>JAMZAV010000730.1:0-520346 GCA_024449915.1 Sweltsa coloradensis
ATCTTATATTTTTGGGAATTTAGCTTAATTTTTATGCTAAAATACTCAAGTTAGACCAATTAATTGAGACTGAATGGGAAAACGTTATTTGAACAAATGTTTACACCTACCGCCCCCTTTTAATGAAACAACCGTATTTTCAGGTCACCTATTTGATATTGTTTGTCCATACCGTCCATTAACCATTGACATATATTTTTTTTATCTCTTCCTACAATAGAGCTGGCTGATTTTAATTGCAACGAGCGTAAAAATAACCAATGAGTGGATTGAATTTTTTGCGACCAGAATTGATTTGTCCCTTGAACCAACCACCTATTGTACCTTCTGCATTGGATGTCAGTGCTATGTTTAAAGGTATCAGTACGTATCAGATATTATCTACATAAATCCAACGTGTCCAAAATAATTGGACAAATTACCAAATATTATTTTCTCATTTTACAATAAAAATGTATTAATATTCTTTGACAAGGCTGTTCCACATCTTGATCATTTTTACTATTATTTATAAAATACAAATTTATGTAAGGCTACGGCAAATTTAAAATACAACTAATTGCTGCAATCTTGTAACTAAACACTCCGCCATAAAATAAACAGAACAATTATTGTACTGAAAGCTTTGACAAAATAATCTAGTTTTTGAAACCTGTGTCAATGTGAAGTTAAACGAAATGTTTATCCATTTAGTACAATGTATTCTGACCTAAGCTTATATTGTCAAGATGGCCGCCAAGGTTGTTATACGTGTAGTTTACTCCGTGTTTGGTCGTGTCATGAAAGTGTTGGGACGATTCCACGTAGTCAGGTATAAATGAGCTTAACGTGGGCGGCTTTCACGTTTTGCTCCACTCGTACAACCTTTAGATGAATTTACAAGACTCGTTATTGTCAAGGGCTTCGTGGTTTGCTCCTAAACCTTGTACAAACGGCTTTAAAGTGGAGTGGGAGAGAGTGAGAGAATTGGAGGTTGCTTTTAAACTTACCTCACGTCGTGTTTTAAATGCAGAACTTTCACACTTCATAACACACGCCCACATCGTATCTTCAATATTTCTGAGCTTGGTTTGATAAAAAAAAAACATTTATATTCACGCTGAAATAAATTTGAGTTTGAATTGGAACACATTTATTTTTAGGCGAGGTTATAAAACTGTTTGAATCTTCAATAAAGTTCAAAAGCTTAGTGTTCACAGTTGATCGGGATTACCTCATATTATTCGTTGTCAACATAGCCTACTTTAAATTCTATACTTACGGAATCAGAATTAACCGTCACATTTCAAGCACGAACTTTTTTGAATCGCACACATTTAACCATTGAATGTAGTTGTACGATACGACATTTGAAAATGTTGGGAAGACGTTCCAGCGGAAAATTCGACTAAAATATTTGTGATGTCCCCGTTAAATCCCCACCCAAAGTAGAGTTAGGCATGCACTTTACGGTGGCCTATCTATATTTAGTTATACGCACTGATTTACAAATGAAGACAACAAACTATTATCAAATGTACTATTTTCAAAAGGTCATGACGGATCAAAATTAAAAAGTTATCGTAGTAAGATCAAATCCTAAGCAGTCCGCGGTGGCACATACGATTAGGGCGCTGGTCCTAAGCGTATGGCTCTACGAGGACGTGGGTTTGAGTCTCGCATAAGGCATGATTTTTTTCATTGTTATTCATCGTCTTTATCACTACGCATCGCCTCGAACAGCCATAGTGCATAAATAGATAAAAAATATCATTATCATTAAATCCAACACGAAACTTTGAAGACGTCTCTGAAAACACGTTCGTATTAAATAAGATGTAATAATAGCTGTTTCGAATATGATTATGATTTAGGCTATGAACAATAAAACCTTATTCGTATTTTAAAAACCTCTTTTATTTTCTTGCTATTAAACAAAACCATCAAACATAAATTAATTCAGCTTTTTGTTTACGTTTTCTGTCAAATTGTGTTGTTTCTCGAAAGTAGGATCTGGTTATCAGCGTTTTATGTATGAATGAATCTCAGCACGAGCAATTGCCATCTGCTCCGTTCAATTTACGAACACCTGGTTCAAAATCGTTGGATTTGAGGAAGGAAGCTGAGTATGGCTGGTTAAAAAGTTGGAAAGTTGACGCTAGACATAAGTTATTCCTGCTTCTCATGCTAAGGTACTAAAACACACACTGCACATTTCTCGCTAACATGTTATTAATAACAGGTGTTTATATACCTATTGTAGGATGTTTAAATCCCGGGTATTTATAAATGAAACACATTTAAGTTAACTAATTTATTTATACTTAGAAGCTTCGCAAACGCTTTTTCAGGCGCGTTGTTGGATGAGCGTAATTTTTTAAAAAACAAAAAAGCGTAAAATTGCGATTTTTATAGGAAATAATTTTTCGATTACGTTCATATTTCACACGAATATATAAATTCATAAAATTAAGGTTCTGTGAAAAAATCATTACAATCGGATAAAGCATGTAGGTGTTTTAAGTTGAAGAAATATTTTAAAAATCGAAAAAAAAACGTTATGAGAAATGTAATGAGAAATAAATTTTCGATTGCGCTCAAAAACGTGGCAGTTCTAAGTTCAGAGATTTCGAAGGCCTACATAAAATTTCATCGCCTTTGGAGTATCGGTTTAGCCGGAATCTTGCTAACAGACACACAAAAATACAAACAGGAAAAAAAACATTCCGGATTTTTTTCTCCAGTGTAGTTGAATGGAATCTTCGCTTCGCTCGCTACGCTAGCTACGCTCATCCAATAAATACTTCACACTTCCACAACCTCTGTCTCCGGTTCTCCATTAGATCAGATCACAGTCAACTGTTCTCCTTATTGTTTACTCACTGCCACTTGGATAAACACTACACCTATGTTGACAAGATGATTGTTTTTGTGTTTAACATGAAAAGTAATTTCCATTCTTGAGAGAACTTGCTGACGCTGCCCGAAGTCAAGTTCAATCGCTAAAGATGTTGTGTTATGATTTCGTTAATACGTTCATTATTTAAACAAAATTTGATATGAAATATACACGTTACTACTACTACATCCATTTTGAGTGAATATCAAGGAACCATCCATTATCTATATTATTGTGAGCTTTAATTACACGTTAATAATGCCGTATTAATTTCCACCATTTAAACCACTTAAAAGCACATTGTTAATTAACCTATTGAATTTTACCTGCCCGTAGGGCAGGAAGGCTAATGTGAGGTCTTGTTACCTTATGTAGCTTGATACATGCTATTAAATCCAAAGAGTTATTTCAGTTAAACGATCATTACAAAATAATCCTGTCAAATAAGAATTTTTGGAGGAAATAATTGCGATGTCGCTGAATTTTTGCAGAGACCTTCCTTATATAATACTTATCAACATACAAAAACTCCCCTACAATCGGACTTAAGCTTGGGCCGCCATATTGGAAAATGGCGGCCAAAAAGTGTTTGTTATCGAATATCTCCAAATTAATTGGAGATAGACAAAATGTCGCAATAAAAAAAATATCCCCCATTAAATTCCCTACAAAAATGGTGTCTTCTATAGTTTTGGTAGGGGCAAAGGTTACGTCACAAAATCGTGGTTTATACGTTGCTTATTGGAGTACCAGCTAATTTCCTAATTTTCACGCGCAGCATCAAACAATGCCCGGTAAATCTGTAAGAAATCGATTTAAATACAAAAGAACTTTTGTACGGGGTTCATGAAAGCTTCCATTAGTATTTTAAAAAATCAGGTCTGCAAAATCGGATTTTGCATTTACCCAGATTTTAGGTTTTTCCATTGTTGGCATTTCCTCAAAAATGCCATAATTGACTGTCCATTATTAAGCACTAAATAGCATCCGAGGAAAAATTCTTTCTACGCACATTGAAGTGACTTAAATAGCGATGAGAAAACAACCAAAGCTATAATCCAATATGGCTGACAATTCCTAATATCCACAACATCAAAGTGAATGATGTAACAAAAAGAGTGTAAAAATAGCACGAAAACAGAATTCATATTGTGAATATTAGGAATTAGCAGCCATATTGGATTTAAACTTTGGTTGTTTTCTCATCGGTATTTAAGTCACTTCAATGTGCGTAGAAAGAATTTTTTCTCCGATGCTATTTAGTGCTTAATAATGGACAGTCAAATATGGCATTTTTGAGGAAATGCCAACAATGGAAAAACCTAAATTCTGGGTAAATGCAAAATCCGGTTTTGCAGACCTGATTTTTTAAAATACTAATGGAAGCTTTCATGAACCCCGTACAAAAGTTTTTTTGTATTTAAATCGATTTCTTACGGATTTACCGGGCTTTGTTTGATGCTGGGCGTGAAAATTATGAAATTAGCTGGTACACCAATAAGCAACGTATAAACCACGATTTTGTGACGAAACCTTTGCCCCTACCAAAACCATAAAAGACACCTTTTTTGTAGGGAATTAAATGGGGAATATTTTTGCTATTGCGACATTTTGCCTATCTCAAACCAATTTGGAGATATTCGATAACAAACACTTATTGGCCGCCATTTTCCAATATGGCGGCCAAAGCTCGAGTCCGATTGTAGGGGAGTTTTAGTATTTTGATAAGTATTATATATGGAAGGTCTCTGCAAAAATTCAGCGACATCGCAATTATTTCCTCCAAACGTCAATATGAGATCTTATTTGACAGGATTAAAAACCCTTAGCCAAGAGATCATAAATTTGTTGAGTTAGAAGACGTGAAGAATGAAAACTGTTTTCAACTGTCGCTATCTAAGTTAATCGGTGCAAACAAACTATAACAAATTATAAATCCTGTTTTGTGTTTTCTTTTCATATTATTTTGTATGCATGATGTGACTCCTGGATTATTCAAGGCATATTCTTTGTGACCGATTGTGGATATCATAAGAGTGTTTCTTTATTAACGTTCTTAAATAAACAATTTTTTATTATTACATAATTTATTTATTTTTATTGATAGATTCACTATCAACATTCAAGATTTACTTTATTGCATTTTGAAGTTTACACTGGAGTATATAAAAGTATATTAGTTAAATTTTTATTTAATACGGTATAATAACAGGTACGTTTGAGTATAATTAAAAAAGGGGTAATTATGCAAAATAAGTACATTGTTAACTTGTTTTGTTGCTGTCAAAAGCTGTAGCTTATGCGATAGGCGACGAAACATGCGTCTATACTTATTTTGTTTACAAGAAGGAAATTAAGATTTTAGAATGGTTTGCGTTGATGTGATATATCTTTTTATTTTGGAAAATTATTTAAATTTAAATTCGTTTGATGGTTTTATAACTATTTTTACTTGAAATTGTGTAATCGGTATTATATTTACTGTCCTGTTTAAATCATTCTTATAACTAAACTGGATTACCATTAAATGATTCTAGAACAGTAAATTTGCTAATGACAAAAAATTATAATCCTTACTCCCTTGACACCAAGAATTACGAACGTCATATTGAATAATCCATTTTAAAAGTTAATGCCAACAAAAAAAAATGTCAATCGCAGGTCATGTTCTTTTTTTATCTCAAAACTTGACACACTCATATGCAGACGGACTGAAAAGTGATGCTTATAGAGGATCGTTACTAGATAATGACCTTTCGATTATTTACGGGAGAAATGCCCATTTATGATGGTACTGTAATTGGTGACCTTCAGAATTGGACTAAGTAGGTTTGAAACACGGCAGGAGCATTCACATTTACATGCAATTCAAATAGGTTTTAATATGAAGTAATACCCTCTTTCGTATGCATGTTTATGAAGGACAATTAATTTTATTTTATTACTTGGAAGTAGCATTGCACACATTTATGTGCTTACAAATGGGAATAATATCGACCTGTATACAAACAATAATTCATTTGTTTTGTTTGTCTGGTTGGCTTTATGTAATGCAATATCATGATGATGTGAATAATTTATGTTCCATTCCAGAGTCAAAGAATCGATATTTATACAATTCTACTAGAATCAAACTAGAAGAAACCGATAAAGACCTCAACAAATACAATATATTGTAACATGCAGTTATGAACATGCAGACTTAGCATTGTACGGATCTAAATATTCAACAGAACACTTGAACTATGAAGAAGGTTATGCATGTAAACATAGTCATTTACATTTACCTTGTAAATAATCTTAATTTTTTAGTTTCTCCTAAATCATTGTATTGTCTGTATTTTTATTGAATTGATTTTTGTAGAAGCTACGGTTTAAAAATTGTTTGGACCGGCACCTCCACCAAAAATGTATGTTAATCCTGGTCCGGCACAGACTAAATACCGTTTTAGCTTAATGATACATGGGTTGTATCCCAAAGCTCCATTTTGCCGTAGTCTACTAGCCTACTGCCTAAAGTTCCACTAATTCAACAATGAGTAACAATGTACGAGACGTAACAAGGAGGCGGCATTGAAGCTGTGAGTTTAGTCTGTCTACCAGTATTGTGATTGGATTCCAACGCACGTACACAAATTCTATAAAATCATTTAAAAATTATTTTTAAAAGCTAATGACAAAATTTTGAACGGGTGAAAGTAATGAAAACAAATTTATATACGAGCTGATGATTCATTGTACTAACTGCCGTTTACAAGGTACATTAATACATACATTTGAATATGTAGATTTATGTTACCGTTATCGTCATAGTCATGAGCTATTCCTTATGTTCAAACTGGTGAATAGCTAATGAATACAGTCCACTATAATACAACTTTAAAGGCTGAAAAACTGAGATAAAGTGTTTAATTTATACTGTTAATCTTATTCAAATGCAAAGAGGGTAAAAATTGTGTTTTACATGAAGTAGATGTATTCATTAGTATGACTATGCAGATAAGAAGAATAAAACCCACGTGACTTGCACAGTTTTCTAGGTTACACGGGTGTTAATCAAATTGTGACGTCATATTTCCTCTAGCTCAGAAACTGAACACCTTTATTCCCACGTAGCTTTCAATGGGCCGTGAGTTATGGCCGGAAAACTTTAGGCAAATCGTTCTTTAAAGCGTTTTTTTGTGTGTGAAACGTACCGTACCGGTAGTGGCGATTATCTGATAACGATCACTTCTACGACTTAGATCTTTACGTATAAATCCATCAATTTGTGATTTTGAGTTAATCTATTCGTTTTTCATGTCTCGGCACATTATTTTTAAAACATATTTATTAGAGATTGCAAATATAACATGTTACATTTAACTACATGGGATTGTACAATCCTGTTTCTCACACATCGACAACACTTTGAATCAAACAACATCAAATATAACTGGAACTGGTGATTTCTTCGTCTTGAAATGTCTTGATTCTTCACTCTACAGAAATGTATCAGTATAAATCTGGTAACAAGTGTTTTCCAACATAAGATGGAGAAAGACTCAATCTACGAACTCAATATTAAACTTTATATCTAATATAAAAGTAGAGACTGATTTTCGTCATCTAAACTTCTCATTTACGATTTCTGTTCGAGAATTGAACTGAGGCGTCAACTTAAGACGCGCGCGCTCAAGTGTTGATGATTGCAGCTGAACGGTTGGTTATATTACTACCAAATTTTAGATGAATGTTAATAGAGTTCCTTTGTATTGATATTCACACTGTTTCCAAGAATTACACTTTAAAAAATCAAAGCGATAGGTAAGTCCAAAACGTGAAAAAATCGAAAATCGAAAACATGGATATAAATTCAGCAAATTCCCACCAAACCTTTTTTCTTACGATAAAACCATAACGTGTTCACGTTGATTTAAACGTTGATGTCCAGTATGATCATTTGCGTTAAAATAATCTCTACACTTGGAATAAATTCCTAAAGTTCATCAAAATTAAGTAAATTATGAAGATTTCAAGATTTTTTATTCAAAACCGATAAATTAACTCATTCAAATAGATTGATCCTTTATTGACGTTGTTGTGAAATATGATACTGATGTTGTTGGATGAGCGTAGCGAGCGTAGCGAGCGAAGCGAAGATTCCATTTCACTACACTGGAGAAAAAAATCCGGAATGTTTTTTTTTTTCTGTATTTTTGTCTGTCTGTTAACACGATTCCGGCTAAACCGATACTCCGATTGCGATGAAATTTCATGGAGGCCTTCGAAATCTCTGAACTTAGAACTGCCACGTTTTTGAGCACAATCGGGAATTTTTTTTTCATAAAAAACGCAATTTTACGATTTTTTTCGATTTTTAAAAACTTTCTTCGACTCATAACACCTACATGCTTTATCCGATTGTAATGATTTTTTCACAGGACCTTAATTTCATGAATTAAGATATTCGTGCGAAATTTGAGCGTAATCGAAAAATTATTTCTCATGAAAATCGAAATTTTACGGGTTTTTTCTTTTTTAAAACAATTCTTTGACTTATTACACCAACATGCTTTATCCTATTGTAATTATTTTTTCACAGAACCTTAATTTCATGAATTAATATATTCGTGTTAAATTTGAGCGCAATCGAATATTTATTTCTTATGAAAATTGCAATTTTACGATTTTTTTCTTTTTTAAAAATTACTATTAATTAAAAAAATTAAGTTATTTTTTTATTTAATTTCATTTAATTAAAAAAAAATCTTCGACTAAGTAATGATTTTTTCACAGAACAAAAGAAAATCCGCGTAACACATGGTAGCTCAATGCACCAATTACGCTCATCCAACAACGCGGCGGGACTTAAGCGTTTTCCTAGTTAATAGTTTTCACCTGAAAGCTGAGTGTCTTAATTCGTCTCCGCGCCAGCCTCAGCGACCCCTCTTAAATCCATGGTAAGTATTCCTGAATCTACTTGTGTTCATTGCACACATTTGATCACAATAAATAATTAACGGTTAAAAAGTAGCTTACGCCCCATTTAATTCGATTTAGTTTAATAACAAATAAGATTAAAACCTATCGAAAACGGTATACGTTTCTAAGACGGAATTAATGTTTATACATACTTTAACACTAGCATTTTTACATTATTATATAATTCCCAATGAATTATAGATTACATAATTCAAAAGGTGCTCAAAGCTTATAAATGGTAGAAGTGTAAGGGAATTGGAAGGATTTGTGTTAGAGTTTTGCTTGGATTATTATTTGAATGAAATTGAACGTTTAAAAATGATCGAGGTAGGTACAGGCTTGTTGTGGAAATTTTAGTAGAGTACATTTTATTTTGAAAGATATTTTGTTTGGGCTGATACTTAAGAGCTGTTGACATAACCAAAATAGTGTTATTAAATACAAAATTATGAAATACACAACATAAGCTAACGATTCTTTTAGGTCATAATTGTTGTTTTTGCTTTTTATAACTTTTACCACGTTTTGCCATATTCTTAGTTGCGTGCATTTACCAGTATCGTTATTAAAAACGTAACACCCCATAAACTTTTATTATAACTGGCTGCATTATTAACTATTATCACCTATGATCGTGCTGGCAAGCGGATTTTATAATCTCTGGTAGCTGATATTGTTGGTGAATCCATTATTTGTGAATTGTTTTTATTTCCCCTCGAGTGGCACTACTGTTTTGTTCGTGTTAGGTTTGCACACCCTGAGAATAGAGAATATACATACTCTGACCGTAGCCTACTTCAGACATTACGAGTGGGTAACATGCAAGCTTGCCGCGTTATCACGCGAACGTGCACGATAAAAACCATTCTGTTTTCACCGTGAGACTGTATAGAAGGTGTTTAAGGTTAAAAGGTGAAATCCACCACACAATTTAAGTAACTGGATGTGAATTAGTACCGTGAACTGGATTTTATAGGGGCTCAATGCCTGCTTAAGTTATCTCATTGGTTTCTAGAAACTTTTCACTAGAACGCATATCGTTGCTAAGGCTGCGTGCCCGTCCCCAACGCAGAGAAAAAACATTTTTAAATACTGAAATATTATCAAGTTACCTATTATTTTCTTTAGCATAACTTAACTAATAACCAAAACAAAATACAGCAGGATCACCGTTAAATTTTCTCATTTTACCTTCAAATATGTCTTTGTTATGGTAATTGTGATCATTACTATTTTGAAGATTTTTAAAAAAATTGTTAGTTTAATTACCATATGCCAATACAGGTCATTGTATCTTACACATAATAAGAAACACATTTTTGTACTGTATTTAACTCATACAAATTTGTAACTTTCACTATGGCAATAAGCAATTACGGAGATGATACTTCAGAGATAAGATGTTGAATTAATATAGTTGGCCAATTTCTGAATCGTAGTAAATAACAAAATTTACTTATTGATACTGGTTTTAGAATAACATTTGGAGTATTATTTTGTGGTCAGTTGTGCATATGAAATTTTCAAATAATTGAACACTTTTTTCTAAATAATAATAATGCATTAGCAAACAGAATGCCTGATCTATAAGACTGTTTGACCTATTTTGAACTATGGCTCAATAAACAAAGCTTGAAGTCTTTAAATCTCAAAAGTTAGCGGTACTTTATGAACGATGTTAAGAATATTCCAGTGACTCTGACACAACGAGGTCAAAACGTCTCTCTAGAACTTTCATGCTCTTATAGAATGGCCACCTTAGATTTAGACGTCTCTATTGTGAAAACTATATCCCAAGAGAGTTTGAGCCTGCATATTATAAACTTCCTTGCAGTCAGAGATAAAGTCATGATCCCTAGACCGCTTCCCCCCCCCCCCCCCCACTTACTTCCGCCGACACGACATGAAAATCCTTCCTTTCACCCTACGACGTCTCATGATAATGATGCACAGTTGAGATGCGACCAATAGTTGAATCTTTTTGTATTGAGATTCAAAAGAAAACGCTAATTGGATTTAAACAAAGTTTCAAAAATCTAACTTACACATCGAATGGATATTCAACTTGCCTCTCTGTAATTGAAATCGTTATATTTTCAGTTCTTTGCAATGAATGCAAACGAATCAATTAATAACATAAATTGGAATTTAGTGGTTACCACTCAGATACAGAAGAAATTTTCGGTGGGGACTTAACGTAAGTAGTAAGAAGCTTTATTTTTTTACTAAGTTGTACATGAAAACGACCACAAAAATGTCGAGGTCAATCTTTTATGACAAGAACGTTCTTCCATCTAACCATCGAATCAATACCTACAAAATAAGTTTACACAATTTATAATAAGACAAAAATATGAAACATCCAAACTATTTTATTAAAGGTGATAGTATACAAACATGTCACCATTGACAAACAAAATATATACAGTAGAAGTGCCAGAGTGTCTACAATGACATATTTTCTTCTTTCTACGTTCCGTCGAAGTCTTCATCAATGCTGTCGAAATATGTGAGATTGTTTTTTAGCTTTAATTTTTAAAATGTTAGGGACTGACTCAACAATATCAAGAAGGTTAAATATGATTCTCCTACTGTTTGGTATGAAGAGGGACTGGTCTTAAACGTATAGCTCTAAGAGCACATGGGTTCGTGTTTTTTTTTGTAATCGTCCTTAATTTTCATCTATTACTACACATCGTTTTGAATAGTCTTAGTGCATTAATAGAGACGTAAAGGAACAAACCAATCTATCAATCGAACCTACACTGTCAACGCCTCTGACATTGAAGCGCGAATAATGATCGTCGATTAAAATCTCCTCTCACTACTTGGTCATTATTCACATGCAGGATAAACAAGGCTATACTTAGGAACAATTCTATACCATTAAAGCTGCAGAGGGCTGTATTTATGCCCTATATCATATTTTACCGCCCCTTGGGCGGAAAAATAACAATACATACAATACAATAACATTAGGCCTACTTATGTGTTTTGTTGCAAAGATTGACCCAAAGTCACGGTTTACACCCTTAGATCACACGAACTAATTTAAGTCTGTGTTTTAAGGTAATAAACTTCTTTCCAAAGCGGGAATCGAACCAGGGATTTTCTGAAGTTAAATAAGTCAATAAGACTATTCTATAAACGATTAACTATATTTGCTAAAGAGCTAAAAATTCCTGTTCCATTGCAGGCATTGTTGCCATTATTGAAGTCATATTATAATATCATTCATGTAATATGAAATCTGATCGTTTTACTTGAGTTCGTGAAGTGTCTTAGTCGTATATGAGCGCTTCAAAATCTTACACAGCATAAAATTGATAGACATAATAATATGAAAAAAACAGCAGTAGAATCTAGATAAGCGATAAAGCTGACTTGTTTACAACTCAGACAATCTAACTCTAAGAATCGCGTGATTTAATACATTTCGTTCTGAAATCCACCTGAGATCTTACATACAATCTGCTGTCATTGTACATTGTTCCTATAAAGATTGTTTGATAAATGAATGTTGTAACCAGTAAAGGCTTGAGTCGCCGCGAGCAGAGTGTATTGTCTTGATATTGTTAATGGATATTTTTAACTGAGTTTCAACACGATATGTAGCATGCTCCTGATGGAAATATACAATGGGGTAAAACGAACTGATGTTTACTTTGAGGTAGGCGTGTGAAATGATTTAGTGATTTGAGATCGACCAAGAGATTTATTAATCGAAATTTAAATATAAAATAATCTGTAATGTAATAACACATGATTATTAATTCATCGGAATGTTCACTGTGATTTCTTACATTCATTGAAACCGAACAAACAAAACAAATTGCTTTTACTATTTGACTCAATAATAATCTTAGTATTTTCAGTCTCCTAGGTTCTCTCTTACCAAATATTGTTAACTTTGCTACATTAATAATACGGACCGATTATACCAACACAAAAACTGGATAATAAAGATAGCTAATCAATAATCGCTTATCATTTATCGACATAAAATCAGAGATTTATAGATAATTATTGCTAAAATAACAATCAGTGATCACCGACAGTGTTGGCTCGAGCGTAAAGCGTTAGACTCTGATTCGGGTGGTTCCGGATTCAAATCCCGACGAGACCGGCAATCCTGACTGAAGGTTTTACCCGAGGGTTTTCTCAGTCGTTAATGCGAATGCAAGAGATTGAGCCCTCTTAAACAGCTCTAGGACATCCCTTAACAATAATTGTCCTAATTTTAATATATTTAGTTAGACACCTGAGACAAGGTTTCCCACGAAAAAAAAATAGTAATGGATAACATACAACCGTTTGACATCTCTGCTATAAAGACGGTTTTTGTCAAACAACTGTGAAGATGACGTCGGTTAGATGGTGCTGGGAGCTTTCTCTCTAATCAACGGTACCTCGCTCCACTTTGACGCGGTACTTCAGCTCGGTCGTGGTATTGGAAGTTGAAGCGTCTGAATCGCTGGCTTTGATGTTGGTAATGTCAGGCGTGGACAGCTTATGAGTGGGAGGGAAACCGCCGCCGAGACAAGAAACAAGGGAACTTTGATTGGCTGTTTCGCATGGAGTATATGCACCAACGTGCATATATTATGTATATGGACCAACTTGAATATATTGTGTATATGGACCAACTTGCAGAAATTGTCTATATGCACCAACGTGCATATATTGTGTTTTTGGACCAACTTGTATATATTGTGTTTATGGACCAACTTGCATATATTGTGTATATGCGCCAACGTGCATATATTGTGTATTTGCACCACCATACAAACATTCAACGAGGTAGAACAGCCTATACAATGTTGCAAAACATTGAATAAATAAAATCTAATTAATTCGTATTAAAACTGTTGGCTGAGCTCGAGAAAACTAGGTTTATATGCAATACGCAGAGGTTTAGTCTGGATTACTTGTAAGCTTTATTGTATGTCCTTTCAAGTTGTGGTTTGCCCCAAAAGAAGAGAATTAACAAGTGATTATTCGGAATAAAATAAGTAAACAAAATAAATTAATTCGTATTTAGAGTCTACCCCCACTCAGTCACAGAACTGATACAACCAACAATCGAACTGAATAACCTTAGAATGTACTATGTGCTTTGTTGCGTGTGTGCCAGTCACTGTTTACACAATATATATATATATTATATATTTAACGTATCTACACTATATTCAGAGATTAAATATACATTTTTTAAAACCCGACAGTTAGAATGAGTAAGATGTTGGTGTAATTATTTTAAAGTTACAATAACAATGAATTGATCTTAGTCGGCTGGTGTACATAAGCACATTAAAACTTTACTAAAATACAAATAGAAAACAATGGCGCACGCAATAGTGGGGGGGGGTTCGAGAGCTAGTGTAACGGCATCGTCCTCCTCAAGGCCTGCTCGGCAGTCCGGGTTAGCGGAGGAACCTATATGACTGTCAAGGTTACACCATTTTTTCGGATGGGACGTTAAGCCGTTGGTCCCCTTGGTACTATTTGAAAGGAGTAAATAAAAAATAAATTTTTGTAGGAAACCCGTTTTAGGGTGCACACCAGTTTTATTTGATGTGCCCCCCTTCAAGTGACTAACTAGGTATATTGGAGTAGGAAATTATGAAGGGATGTCCGAAGGCTGTTTAAGAGGACTTAATTCCTTGCATTTGCATAAACGACTGAGGAAAACTTCGGAAAAAACCTTCAGTCAGGATTGCCGGTCTCGACGGGATGAGTAGGCTACGTGTCGGTACCGGGTTTCTCCTCCTCCCTTCTGTTCATACTTCATCCTCACCCATCTAAGACACTCATTGTCTCGAATAGCCAAAGTGCATTAATATGAGACGTTAAGCAATATCCCATCAATCAATCAATAATTATAAGATGTTTACCTGCTTTGTGGTAACCCTTCGTTGTTAACATTGACGAGGGATTATTTCGACCCAGTTCTAATGAAATATCTCAATATTGCTAACGGTGCGATTTTATTCTCTGTCTACAATGTCAGGTGGCACAATTGGAAGTTTCTTTGTTCTTAAAAAAGAGAACTTGATGACAGAGTAAATTGTCAGGATTCTTGTTGAGTGAGAAAGATTATAACAGCTAAACTCTTAGTTAATACCCCCAGAAACTCTTTTAACAGAGGTGTATGAAAATAATTATATCCACCATGCCCCATTGGAGAAAATTTGTTTTTAAATGTTTTATAAGGAACTGTACAACATTGAAAATGTATTTTGAATTTTAAACGGTACTACCTCACAAATGACTTTTTATACACATTCTATAGTAATAGTAACTAACTAAAATATAGCTTTAATGTGATTTAAAGACAATTTTAAAATCATTTTAAATCTAAAATTGTAAACATCCAATAAGTGTGATTATTTCTAAATAATTCTTACCTGATAATCACACTACAACATGAACATATATATATATATATTAGTGCATAGTTCGAAACTCAAATGACAATTAATGATTATGTAATAAAACTGTGCACATACCCAATCTTAAACACCCAAATAGTGCATCTCGGAATAACACCCCTTTTGGTAAAAAGCAAATTTTGAGTGAACCATTAATTGAACAGTTTATAAACACAGTACATAGTGTATGTACAGAACAGATAGACTACGTCAACAATGGTCGATATATTTTGTGACCAAAATCCTCCAAGGTCACGGAGTCTACAGATCGACATTATGAATTTCTTACTAGGGATTCTCCTGATGAGACGTGCTCGAAATAGACCAAGTTTCTTTATGAGTCATGGTGGAACCAGTATTTTTCATCTACTCGTTAAATTTATAAAGTAGGATAACATTATAAACACATAAAAAAAAAACAGTTTTAAAAATGTGTTATAAAATAAAAATTTAATTTTTTAAATTTAAATTAAAAAAATAAATATAAAAAAAATATAAAAAGGTGTTTATTTTTATTGTAATATATCCAGGTTAATAAGTAGTGCATTGTGTAAATAAATTAATTGTTATATTTTAGTGAGTGAATACTCTTTTCATGGAAAAACAATGTTATATTGTTACTATTTTAAATCAAAACTGAGTCTTTCGTCTGGATGGTTCATTCGCGTCGTGACTACAGAAGAGTGATATATCTCGGATATCGGCGACTCCATCTCAGATGCCACAAAGTCACGTCTGCCATTTACATTCCTAACGAACTCCCCATGCACGTACCAGGTATCCAGACTCCAGAGATGAAAAACTCTTTTGTTTTCTTTCTCGAAAATTTATCTTTTTTCTCTCCTTCACGGAAGTTAAATAATTTTAGATTTCCGCTGAAACCGACATCGATTCGCCCACAGGTTTTATTATTTTTCATTGAATTCGAAAACGGACCACGTTGCAAAACATTTCATCTTTTGATCGTCTTTAAATTTTCTCTTTAAGTTCAAATATTCGCTCATTATATTCCCCAATATCCCCTTCTACACTCCCTCAATTGAGAGCATAACGTTCGATTTATCAAAAACCAATATCGGAATGCGTGGGTTTTGTAGACAAAGCGTTCTTTAAGAGAACACATAGAATTATTCAAGATCAGAATGTGCAACGTCATTAGCCCCTTCTTCAGCACAAATCCCAGCGCCAGGACTAAGGACTAAGGCTGGGTGTGTTCAAATGTGATTTTGCCCTGCTAGCCACTAACAACTAAGACGGTGCGGGTAGAGGTTTTGACAATCGGGTCGTTTTTGTGTTAGTGAAGAAACTTACATTATTTTCCAACTCATTTCCCATTGTCTGAGTTTTTATTGAATGGCATTTTGTATAATATGCTACACAAATAATAAATGTCGTCTGGACCGGCACCTCCACCAACCTCCCAAAACATCTTTATGTAACCAGTTAATCGGATGCATTTTTTTGACATCAGGTCGACCATCAAATACCAGACCCGACCCGAAAATTCGGGAACCCGCACAAAACTACGAGCAACTAGCCACTAGCCTGCTTATTGCTACCAACTACCTAACACAGTTGTGCAAACACTTTTGAAGCCTACCTTATGTCGCAACCCAAGACTTCCTAAACAGATGGAAAAGCCCATCCAGGTGATGAAGATTTAACAACAACAGCAACGACAACAACAACAACCCAAAGCATAGAAAATGAGCGTGGCTGGATATTTTGTTAGTATTTGCTTTTATAATCGAATTTATTATAATAATTTTATCAATTTGTTACACTTTTCACACCATAGCTTAGCTTCTAGTTAAAATTCATGGCTGAGAAATTAATGACCGCCATTTTGCTATAAGTAGGCTTTGTAGTCATTACTTTCGCCTGCTGTTTGCTAACCTGCTAGCTAGCCTGTTGGCAACTTACGTCGCCTGATAGTGACGTCATTACTTAGGTTAAATAAGTCAACTAGGCTAGTACACTAACGTAAAAATGAAGCATTGGAACACACCCTAATATCCAACCACATCCTTCATTCTAGATGCGCTGAGCTGTTTACTAAGAGTTCTTGACCTAATTAACAGCCGAAGAGATGTTGGAAGTACAAAAACAAAAGAACGTGATTGCATTTTTATAACAGGAACACTCCAAGTATACAATATTGGCTTTGGTACGCGGAAGAGATAATTTCCACGCATAAAAAAACTTGTAAAAGTTCAGCCAAACCTTACACACTCAAAAGTAAAGAGATCTAAAAAATGGCCAAGCTCATCTACCCTTCCACATTTGCGCATTCTTAATTCATAAACGTACAGTGCCTAGTAACTACACCCTTGAAATCTTGGAAAAATCGAATTTGCAACTATTAATTTAAACGTAATAATTCATGCAAATTCTACTTTGCCAAGCTTTTCAAGTATTTTCAGGATTTCAGGACACATACAGGACACACACAAACATGTAAAAGTGATGCAAATAAAAGTTATACTAACTTAATAGGCAATCATTAAATTGTGTCACCTTAAATAACATAATTATATAATAAGGATAAAATACAAGGTCAATTAATAAAAACCAATAAAAATAAAAATAAATTACGTACATACAAAAACAATATATATTTATATATTTATTTTACATATTGATATATACTAGAGATATGCAAAAACTCTAAAAAGTTCTATATGCTCTGTGGTTCAGCACGGGCCTTCTTCCCCGCAGCCCCCAGCTCTCCTAGTCCCTAGTAGTGGTGCATAATGACCTAACAGTTTTCATTTCTTTGAATGAAATAAACTAATTTACTCATACCTACTAAGTAGGGTACTTCTAATTTCGACAAAGTTACATTGTCGATAATGCTTTGTTTTTAAACGGCTTATAATAGACGGTTGCGGTGTTTGCTGTTTTAGGTCTATATTAAAGCCATGACGCTATTTAAGACTACGTGTAATAATAATTACTAGTATCCGTCGTTAGATGAGTTTTGTTATGATGCTGCTCAACCTCGCCATCTGCGAAGAGTCGGGAGAGCATTGGTTTATTGATTTTATTTTTAATTAATTGGTATAGTTTACGTCTTTAATACCAGTTTGACACTAGCCGTGTTTGGCTGCACTGCTCAGTGCAAATTACACTTTAATCTATTGAACTTGAAGGATATATATCTTTTTTTATTTTATTATCTCTGCAAATATGTGGTCACATGGTGGGAAGTACCTAAAATTAACATTTAATAATTGTATAAAAAATATCAAGACTTAATATCACATTCATTTTTCTTAATTTCTCATTTTACGTCTAAACCACCATCATCAAATCAACAAAAACATCAATCAAATCAAATCTACATCAGACCCAAATCTATTTCCTCCAAAACACCTTCTATACCTTTTACCAAGGATTTCCTCAACAGATCCATACTTATGCTTATACTTATACACGTATACTACATCAGATCCAAATCCATATCCTCCAAAACACCTTCTTTACCTTTTTACCAAGGATTACTCAACAGATCCATACTTATGCTTTACTTATACCACTTATACTCCAATATCCTCCAAACACCTTCAAAACCTTTTTATCGACATTTTATATGACTTTTATATATATTTTTATATGCATTTTGGCGATAACGTAACATGGGCCTAACTCGGCATGGACTTTGATAGACCCGAGGGCCGAGGTGTTTGGTGGGATGTTCCCACCCTCCACACGATTTCATCGTTGGAAATCGGTTCGAATATGATTTTTAATTTAAATTCTAGATTATTGTTAATAGACTCGTAATCCTGTCAAATAAGAATTTTTGGAGGAAAAAATTGCGATGTCGCTGAATTTTTGCAGAGACCTTCCTTAAATGATACTTATCAACATACTAAAACTCCCCTACAATCGGACTGGAGCTTCGGCCGCCATATTGGAAAATGGCGGCCAAAAAGTGTTTGTTATCGAATATCTCCAAATTTGTTTGAGATAGACAAAATATCTCAATGGCAGAAATATTCCCCATTTATTTCCCTACAAAACAGGGGTCTTCTATAATTTTGGTAGGGGCAACGGTTACGTCACAAAATCGTGGTTTATATGTTGCTTATTGGAGTACCAGCTTATTTCCAAATTTTCACGCCCAGCATCAAATAATGCCCGGTAAATCCGTAAGAAATCGATTTAAATACAAAAGGACTTTTGAACGGGGTTCATGAAAGCTTCCATTAGTATTTTAAAAAATCAGTTCTGCGAAATCGGATTTTGCATTTACCCGGAATTTGGGTTTTTCCATTGTTGGAATTTCCTAAAAAATGCCCTTTTTGACTGTCCATTATTAAGCACTAAATAGCATTTGAGGAAAAATTCTTTCTACGCACATTGAAATGACTTAAATAATGATCCGATTACAACCAAAGTTTAAATCCAATATGGCTGCTAATTCCTAATATTCACAATATGAATACTGTTTTCGTGCTGTTTTTACACTCTTTTGTTACATAATTCACTTTGATGTTGTGGATATTAGGAATTAGCAGCCATATTGGATTTAAACTTTGGTTGTAATCGGATCATTATTTAAGTCATTTCAATGTGCGTAGAAAGAATTTTTCCTCAAATGCTATATAGTGCTTAATAATGGACAGTCAAAAAGGGCATTTTTTTAGGAAATTCCAACAATGGAAAAACCCAAATTCCGGGTAAATGCAAAATCCGATTTCGCAGAACTGATTTTTTAAAATACTAATGGAAGCTTTCATGAACCCCGTAACAAAAGTCCTTATGTATTTAAATCGATTTCTTACGGATTTACCGGGCATTATTTGATGCTGGGCGTGAAAATTTGGAAATAAGCTGGTACTCCAATAAGCAACATATAAACCACGATTTTGTGACGTAACCGTTGCCCCTACCAAAATTATAGAAGACCCCTGTTTTGTAGGGAAATAAATGGGGAATATTTCTGCCATTGAGATATTTTGTCTATCTCAAACAAATTTGGAGATATTCGATAACAAACACCTTTTGGCCGCCATTTTCCAATATGGTGGCCGAAGCTCCAGTCCGATTGTAGGGGAGTTTTAGTATGTTGTTTAGTATTATATAAGGAAGGTCTCTGCAAAAATTCAGCGACATCGCAATTTTTTCCTCCAAGCGTCAATATACGATCTTATTTGACAGGATTATCGTACGTTTTCAGTGAAAAAAATCTTAAGTTAAAGAAATTTATTCTTTAGTTGGAAAAGTTTGGTGATCGAATATGGAGACAAAATATGGAGGTGGAGAAAGAGAGAGAGAGAGAGAGAGAGACATATAAGAACCAACTAAGAATAGAGTACTTACAACAAATTGAGTCTGCTGTAGGATTGCATTGATATTTCGCTGGCAATTAAAGGAGCAGAATAACTTTATTCATTCTTTTTACGTCTCCGAATCTCAACTTCACGCAAAAAATTCGAAACTTTATTACGTTATTCAGGAAGGACAGGAGCATTGCAACATTTCCACATTCCACACAACTGTACGTGCAATTTGGTGGACACGCACTGATAATGTGCTGGGGTGTGGGTTATGTTCATCGTGTTATTTGACTCTGTTTTGCCGTAATGGCTTCATTGGGTATACACTAATGTTTTATGTGTATTTTCTTCTCAATTTTTATCTTTGTTTATTGAAATTAAAGCCGTGTTCTGCCAACCCTGCAATTCATGTACGCCGCTCCCGTGATATGTAAATTCATATAAAATTATAGAATGCATAATATCGCCAAACGCCAAACGATTCAAAATAAATTAAATAAAGAAATGGAAAGCTGTCCAATATGATGTACGAAGTACGATGCCTTTTGACACGGATTCGAGATGTTGAGATTTATATTATTATTATTTATTTCAACAAATCAAGCTACAAAGTACAATGTACACTTAACTGTTGAAGAGAATCAGAGAGGGCATAGCCATGGTGAGATGCTCACAAAATCCTCCGAAATATCGAGAAATCGATATTAAATTAATTTCGTATCATCACGTATTTGATTTATTTTTTATGAGTCTCCATCATAAGGAATGTTTGTCAACAATATAATCCTCTTAATATTTCTGCAACTCTCATGGCGCATCAATGAAGATCAAACGTAACCTCAAATAACAACACGCTGTGTTACTGAGATGGATAAAAGGCGGGAAGGAGATATTTCGTCACGTTCTTAATTGCTTGAATCTGATTGGTGGACTCCTCGAGTTTCGAGAGTATCCTGTTCGCCAAGTGAACTCTAAGGTTTCTTGTTGCGAAGAAATGAAACATTCCCGTTTGCTGTGAAAGTGGTTTTAGTTTCAAAAGAGTCCTCGCTATCACGAATGACTGACAGAATCAAAAATAAGTTACGAGTGAGTTCGTAAACCTTAAAGAGGTATTCACATGCTAAACTAAAAATATATTTAATTTATAATTATTTAACAAAAAACAATTTTGGGTAAACCATTAAAAAAAATTGCCAAACATGGACTTTTTTGTGCTAGGTCCTATCGGAAAATTCTCCCATAAGAACTTGCATGGGAACAAGGAACAACAAACGGAGCTCCGTGATCATGGGAGGATTTTGGTCATAAACAAATTGGATGTAAATCCTCATTGTTTTGTTTTTGTAATTAAAAAATTGTTAGGTCAAAATATGCTTATTACCAAGAGAAGATGTCATTTCGTAACGCATATTTTTGCGTGTTAGAGTTTATTAAAATTCCAATTTTACTTTGTTATAATGTAGGCCTACTGGTTTCTATGTAAAACCAAAATTAAGCAGGGTGAAGTTGATAAGAAATTCAGGTTCAAAAACTTACTAGTTGTGGGGAGTAATAACCTTCTAACCATGATTATTGATAATATTATAATTTACCTTCGCATTCGTAATCGATGTTGTATGAGCCTTTCAACTAGGATTCGTGATTAATGACTCTTGGGGTAAAGGGACTGGGATAGCCTTTTGCGAAGAGTCATTTTTCACATCCTTGCCTCCAACCTTTCGGATGGGACGTAAAGGGGTCCACCCTTGGTGCTTTTCGAAAGGAGTAGGCTACGTGCCGGTACCAAGCTTCCCCTCCTCCCTTCTGTTCATACTTCATCCTCATCCATCACCAATCATCGTCTCGAATAGACTTACATTAAGCAATACAAATACAATCATATCAAAGTCTCGAACCCGGCACCTCCACCAAAACTTCCTATGCTAAATATTTTGTTGTTTGTGTGTTCATTGACAATCTGTTTATTAATAGCTTTGCTCCCCATCTGATTGGTTACTTATCTGACTTTATTTTTTATGTTTTGCGACCAGTTAATAACATTTTTCGTAAATTGTATTTTTGTTTGATAATTTTCTTTATTTTTCGATTTTCCCCAAATATAATACCATAACGTTGGTCAAGGTAATACCGAACTTATGCTTTTGTCAATAACTCCATATTGCCTTGTTCTCAACTCGCTCTGTCGCATCAACTCGAGAACATCGAGACCAGAACTCAGCCACTTGAAACTACCACGACAGTCGTGGCTATTGTTCTACCAATGCAACAAGAGCAAAACCTCTCGGTCGGTATTCTGTTGTGCCGCCACTGGCCGCTGCGGTGCGACGTAGGAATTTAATTCGGGGCAAACTTTGTCACAATAGGCTACCACAAGTCGAGCGGCGACTTAGTTCTGTGCATTGAGCGAGAATACCCACATACGAATTGGTTTGGGCCATTTTCAAATGCGGTTGAGTTTGAACGAGTATTTTAGCAGCATCCCCACACATAAAACACACTGTTCTTTCCGAGACCTTTTCAATGTATAGTAGCTTATTAACCCTCTTTTAAGCCCCATGACTGCAAATGGAATCATAACTTTCAAATTTTAGTCCGGGTACACAGTGTTTTTTTTTCATTTTGATCCCATTTTTTTAGTTTAATTCCCCCGTGCCAATGGGCCAAAAAGAGATTTTTTTAGTGAAGATTGAAAATACACATCTGCAAAAAAGGCTAAAAATGGAAAAAAATTGGTTTGTCCCGGAAATGTAATAAATCTCTAGTATTGCTATTATTTGAGATACAAAAAATGCAATATGCCAAATAAATTGTTTAAGGAATGTGTTTCAAATTTGAATTATGACAAAATGATGCTTTAATTTATAAGCCAAAATTTCCCAAAATTCCTTAAAAACACGTTTAATGTTTTTGGAAAAAACACTAAATATCTTTGAAAAATTAGAAATTTTAATTATCTACTTAAAATTACTTAATTTTTAAAATTGAAACTTTGGCTGGAAAGGTTTATAAGGATGAACTATATTTCAACAAATTCAATTTTAACAAGTTATTTATTATTTATGTTAAATTAATATAATGCACAAATAAACAACAAATTCTTTTCATAATCAAAACAATGTGCAATATTTTAGATAATTGAATTTTATCTCAACATTTTGTATCTGCTTCGATCTTCAACCACCACGAATGGCTGTTGAATTGACGAAACAAATATGGCGGATGGTCGAGTTCGCCGATAACTTAAATGTCCTCCGTGGATAGTAGCTCCGTGATGGTCGGTCTTGCGCATGCGTTGTTGCTCTATCTACATTCTGTCACTCGTTCTATAAAACTCCCCCAAATCCTTGAAGTTTCTCAGCAACGTTTATTCACATTCTTTTGTAAGATTAATAACTTTGCTTTTTCAAATAGCAGAGAAAAAGTGATGATTATCGTTATGTAAATTTTATTTCGTAATTATTTTTTAACACATTAATCAAAATATATCATGTTTTAACGGAATGGAAGAACAGAGCATAGCTTCTAACAATTTTGGCATTCACCAAACAAACCTTTATAGCAACAAATATATTTTTAACGATAACTACACAAAAAATCTTGTTGTTTTTTAATGTATAATGACAAAAGTAAACAATTAAATAAATAAATAAATAAATAAATATATCAACAACATTATAACCGTCATAAGAAAAAATATGAAAATAAATATAATAAGTGTACACTTCAGTGAATTCATACAAGGCCGCTTCTCTAGAGCTTTTTCCATTTGCGTTGATGGATGAGCTTTTATGGTTGATTATCGTTGCCCTAAAAGAACGATTTTTACGAGAAATATTTCTTTGATTGCCCCTAAAATCATAACGTATCTAAGTTCACTGATTCCAAACGTTCCAATAAAGTTTCAACAAGATCGGAGTAGCCATTTGCCCGATCGCGGGCCAAATATCATAAAAATCGTAAAAGTACGATATTCGTGAGAAATATGTCTTCGATCTTTCGAAATTTCAAAGGTCCCTACTAATTTTCTTTAAAATCGCATATGCCGTTTGTCCGGTAGAGAGCGAACAAACAGACAAAAAAAAGCACCCGTGCTGTTTTTCTCAGGGTAAGTAAAATTTAAGTCTTTGCTTCGCACATCCTAAAAATTTTCAAATTATCCAGTGATAAGTTTCTTGAATTAATTTCTCATTCATACAAAAGATAAACACATTTTTAAAATGGGCATTGTGATTGTTATGGGTTGTTCTTGTACAATGCACTGAACCTGGTTCGCGCGCTTCGCGTGTGGTCACATCGTAATATTGAATCACATTTCTGGCTTCCGTTTCCGCTTGTGACTCTGTGCATGCAAAGTACAGTCTCGTTCCAGCCATTGTGCACGACCAGGAGAACATGACCTTAAACATGAGGTCACTGATTTGACTAATATCTTCACAAAGAGCCAAGTTGGGACCGTGTGACAGTGAAATTAAAGGATTAAGAAAAACTTGTATGTTTTTCTTCATTTTAAGACCCAAAACGTAAAGAAACTACTCAACGATAAGTTAGGTATTTTAGTTCGTTATTTTTTCAAGTTATATTTTTATTTCGTATCGAAATACATTTACATTATTTCTTTTGGCTATTAGGTATCTGAATGTTGAAGAGTTTAAACCCACAGCCGGGTTTGGAATATATATTTTTCATTTGTCGAACCCTGCATGGATAAAACATTAAAGAATTTATTACGTTATTAACATAAAATAGAACATAAGCTATGATTGAGGGAAATCTGGAATATTCTGATTGAAAACACCGAAATAGGTGTTTTCATTTTATGGGTTTGTACAAATTGGGACCTTTTCATATTTCAATATAAAAAATCAGTTTGAAAGTTGATATTGTTAGCAAAAGCGAAATGTACAGATCTCTTTACAACTTTTCTTTTTAAAATAGACGAAGTATTTTAAAATGTTTTAGTTCACAATGTTTTTCCAGCTGAACGCGCATGGCTCATTGTAGTATACTCATTTAAAGTTTATACTCAGCAAAGTGGCGATTCTATTCCATTCCTTCATTTCCTTCATTTTACGATTCTTCTCTTCCTTAATGATCAGTCTTGGATGAATTCAAAGTACAGAAACACGAACTAGACATGGATCGTTCCACAATACCACCCGTTACACAGAATCATTATCATATTTCATAATAATATTACTCTTAATGAGTTTCGTGATGAGTTTTGATGAAATTAAACCACGAACGAATGTAATTACGATTTCATTGTTTAATTTTATCCCGACTCAAGTAAACAATTCTAGGAATTTAATTAATTACAATTTGTGTCTCTAATTCACTTTACAGACTCATTAGTTCTCAATTATCAATTCTATTCAAAACTCTCTACCTCTCACTTATAAATCAACTTAAATGTAGGATACTTCTGTTATTACCTAGCTGGACTCACCTCGTAATTTAATTTACCTAACTGAACAACCCTTGGCTTGCTAAAGTGGTCAATGTCTGCGGTATTTGTATACGTCGTTGATGAAACGAAAAGTAAAAGTGTAGACTACCGTATAATTGAATTCGATCTAGTCAATTAAGAGGCTTGAGTGTGGACTCTCAGCTTCTCGCGTGCGGTACATACGTACTGTTCGAGTTATATCAAGAGAATAATAATTTTTAGCTTTTCACCGTACTACAGAATCTGATAACTTAATGTATCTTTCTCGTACAACACACTTTCCCCCTTCCTATTTCTCTGAAAAAAAACTTTTTTCCATTTAAGTAACAGATTATTTCCGGCGATACTTCAAACTCAATAAAAATATTTTATCTTTTGGTTGATATTTTTATTATTTCGTGTGACAAAACGGTACCAACAGTTAAAAAACAAATCATGTTGGAAGATAGTAAAAAAACTTTCTGCATTTGGAACGATGTAAAAACGAAGACGTAGCTCAAAAAGTACGAACGCACATTTTCGGCTATATTCGTGTTCTTATGGTTTAGAACTTTGTAAAGTCGTACACAATGATGTTTAATAATCATTTGATTGATATAAGTTAACGCAATTTTAGGACTTATAAAAATATGTACCTCAAATATCGCTTTAATTTATTAATTTAGGTATAAAGAACATTAGAAGTCCTAAAATTGTATGACTTCTTAAAATCCCAGTATTTATTTAATTTGATTTATATTTGACGGACAAAAGATTTCAAGGACACAACCAAAATGCGAAAATTTCGAGATCTAAATATAGAAACACACTCTTCTACAGAATGCACACTTACGTTGTGTTGATTTTGTTTATTGAATTCTTTGTAAGGAAACCCATACAAAGATTTAATCAAGTGAAACCCTAGAAACCTACCCAACCCCATACCCCCCCCCCCCCCAAGGGTGATCAATCAAAATACTTCTCTGTGGAGACTGAACGTTTGCGCAGTAGCAGCAGCTGCCAACAGGACAAAGAGTTATGAAATGAACAACTTTGGAGCGATGGTAAAACAAATATATATAATAAACAACAAAATCATATCAAATTGGATAATGCGTGATTATGTGTATGTAGTTCGCCCTGTATAAAATTAGTCTGAATATTCCAGTTTCATTTGCAGATTAATTTTAAAATCATGTACTTCATATTATAGGCAAGGTCATGACAATAATAGGATTTTCTTCTTAATTGTTTCCCTTGGGAAACCTGCTCATGGTGCAATGCATTGAGATACCATACTGTTAGTAATGGTATCTCTACGGTGCAATGCAGTAAAGGATAATTGTGAAGGGAATGTCCGAGGGCTGTTTAAGTCCGAGGGCTGTTTAAGAGGACTCAATCCCTGACTGCGGAAAACATCTGGTTAAATTTTCAATCAGAATTGTAGGAATTTGAACCAGGGCCTACCCAGAATCGCGCGCTTAGCACTCGAGCTAACACTGTCGGTTTTATTTCATTCTATTCAATTCTCCCAACAATAATTATGATACAATGTTTAAATCTATTTAATTATTATTGAGATACATTAGTGAGGGGTTTACATTTTTAACCCATGGATTTTGATTTTTGTGGTTGTGTACATTCTGTTAAACATTAGTAAAATTTAATCACGATATATCATGTTTTGGGTTAGTTCAAAGCTTATATGGGTTATCAAAAACAACTACCTAGGGGAATTCAGGGAAATTGTGCTAATTATATTGAGCACTATAGAACCTCGTTCTTAACTTGATATTAATTATAGTAAAACAAATTTTATGATTTTTCATAAGGCTAATGATAGAAGCATGAATGATATTCATTTGACGTTGAATTGTAATGGTAAGCTAATTTCTGGAGTATATGAATTTAAATATCTTGGAGTTTTCTTAGATTGTAATTTAAATTTTAAGAAACATTATGAATATGTATGTAATAAAGTATCATCAGCAATAGGAATTATAAGTAGAATGAAGAGGTTTGTAACAGAGAGAATGTTGAGGTTACTTGTAGATTCTTATATTCACTCTATTATTGATTATTGTTTAGTGGTTTGGGCAGTAAGACCTTCTACCGAATATGTTGTACTTCAGAAGAGAATTGACCATCTGTTTGATTCAATTCCTATGAGCCAAGATTAACAATCTGATTGCTTCACGATTGAGGAAAGAATGAAATATAGCGTACTGGTAAATACATACAAAATATTGAAAGGTATGTATTCAGGTATTTTACCCAATATTTTTCAATTTGTTGATCGTGATAGAAATTCTATTCTAATGAACTCTTTGAAAGTTCCTAAATTAATTTCTGAATCATTAAGAAAGTCATTCTTGTACAGAGGAGTATCCTTTTGGAATTCAATTTCTTATGATATTAGAAGCCAATTTACTGAGCTAGGAATAGTACAATTTAAAAGTAAAATTGAAGCAATGATAATGAATCGAAGAACAAAAAAGAAATGATTTTTACTATTTATTTGTGGGGCATTGTCTCTGTGTTTATGTAATGTTAATTTATCTTCATATGTTCTTATTTATGATTTTGCTGTTCTCTTTGTTTGTTCATTATTGCTTTGATTTGATGTATTCAATGTAATTTCAATTGATATTTTTCTGCCTAGATTGTCTGGTTGCCGCCCACTGGTGGAACTTGCAACTTGAGTTAGGTGTCCTGTATCATTGCTGTGATCAGTTTTTGACTTGAACAATTTTAAATAATTATATATCTGATATAATTATATATTAGAGTCAAGATCCATTGCACTAAATTGTTATCAAGATTTGAACACAAGAATGATGGTTGAACACAAGAATGAAGATTCGCGTTCGGTGGTTTCTTCCGCGAAAGATTGATTACTCCCTGATTTGCTGTTCCTGATTTTTGGCAAACCTCATATTCGTTTGAGTGGGATCGTCTAATAAATCAGTTTTTTATGTTTTTTTTTTTTCCTTTCTTTCTTTCTTTCTTTTCTTTCTTTTCTTTCTTTCTTTCTTTCTTTTCCTTTCCTTTTTCATTCCCCACCCCCTTTTTTATATATTCGATTCATTCATAAATTGCATTTAATATCCTTTTTATTTGTTATCAAATTTGTTGAATATTTAATGCATTGTTGTAATATTACTATTTCAAATATTTACTTAAATGTAGTTCATTGTTGTGTCTGCATCTATGTAATTAGATTTATTTAGTTGTCCTCCTTTGTAAATCAGTTTTTATAACTGAATAGGATAGACGTTAAATAAATAAATAAATAAAATAAATAAATAAATTATAACATGCTTATGTTTAGATTATAGGTTTTGTGGGTTTTAAAAATAATGAATTTTGTGTTATTCGAGGCAACGGTGCAATGATACTCCTTACGAATACATTATAAAAAATATATTATTTCTCATCTTCCAACGACGGCGGGCTAGCAGAACCTCATACCATACTTGTCATAATTATAGCATAATCAATATAATTCCTTATACCATTAGAGATATTAAACAAAATATATTATTTTATCTACTGGAAATCCCAAATGATATGCATAATATTAAGGCCTACGTGAAAATAGCGTTTTGTGAATAGATGCTACAAAGCACTATGATCTTCACTTAAAACTAAGGTTTTTCAAGTCCTATTTTATTTTATTTTCCATAGTATATATAATTTGTTTGTACACATCTTTATTCAGTTGATATTAATTCAACCTTGATGACCAAATTTCAAATAAAAAATGTGAAAAAAGTTCATACACAAGGTTTTAAAATTAGCCAAAAAATAGATGCTACAAAACGCTTTAAAATGACACTTGAAAATGCTATATGCACGCACCTCTAATAATATTCCTTTGAGGTAGAGGTTGAAAACTGGTCGATGATAATTTTGAGTAGGGACAATGCAAGAATTGTATGTGTTTACCACATTAATTATATTTAATTATTACGATTATTGTTTGAAACCGTGCATATATATTGAAAGAGATTTAAAAATATTGCACAGACACAGATTTTGATATGTTTTTTGCAAAATTAATTAATTTTTATAAAGAAACTTCGTATGTGTAAGTTTTTTAAACGCAATTAATGTTTTATTTTACTTTAACTAGTCATCGAAGATTTTTGTTGTAATATTTTTATCCTAGAAATACTTTGATCAGCGCCGTTATTCCACATTATACTTTGAACGCCTACGTTTATTTTCTCGATGTATTCGTCTGGAAATACGTCCGTATAGGCTGGACTATGTTGTCTCGCCTACGTTGTTTCGAAATTCACTGGTATTGGACATTTTTCTTAGAATTCAGGTATTGTTTTCTATTATAAAAAAATAGCAAGTAGAATTCCTAAAAGAAGATGCTACCCACGCATTTTCAAAAACACATCACGTCTAATGTATTTTCCAGTGAGTCCATATGAATTCTCTTCGATGTTCTTATCCCACACAAATCAAATTTTTTGTGACTCGTACAAACATAATATTGCTTCAAGAAAAATATTTTGTTTTATATTCTTTTTTGAATAAGAGAAATTCCCATCGCATCACATCGCGTTTATGTTATTGAAACAGGTTGTTTAAAAATTGTCTAAACAAAATTTCAATTTACTTTCTGAATGAGCAGAGGGAAAAATAATATTGTTGACATTCGAATTCAATATTACAAAGTAGGCCAACCATTACGGATATTTGAAGTGCTTCATGATTTCTTAATTTTTTTCTCTCTCTCTCTTTTGTTTCTCTGTGATATTATATTAAATTGTATATTTAAAAAAATATTTGCCACAATATCTCACGGTATTCTGAAAAATTGTTAAGTAAATGTTAAAAAAAAATATTATATAAGTATGATATATCATTTGGACTCGTGAAAATTATCATTGAGGAAACCAAAACCCATTAAATTTACGCGAAATAAATACAATATTCTTGAAACGCAATAGCTTCGCGAACCCACTATTAATTTAATTATAAGTGTGTTACTTATAAATGTTTAATCCTCTAATTAGGAGAATAAAAATATAAGTAGTAATATTAAACAGTTCATACGTAATTTATTAATTAATAGACAACAATTTAAATTTAACTTACATTTGGCTACTTCAGACGTGTCCTAGTTTAATGTGAATTCCTTCTACAAATTCTCTACATCTAAACAGTTCATATAATTCGTTGCCTCTATATCTAGTTATTATTTAATCACGTTTCTCTGACTGTCAGAATCCCCAACCCATTCACATCTACTATATTACATCAAATGGATATTGTGTTATGTTTCCGTTCATATTTAGCTCCAACCACAATAACATGAAAATTCGAATTCAACTTCTGCTAATACGAATTAGATCTTTTTGTCCCTAGTTCTCGAATCTCTAAGTGCTCTCTTTATCATGTCATTTAGTCTCCCCCGTCTTAAACTCAAACTAAGTCGTTTCTAATAGCGTAAATGACTCTTAGAACCGAACAAAAATTACCTAGACTTTTCACGAGAAGATGAAACTTAATTATTCTCACTTTAGATGAACTTGGAATGATTTCTCAAGGAAAATAAATGATTTTCTCATTAATTGTTGTCAGGTAATTAGCGTATATAATCAAACGTAGGCAGGCTGATGACAGCCACACATAGGAACTGTTCAACCGAGTTTTCAGGCTTAATAACCGATGACAACTGCAGCCGTAAGTCTCGTGTTACACACCTGGCTGATTAGTTGAGCGGAAAATCGATAAACTAAACGTAATTAGCGATAATTATGGAAACATTATTCAAAATGTGGATTCCGTGGATGGAGCGCTGCATGTAACCAGTGAGGTGCAGTAATCGGAAGCTATACAAACAATTGTACTATGCTTTTGTGTTGAGTAATCATGGTCTGGTATTAGATTAAATCTACATTAATGTATGTGAGTTAATAAATGCGAGCTTGCATGCAACACTTGGCTTAGTATTTATCCCAATACTAGTTTTAAACTACTGTACAGTTGGTCGATTTATTTCATAATATACTGGCTTTTACATTTAGTTGAAAAACAAACGTATGCAAGGATACTATTTATACCCCACTGTCTCTAAGGTGGTTGAGTTACACTTTTATTTTGACAATTTGTCCACAAGGAATAATTGTAGCGTATTTTACAACAATAATAATAATTAACTAATGCAAAAGCTGTTACGAAACACTTACTAAAAAAACATATTTGTCGTTTTACAAATTGTAATTTTGTAAAGAGATATTTTTAATCATTTATAAATCCTGAAACAAACCATTCTTAAACGCATGTGCTCATTATTTATTAACGTATCATAATAATACATGTTGTATACACAATAAACTGTCCAAATTAAAATACCTTTTTTTTTAAATAAGTTTATTCGCTCAATGCAATACACATAAAATAATACAAATACATAATATCATATAATAATACATAAAACAGACAACAAAATTTTCAAAATATTTTAACACAATTTTCTTATAATTTTCAGACAATGATGAAAAGTAATTAAATGCAATCACGCAAAAAGTGGGGAAACGAACATAGGCTTAGTGTTATATAATAATATACAAACATTACAAACGCAAATCTACGTTAATGTAATTTCAAATAAAAAAGATGTTCTGCAATATTCTTTAAAAAGACGATGTACGAAAAAACAATGACAAAAAATTGTAAAATTATATGATGTTTTGTTACTATTGTAATTTAGATAAGGTTCTAGTAACGTTAGGTTTTGTTTCTTTGTATGGAAATTGAAGTAGTTCAAACTGCTCGTAAAATGAAGTACATTTACATACTATTATGTACTTGATTCTCTTGCGACTACCCTCAAGGGGTAAAGTCCATAGCGCTGTCTGGTTAAAGCATTGTGTTTGCTCTACTTGCATTATTGTCTACGTTGTTGTAGTTCATAAATAAATTTAAAAATAACTTCATAAAATTTAGAGTAGACCCACTCAACCACATAACACATAACACCATCGAAAAACGAACAATGACCAACGAGGCATCGGTATGAAACACCGATGAAACTAGTTGGCCACGATCTACCCGAGATCGATGCCAGAATCAAACAGATCTACTTTATGATTATGTCGATGCTAGGATGGCTAAAAAGTCACCGTTTACACAATGACATACCCAACCTAAGAATTGTTGCCTTGTACATTGCATTGTAATTGGAAGATAAAAAAGTCGTTGCTTTTGCTGCTGTGATATAAGTCGGTATTTACTTTTCTACTCGGTGACTTTCTGTGTGCTTGGTGTGTTGTGTAAAAAAGGGAATATATTTAACAATTACGTGAGCATAAAAGTGGAATGCAATATGCTTAAATTTGTTTTCATCAAATGTAACCTTTTCATATACATCAGCAAAATTAGTTGAATTCTTTTACAAAACATATTTTGAAACAGGTTATTAAAATCAACGTTTATACATTTCCAGACGGGTTTTATATTACAAAACCCAATGGTTTCGAAATACGTATATAGAAAGTAACGTTATAAAATTATTATTTTTGAAATGTGAAATTATAATTTGTAATCATTGCATAATGATGAAACTAAACATGTGTAAAATGAATTTGGTTCACTGAATTTATAATGTTTGAACGATTATAAGGATATGTGGATATAAAATGGATTTTCAATATTAAAATTTTCTGATTTACAATAATCCAGGGTTACCCTACACGTAAAATGAATGTACATGGATCTTTAAAAGGAGTTTTTTTTATACAGCATTATTCACAACGTAAAATGTAATAAGGAGATTTTTAATATAGCTGTGATTTTACCAGATCAAAAGCTGCGCTTTACTTTGAATGTTTTCATGCTCCAAAAATCTTTAATACCAACCTTCTGAATAATTTATCTCTGCTTACAATATAGTTACCAAATAAAATATAATCTTCTAACTCAAATAAATTACAATTAACTTTGCTTAAAAATTTACAAGTTCGTTACAAAACCACTTAAAAACTAAATAAAAACATAAAAACCACTTAAAAACTAAATAAAAACGTAATTGATATATTATTGTTTAATGCATAGTGTATTTTGTTGTATAAATCTGTATACTTGTGGAGGCCAACAATGGTCGGTCAGCGGCCAATAATTGTTTTTTCTTGCCATTTCAAACTCCAATATTTCTTATAAAGAAATGCATTAAAATAATTCAAAGCTAATCACATTAATCTACCTATATCTTAATCGAAATCATGGCAACAATACAATGTTATTAATTAAAATTCAATTATAATGAGTAACCACATAAACTAATAAGCATTGTTATTTTCTGAACATCAAAGAAGTTTTACGAACTTTACAGAGAACCAATAATAATAACGTTAACCTGGGGGCGATTTTCCTTTGAACTTTATTAAATCTAGCTTCGTGAATGTATTTCACAGTATACACGTTCCATTCGTTTAAAATTATTTTTCTTAACTACTTTTACTTATTTTATTTCTCTTGTATAACGGTACACAGGAAACAACACGTATCTAATTAAAAACATAACTAATTAAACAGTAAGAATAAGTTTAGTTTTTAAACCGCGTTCCAACCCCAAGTAACGCCTACGATGCAACGGTGGTATTAGAAACATATTCTTACTTTCACACTAAAGCATATAAAATTTAACTTATTTAAAGAAAGTTTCTCAATACTTAACTTTACTTAATCTTGAAACTGAATAAACTCTTTTAAAAAGCCGATAATTAACTAATTTATAATTTAACTTGTAATTGTATTATTAAAAGGGAAATTATTTGGATGTATGTCTTCGAAAACTTGAAATTGTTATGTAGACTATATCCTAGCCCTGACGAAGTTAAGTCAATATCGGTTAATGTTGATGTGAGGCGTTGGTGTATCGTTTAAAGGCATTTGGAATAAGATAATTTACCTTCCATTACTAGGAAAATAGACGTTCCAAAAACTAGACTACGCTTTCAGAAAATGGTGAAATTGGCGATTTTTATACTTATCGACGAAAGCGTTGTTTAATTGGACTAAAGTGTTAAATATATGAGTCAGCAAATTCAGTGTTAAAAAGGTTCCCAAAAGTTATTAAGTAGATTAATTTAAGAAAATATCAAATTTAAAATGCACAATACACATTTTAATACGCTATATTAATGCAACAAATGACAATAATTCGCGACAAGTAAACATGAAGTCAAATTTAATGTAGAATGCTGACAAGTTCTAATAATTACATTTTCACTTTTGTTGATCTTTTATTGAATTTAAAATTGAACTGTGAAATCACTTATTTCTACAAACAAAAACTATAAAACAAAACTGTAAATATATAGATAGAGACTTTGCTCAAAAACAATTGAAGCAACACAAAATGTAACCACTAAAATAGCAATTTGAAAAAGGGAAAGAAACAGTCATTTATATTTGATAGAAAGTTGTTAGCAAGGACTTGTGATTTAATTTTGGGACTTCGCTTCGTCAAGCCGCTCGTTTGAGATTGAAATAAGACTTGGCAAGAAGATAGGAGACTTAAAACGGATTATTAAGTTATTGTTGCCATGGATACCTCCCCTTTTGCTTCCGAGCCGGCGAAATAAGCGTCTGTATTTTCTCAGCTGTTAACGAGTTTTTGATCACGTTTCTCGGCGCAAATATAAATTTTAATCTTACTTAATAATGAATGGTTTTACATCATTCTGGGGGAGAATTTTGAGAAATGATTACTTTGTATTGTTTTGATGATCGTCGAGAATTAATTTTCTTCGTGTTTTTGGTGGAGGTGCCGGGTTATCCGAATATTTCTGTGCCATGAATAATGCCGAGTTTACGGACGTTTTCTTACATTTAAATGACGTCGAATATAAAAAAACGTAATTTTCAAATGCTAAAGCTTTACAAAGTCATAGAGAAATGTGAACGCTTTGTATTGTTTTGAAGAATGTCGAGAATTAATTTTCTTCGTGTTTTTGGTGGAGGTGCCGGGTTATCCGAATATTTCTGTGCCATGAATAATGCCGAGTTTACAACATTTAAATAAAGTCTAATGTAAAAACGTAATATCTAATGCACATTTTATTTATTTAAAAACCTCGTTCGTCCTCTAAAGCTTTCCATTCATAGAGAAATGTGATCTTATCTTGGAAATATCTTAACAAAACGATAATTGAACACAAAAAAACTATAATACAATTTTTCAGTTTAATAATTTGAGAAGAACTCACCGGTAGGAAAATTAAAATTATTGAATACAATCGAGAAATATCAAAATTCAACTCGACACGTGTTATGCAGTCAAGTCTGTGTCGTTGATAATCTGAAACCAAGTTGGCATTACCTGTTGAATCCAAACATTAAGTCAACATAATAAAAATAAAATAAATATCGGTTAAAGGTTTTATATCTTCCTGTGACAAGGCTATAAGAATGATTTATGAGTGTAAATTAAACTCGTCGAAATACTATTATATTGCATGGACATTTTATGGCTCAATAAAATATATAATACTTGAAACTATTGCCACTCAACGGGTGTCCATAAAATTTAATGGCAAATTGTTAGAACAAATAACGTTCTTAGTTATTAAAAATAACCATTGAATTACTTTAATTTAACTCATTCCACACAAGATGATTTTAAATGTCAAAGCAATACATTTAGTTCAGTATTATGTTATATAATTGTTCCTAGCATTACGATATATAGTAAAATTAGGGTTTTCATTATTCTGCCATTCCTAATTGATCAATTCAATCAATAAATATATTACTTAACTAATTGATGATAAAACATTATGGAAATTTAATTTAATATTATTTGTTATGATGATGATAATTAAATATTAATTGAACATGATAGTATAAATATTTTACACAAAAAGAATTAGCCTTTATTATGACAATGACGCTTATTAAATTTAGTGAATTTATAAATAAACAATAGAGAATAGAAGACGTATCAGACGAACAGGAGGTAGAGGAAGAAGCGTCAGGATCCCAGCAACGAAGACAGCGAAAATAGCACAAAGTCAATGGAGCAAATACTCAACTCAAACCGAATGTAAATTGTTTGTTGTTTTGAGGTCTTATCAATATTGTGTTTGTTAAATATGTTTTTTATTTAAAATCACGATATAAATATAAAATATTATACAAGCCAATGTGCAACATCGGATATGTAAAAGCAATCACCATCAGTCGTATAAACACAAAATGCATCCCCACATATTTGATAAAATATGTAGAAAACCAAAAAACCAATAAACAATTACAAAATATTTTTACATGCTTAATTATTGTTATTTTATTTTATTTTAAAATAGTTAATTTTTAGCCAAATGAAACAATGAACGGCCTTTTATTTTTAAATTGCCTCAAAATAGTATCAGAGCATTGAATTACAATGGATGAAATATATCACAAGTTTTATTCATTTTTCAACACACGACTTTTTTCTGGTGATCATAAAGAATGTCAAATGTATAGAACGTCATAAAATAAGATTGCATTTTACGCCAAGTTTTTTATGTCCCAGCTACATTTTATCTTTTAATCTTGTACATGTTGGCAATATAATATTATTATGATTTTAGTGTCCTTGTTTTTTACTCTGTCGTGTAATTTTATAACGTTTTACGATGAAATCTTACATTTTACAATATCAAAAAGCTATATAAATAAATATTATGCGATATCAAATGGCATATTATACAGAATCATCGTTTAGAATGTGTTTTTGCTCATTAATTTGCTCTAATTATCATGATACAATAAAAATTCAATATCAATAGAATAGAATAGAATTTTTATTTGCTTCTTTGATTGCAATGCAATGCATATACATTTTAACACAATCTGTGGTTGCTGTATAACTATACACAATTTGTACAAATATAAATATATTAATATATAATACAAATATATTATAATACCTTAGTAGTACAAACTTATAACCTAATCTAAAAGTAGCTAAAATTAATTAAACCATGACATAGTTATAGAGTATAAAAACACACAAATATAATATAATCCTATGTTTCACTAACAACAGCTTTTACTCTTTAACAAACCTTTAAAAATTTCTACTGACTTTGGCATAGTCCCCATTACTTCTTTTGGTAGAGCATTCCACTCTCTTTTGGCCCTTTACAATACATTACTACAATATACAATACTACAATACGACAAGACAACGGTATTATTATAAAACTGGATGTTTGATAAAACAACTCTCTTTTTTTTTAAAATCTTGATCAGTATTACTTAGTATTAGTAACCAACCACTGTGCACTGAGTACGATGAAGTAATGTACAATTCATAAACAAAGTTATTACGCAGTAAATATTTATCTTCTGTTGTATTAATTTTGTATTATAATTAAAATTGCGATTTTGCTATTTCAATATATTAATATTTTATTACATCGTATTATTACGGTTTTTGTCAAAGCTTGATATGTTAGGTTGACCTAAGTACATGGCTTTAATAAATACATTTTTAGTTCAACTCTGATTGTATGTGTCTTTTTTTTGAGAACTTGAAATTATAAAATGTCTCATGCGCTTCAAACTATCATCTGTTTGTCACTTTTCCTTTGAAACTGCGGCCTAATAGCTTTTGCCACTTCATAAAAATTGACAAGCATTAGAAACTAATAAAAAACGTAAAAGTAACATAATATATATTTAAAAAAAAAAAAATATCAATTGTTATGTTATAGTTATGTTGTAGTTAGTGTATATTTTTGTCTTATTTTCCGACATATTTATTAATACAAACATTATTTTTATGAAGGGAAACGAAATTTTTAACATTTCATATTTGAATCCAATACTTGTATACACAGATTTGTATAATGTAATCTATATATTTTTTTATCAAAAAGTAAGTTTTTAAAACCAATAATTGTGTTTGAAAAACACAACAGACATTAATTTATTGAGCAAGTTGTAATTAACAATTTTAATTTTGAGTTCTCAATAGGAAGCATTGAAAAAGAACGTTAGATTAACAAACTATTAACTCTAGTCAGTATCTCGAGTCACGTACGGTAAACTTTATGTAAATGTCTTTGTTTTTAGCTGTTTGTCTCTTTCATTAGGACTATGTTATAATATTGATTGAGGTAATAATAAATTAGCGACATTCATCGTGAAACCTCCACAATTTCTTATCGGATATATTTACCGTATGCAAACACTCCATTACGTTGAGAGATGGGAGTACTTGAATCTATTACCATGTTTACATTGACGATAATTGAAAAGCTATGTAAACTTTCATGGCATATAGATTCTATTATTAAGCTGAACAAGCGATATGGTTATGAAGCAGTTTATCGAAGAATGCCTGTTGTAATATGGTAAACGAAGTAACGTTTACAGAGGGTACTACGTCATTGGATTCAGTCCAGGAATTTGTAAACGACTCAATCATAATATCCTCAATGGAGAAATATCGTCAATAACCTACACAAACAAGAGATTCCGGGAAACAGGGTTCGAGTTTTTCTCGGAAAAACAAACAGATTTCAACAAATTCCTCCCCAACCGGGAGTCAAAAGCAGCTGTTGTTTTGGTTGAGTAGAGTAGATATTCTGTATTCATTTAAATTTTGACTAATACATATGGTACAAGTACACATATTTTCATGAAGAGGTCTTGTTATTCAACAAACAATCCAAAAAACATTAATTTATACTAAAGATTACGAACGCGACCAAAATAAGAAACGAAACTTCCTAATGAAAAGATTGCCAAGAAATTATACTAGGAAAACGCTTAAGTCCGCCCGTTGTTGGATGAGCGTAATTGGTGAATTGAGCTGCCATGTGTTTGCGGATTTTCTGTTGTTCTGTGAAAAAATCAGAACTTTGTTGAATTTTTTTAAAATTAAATCAAATTAAATAAAAAATTAATTTATTTCTTTAATTAATCGTAATTTTAAAAAAGAAAAATCGTAATGTTGAAATTTTCATATGAAAATAATTATTCGATTACGCACAAATTTTACACGAATATATTGATTCTTAAAATTAAGGTTCTGCGAAAAAATCATTATAATCGGATAAAGCATGTAGCCTAGGTGTTATAAGTCAAAGAATTTTTTTTAAAATAAAAAAAATCGTAAAATTGCGATTTTCATGAGAAATAATTTTTCGATTGCGCTCAAAAACGTGGCAGTTCTAAGTTCAGAGATTTCGAAGGCCTCCATAAAATTTCATCGCAATCGGAGTATTGGTTTAGCCGGAATCGTGTTAACAAACAGACAAAAATACAGAAAAAAAAAAACATTCCGGATTTTTTTCTCCAGTGTAGTGAAATGGAATCTTCGCTTCGCTCGCTACGCTCATCCAACAAATTAAAAATATTGGAAGCCATTTCTGAGTGTTGTCACGTACATAAAAATAGATTTAAAAAAATACAATATTTGACGTTTTGTGAAAAAAAAAGAATGTTGATCTATACTACCGGTATTTTATAAAAATTATCCAAATTCAACAAAAACTTTTTTGTAATGGAACTTGAAACAGTAATGAGATGTCATTTATACTAAAATCGTAGTAATCATTGGACAGAAATATTAAAAAAAAGATCATCCATCAACGCGACTGGAAAAAGCGTTCGCGAAGCGGCCTAGTTATAATAATTTTATCCATTTTCACGTGCTGTATTATAACGGCCTTCTTTTCCCGACCCGGCCGGACAACCCGAAGCAGTTTAGTACCCGAACCCGATACGACTGTCAAAACTTCTACCCTCTCACTCCTGATAAATATATTTCTTGAAATAATATAACGTACCTGTCGACTTATTTACTTTTCATCAACGGTTCTCTAACTGGAAATGATTTTAACTTCTGTGTACGGGAATATTCCAGTTGAAAGTAAACAAGCGCACAGGCTACGATCACGAGAGGATGATTTATAACGTTGGGATCGATTTTCATACTATTCTCGGTAACTGTTGTTATTTAGTGATCAATCACTTTAAATTTGCCAGGGCAAATAAATTTGCACAAACTTTTACATTTAAAATAATAGTCACAGATAATATTTGGTTAAGAATTGCAAAGATGCAGTCATGGGCAAAGTGAATTGATGAATTTTACGATTGCTCAATTAATGTAGAATGGTACATATGATTGGCCTTTCTTTTAGTTCTCAATACTTTTGATTGTGTAACTCTCAGCCGTCTCTTGTTTGTATGAGTGAAATTTCCTAGTTTTTGTTTAACAACTAATAAATTTATATTGTTTAAAAATATCGAGTTTTTAATTAATTGCAATTAGCTGAATCCAAATGGTCATTCAACATTGATTGATGAGCAGCAGTAACACGTTTTTTTGTCCATTCTTCATTATCTTTTTATATTATTGCCTGAAATTTCGCATAAAGTAAAAACTCTTTTTAAATAGTTTTGCATTTTAACTAACAGACAAGATGTATCTCTGGCTCTTATTCAACAACATTTTAAAATATGTGAGTCGCCAGATTTTTTTCGAAACACAAACTTAAACATCTGCGTTTTTTTCTTGGACAACGAATTCCTGTTAAAACTCGAAACACGAGTGTTTAATTGATCTCCTTACTCTAAAATTCTAGCTTCAGTAATAAAAAAGTGCAACATCAATTATCATAAACCAAACTTAAACTCTACGACCTTTTCCCTTGTTTTTCCTCTCATAAAATTGGTATATCTCTTTTGGGTTGTTGCTTCTTCTTTACAAGCAGTTTTTATACACATTCATTGGAAAAACTTCTTTTTTTCTTTGAGTAAGACTCAGTCGATACACGTGACAAAGCCGCGTGATCTTCTGGTTTGAGATTTGACGAGAAACTCATAAAAGACCGGAGCTGGAGGCGAAACTAATTCATCCACGGAACTTAAAGTCGCTCTCCTACCTATACATGCACTTCTTCAACAGGGAGTTACAACTTACTATAACAATAATGAATACTTTTTGTATAATTTTTTTAAACTTATTATAATGCATATTACAACAGAGTACTAAAAATTAATACTCCACAAGTGCAAACCATAGCATGGACGGACAATATACTTATATACATTAAAATATACAATAAACATTCAAAAAATAATAAATGCATCTCTTTAAACACATTTGAAGTTAGCAGTTAAAATTTGAAACTATAAAAATTATTAATATATAAAATTAAAAATAAGAGATATTCTTGAAAGAAAATAAAATTAAAATGGATATGAAAGAAGAGACTAATGGAAAAAAATATCTTAAAGCTTGAGTGATCACAGATTTAAATTCAATAATATTTTGAGAGTAGAGATCAATGTTTTTGTCCCTTCAGGAAGTTTTATTTGAACATATTAAATAATTGCTGCAATCTGTTGATGCATGAATTTTTAAGAATATAACTCTATGAATTTTTGTGTTCATTAATTTGTTTATTTTTTCATAGAAGCATATTTTTACTGAGGTATTTACGTGTGCTCAATTTTTGCTGTTTCTGTTTTGTATTGTTTATAGATTTGTGTATTTTTAACTATTAAACTTGTTCGTTATTTCTCAATTTCATTAATTGGAAAGTGTAATTGAATTTATGAAAATCAATCCAGAAATTACAAAACCCATTTCAGCGGGGTATCGAACCCCGGTCTTCCAACTGCCAGTCGGGTGCTGCAAAAAGAAAACGACCCGACCGGGGCTCGTTAGACCTCTCAGATGGATTTTTTTTTAAGTTTTTGGATTGATTTACATAAAATTGTTTGTTTTTGTTAATTGTTGGATAACGCTTTAAACTAGCTTTATTTTATACCAAATTCAAATTGTCATGTTTTGTACTCAACTTGCTAAAGAAAAAAAATTAAATATTTTGAAGGATAATTAGTAATAAATTGACAGAGTATAATAAACAAAATTTGTTTTAAGCGATCGTGAAAAGCATTCATGCAGATAGTATGTATTACTAGACATCGGTTTGAGTATAGCCAAACTCGGGTAGCAACGAACTATTGTCATCAGTTGTTAGTGATAACCATTAAGATATGCAACAAATAAACGAATCTAGCTTTATAAAAGATATCTTCACCATTTCAGTTGGTTATTTTGTTTTTTAATTGACACATATCTCGCATTTAAATGTTTGAGTTTATACTTTCGAAACTAACACTTGCCAATAAAGAGTGTACTTATATAACACATCAACGGGTTAAATAATAAAAACTGTATGCCTCAAATATCGATTTGTGATTTTTAAACATTTTTTTAATTACATGAATTGATGAAGAAATAGGCCATCATGAACCTGAAAAGCGTTTTGAAACTTGTTTCTTTTCAATGCAAAGTTAGCCACTAATTTCAACACCGATCACTACTGAGATATTGCGTATACTTACTTATCTTCAAACTTTGCTTTGACTACGTTGTACTTGAAAACATAGGATATTTTCTGATGTTACAAACAATAAATAAAGTTTCTCGATTAAACAGTCCTAGAAGTACTTCTACCTTGAATTCATATTTCAGATCAGACTTATTCGTCTATTTGGATTGTTTGCAGATAACATTTACATAAGTGTTCTGTACTCGTCATCTGACACGCGTACTGAGAGTGAAGAGTACTTTCCAAAACACATATTCTCTGCTGAACAGACGTACAAGATAGAATCAAGTTACAACACAAGTATCGATTGTGAACAGCGTTGTACAGATGAGGATACAACATGATGATGGTTTTGTCAATAAAAGAAAGATTTGAAAACGCTTACGAATTGTCCCATTTCCGCCAGGGATTTTGTATCTTCTTGCTAGATCAGCTAACAAGGTTTGAAAATCCGCAACAAATATCTGCTCCACGTAGTATGTAACTTTTTTTATCTTAAGTACGCGTATCAAATGACGAGTACAGAACACTATGTGAATGTTATCTGCAAACAATCCAATAGACGAATTAGTCTGATCTGAATATGAATTCAAGGTAGAAGTACTTCTAGGACTGCTTAATCGAGAAACTTTATTTATTGTTTGTTCGTGCAGCTTTTCAGTGTGAGAAAAAAATAGGCTACGGAGACAAGACAATGAAAAAGACAGTGGAATGATTTGACAGTTAAATATGTGGGAGAGTTTAAAAATAGGGAATGCTTGTAACAGCATTTATTCGTATTTAAATGGAGATAGTTGCGCTGGGTTCAGTGATTGCGAAGACACTAGTGAATAAAGAAAGTGTTAAACTTATTGTTGCTAATAAACATAAGTTATTTTATGTTAGTAGGTTCCTAACACCCTTAAGCGCGGACTACGTTTCCAGTCGGCATTCTGAAAAGTCACTCAGTTATACAGAATAGATAACAGTACGGGCTCATACAACGATGAAACTTTTATAGCAGGTGGGGTTATTAATGTTATAAATTAATTGAACTGTACACTGCACTTAAAAAAAAAAAAAAACATAAGACAAATGTAGCGCAACACAAAGTTTGTTCCTCACGACTAGCAGAACACGTTTATGAGAACCGTCATTATGTGAATTGGAGCGACTCCTCTATCATCATGAAACTAATCTGCATAAACGTCGGTTAAAAGCGGCTGCCTTTATGGCTGTGAAGAACGTTATAAGTATTCCTAGTATTGACTTTTCTTCTATTTGGTAAGTGTTTGTACCAAGTCAAAGCCAGTCATAGCTTATAAAGGTGTTTTCATCCTAATTGTTAGTTGGCAACATAACTGAATTAATTTTTATAAGATGGCAGGAATGAGTTTTCTAGTGAAACTGAGATGGTAGAATTATATTATTTAAATTTTTGATTCTTGTTTGTCAAAATATTGTTTCAAATAGTTTTCTTTGTTTACAAATGCAGTGAACTGTCCAATTAATTCGTTACATTATTAATACGGACTCACTCAAAATCAGCAACATTGTCGATATCATTGATGGTGTATCCCCTCTAATTCCACCCTTGCCATTTAGTACGCGCTAAGTAAGTAGAGTCCCCGCCTAATGATATGCAAGACATCCGATCGATTCTGAAGCTCCACGGAGTGTATACCGAGCCCAGCGCTTCCTAGAACGATTACTTAGCGCCTACTAAGTGGATTTCAAGCGTAATCTCTAGACCGTAATGGGAAATCCGGGGAAGAAATTTAACGTAATCCAAGTTGCGTGATTCTATTTCAATAATCGATTGTAAACATCGGTTTTAAAATGTCTCGCGTCAATTCAATTTCAGTGTTTGATCGTTCTGCATGAACGGTTACGTCTTGAGCACGATTTTACGAGAATGGGATTTTTATTTATTTTAGGTAGATAGATAAGCTTTATTTATTTTCATTCACAACAAAACATATAAAGAAAACATCTGGTATGGACAGTCACAGTTACAAACTCGTCAAAAGCTTTTATTATATAAAAACTCTTTAAGTTAAATAAAATAAACTTTTCGGAAATTACAAAACTATTCCCGTCATAAGGCAATGTGGAAAAACAAAAATGTTGTGTTCAAAACCAGCAAAGACAAGCCGAGGTAGACAGAACATTACCCATAGAAGTTGAAAAATCAAGGTGATATAAGAAAGCGATTTCCTAGTAAAACTAAAGGAATCCACATTGGAGGAACATTTGTTGTTGAATGCGCAGGAAATTACTTTTAGAAAATTTAAGGCCCACAACTCTTTTCTGAACCATATCAACAACAAAACCGCATGTCAATTCCGATTGATTCCGATTCCGGTCGTCTTCCGTTTTTCATCATGAAACGTGACACACTCACGCCCTCAAACAACATCTTCAGATAACTGGAGACCACAAAGTTGGCTCTCATGCATAATTTTTCACTTTTTCCACGCGCATTTTTATTCTACAATCATCTCCATGTTTTAACTTTTTCATATTCTCAATACTCTTCAACGTCAATGCTGGCCCCTTAAGTGCTCTACGCGTTCTATTGCCATGATTGCTTACATAACATCGACCAGTGGCGTAGAAACCCGGGGGAGGCAGGGGGCAATGCCCCCCAAGGTTTGGTCCAAGGGGGCATGGGGGGCAAAACTAGAGTGAGTTAAAATATTAATCCCAGAATTTATGAAGTAAATATGCACTTACACTTATACAATTTGACAGTCACCTTGGTAAAACGAATATGTTTGCCTATATGCTTCCTCATAACATAAAAAATTAGGATGAAATTTACTAAAACTGGGTCACTTCACGTTCATTTTTTGAGATTTTAGATCGCAGATAGTTGCAGTAAAACATCTGTTGAGTCCGAGTGCAGTTAAAACATGACGAAATAACTGTAGTATGGTGAAATGTTTTTCGCCTATGGCGAAAGGGCTCCAGACCCCGACTGCCACTCACAAGATCTGATAATGAATTTGCCCCCGCCCCCCCCAAACTTTCAAAACGTTCCTACGTGCCTGACATCGACCTTGGTAATGTCTTACATGATCATAATCTAGTGCATGGCACATTTATGGAAATTTTTAAACGGGCTTTATACTGCCCTACTAAGAAGACAAATCACAGCCACCTTCTGTTCTTTGTCATAAAAAACTAGGTTAAAAGCTCTATCTACATGTTAAAAGTGAACAAATAAAACCTTCCTTAGTAAATGCTCAAAATTTTGTAATCAGGTCAAAGTATATGACAAAGTCCACCTGTTCATAGCGTAATTGTGGCTTTCTTGCTTAGAACATTAGACAGGAAATGTTTCTCCGCATCATACTGCACCTTTAACCAAAAAAACGCCAACATTGTAATTAGGGTTTTCTTGTTTAGTAGGGCAGTATAGATCTCTTTTGGCGCGAATAATCTTCGCTATAAAGCGCTTTAAAGCTACTATACTCACTAAATAGTGGAAAAGTGATGCACATCGTTGCACTTTGCTTCCTGATGATGCATTTAGAACTTGACTATGAAGTGTATTAATTCTTGAAACAAAACATGCTAAAATGTAAGGTTGGTAGGGTAAAGTCGAGCACGTAATGGATGACCTAGAAACCCTCTGCCAGCTAGCCCAGTTCAACTTAATGGTGATCGCCTCGCGGTTCGTTGAGGGTCCGCTAACCACTTCATTGTCAGCAGTTTGCAGACAAGTGGGCCGTAACGAGCGCCCTTTGTGAATTTTACGAATTAGTACTTTAGATTTAATTATAATGAGTATTCGAAAATCGTCCGTCAATTCTCCTGTTCTTGGAGAGAAACAAAAATCGATTTCAAATGTTTTACAATCCCGATGCAATTCCCTTCCCCTTCCCCCCCTATCTCTTCAGTCAAGGTCCAAAATTTTCACATTGTATTATTAATTTTCAACAAAATTAATTCTTTAAATTAATTTTAACATACTTGAACGAAATTTTTAACCAACCTACAGCTCAACTGCCGCCTGCTCAAAGCTATTTAAAAAATTGATTTCAGGACACAATTCAACGCTCTTAAGGTAACATAAAAACAAAAGCTCTTATTTGTTTCTAAAAAAAAATTGCTCAGATCTATTTTGTTTTCTATTTTTAATCCCTATGCAAACTCTCTGCACCAAAATTCAAAATATTGGGGTAGAAATGAAAACGCCACGATTTACACTTTTCCGATTTTTTTTTTTTTACATTCACCGCTTTTGGACTAAACAATAAAAAACATTGCATTTCATTTTATAACAATTGTTGCACAAATAATGTCACATTTTTTTGGAGAAAGGGAACTTGTGACAATGTGTGAATGGGGGCAGCAGAGTTAATGCTTCCTGTTACAACCATATAACCACTGCTTACGATATATTATTTCCACTCATGTATACAAATGTTCTCATCATATGGCATACGCTCTAGAATTATCATTTATATTCCAAAGTGACTGTTTTTTTATCAGTTCAGTTTTCAACAGAAAATATATGGGGATTGTCGGGGCGGGTGGGGGGAAGAGAGGGTTCTAATTATGGTCAAGAAATTTGTGTGGCATTATTAATGGACAGCCCCAATTTTGCATTTCTCCGGCAATATCGTAGAAACGTGAAGTATCCTTGGCTAAACAATAAAATAACCAGGCAATACAGCGATTACACGGACATGTAAGCAACACGGAGGGGGGGGAGGGGGGGGGGCTCAGCTTCAGGGTCCACCAGGCACGATCAGTTCACCGCGTCCCCAGGGATTTTCCACTCATCGCTAAAATAAAATGGAAATCGCTATTTCCCGTCCTTTCTTTCTCATTGGAAATAATAGCATTACTTACGCTGGGATAACTCGCGAATCGAATTTCTTTTGTGTCGATGAAAAATGAACAAAATGAAATAGCAAAGCTGATTTTAAATATGTAGTCGTGCGTTCTAAAGAAAATCTATCATACAATATTTAATTCAATCCAGAACAGAGTTTCATACGAGGTTGATTTTGAATTTAAAATTTTAGGAATACATTGAATATTGTCAATTCATCCGACTAATTTGATCGTGAAATATGTTATATAATCAATTAAGGGTACAGATGAACAAATATTGAAAAGTTGATAAATTAGATTGGGCTTGCAAAACGGATATTATTATCCAGGTCACGGGAGTAAAATAGTGGATTGATGTGGAAGAAACGTAATTATTTACTTTATTCAAAAAGATCTATTGCTACTATATTTTTCAAATGTTATTAAGCCAACATTTTACATTTCTTACTTCTTTTTAATATCCGTAGATAAATTTTAATTTAAAGTTAATTTTATTCTTTGACGCCACTGACAATTTATTTTACCCTCTGATTCATGTATGAAAAACTGATAGTTGATTTTTTTTAAGTGGCACACCCTTATAGTTCATTTTTAGCAGTTCGTCTGGATATGAATAAGAATTAAGTGTGTCTCGTTGGTTTTGTAGTTAGTGTCTCTACTTCCAATGCAGAATGTCGAGGGTTCGATTCCCGCTGAAGGCAGAAGTTGTCAAACTTCTGATTTTGACTTCAGTCCATCAGTTCTTGGGGTAGATTGTTTGTAAACGGTGACTTTGGAGCTGTCCTACAAATGAGGCACATAATAAATTCAAAGTTGTTCTGATTTGGCCTTGTTGATTCTGGCGTTGATCGGTGGGTGTTCGCACTGTCCTGTCCATACCATTGATTGCTATATTTTCCATAATAAAACGATATTTGGTTGGTTATCGTTCACTCGTTGATTGCGTCGGGGCCTATGGAATCATTGGAATGTGCACGAAACCAGACCTTATTGATTAATTTTTCGAGATTCAATTGAGCCATTGTCTGACATTAATACTGTTTGATGAGTTTGGGCCAACGTTTTTTACAATGCTAAACATCCATATTTTAAAAATTCGCTTGATCGACAAAATCCAGCTTATTTCACATACAGTCTGTATAACTTTTTAACCTCCAATTTTCACCAAAAACTGTGAATATTTGCGACAATGTTAACGAGGGATGAGCGCATGTTGCTATCGGAGCACATTTTAACGTTTCAATTATTTTTCCCCCACACAAATTTGGAAATTTTCTACAAATTACCTGTTTGGTGGCACGCATATTTACGGTCAGTTACTAAAAAAAGTAAGAACTATTGGATAAATATGATCTGATTGCACAATTCACACCATTCATATTAAAAAAATTGGTTCATTCCACACCCCGATAGTACAAGCGATAGACCTTCCAAGTGATCCAGACTAAACCTTTGCGTTAATTACGCGTAAAAGCCAAGTTTGTTCGAGCTTATCCACCAGTCTTAAGCTTATTATTGTTCGAGCAAAAGAAATAAAAAAAAGAGAACAATGTTCGTTTATTCATGTCATCAAATACCTTTAATAACAAGTTATTGCTGTGAAAATCATTGATTTGAAATCCGTTGCAGAATTCCACTTGCGTTTAAGTGATGTTAACAAGGTCACAGTTTAAAAGCGAATGCTGTTTAAACTTCAACAAAGATGGGTTTCCTTGTTCAAACTTCGTATCAGTCTAGCACACTGCGTTGCTGAAACAAACTGGTAGATCTTGTTAGCATGGCATTGTATTACAAAGATGGAGCACTTATAACTTGCAAAACTTTGGAAGATTTATTCAGTAAATTGAGTTTGTCACTTAGAGGGAGCACATTAAACTCCAATTATCATAATAGGCAGAGATAATCTCAAACGCGAGACTACTGTGTGTCGAATACCAGAATATATTAAAACACGACCCTAGATATGTCGAATTCATCTGCAAATCAAACAAGGGTGTCAGTGAGTGTTTGTAACGTGATAGCTTCATCTGTGCTGCCACATATAGAAACTGATTTAACAAAGGGGAACAATAAATAGTGTTCAGAACATAAATTCACAGAAATTGATAAGCTCTACTTACACAAATGTTAAAATAATAATATTACAACAACAATGAACGGTATGAATAAATCACATTTAAAATATATACAAACAATATATCATATGAATATACATATTGTTATTATTATTGTTTATTTTTTAAAAGTAGTGACAAAATACATAATATACATTATACAATATACCTGCCTGTCAAGACATAATGACGATAGCTAGAATTAGAGCAAGCCACATACCACATGACATGTGTCTATTTACCTTTGGCTTGCAAATAATTAATATTACTCTATATCTAATATTATGTACTATCAATGATTGATGCGTTCAATGTACAGTGGGTGATTAATTGGTGATAGATGTGAGTGTTCGTTTTCTATCATGCAACCAATTTGAAACCAAACTTACAATAAATTTTTATTCTCTTTAAAATATAAAGTGTATACTTAGTTGGTCACCTTCATTTCAGCAAGAAATTTTCCCTGGTCCGGATTTACAAAAATGTTTTATCATAAATTTTAATTAGAATATTGAAATATAAGTTTTTAATCGCATAGACGCGGCGTCGGCCTGGATTGTAAAATATTAATGATATGGATTGAAGTCTTTTTGTGTAACTTTATGTTTTAAATTGCTTGTGAAAATTTAACCCTTTCTCGTCTGACGGGACTTACAAGTCCCACAGTTTTATTTTGGTATAGCATTAACATGGATAGGATCATAGCTCTATAAGCCTGACGGGACGTTTGAGTCCCACTTCTCCTGAGCACATAGAGCTATCGCACGTTCCCATAGGATAATATTTACGACTTGTACATAATTTTTCAACTCTTTTTGCGAAAAAAATTTAAAATAGTGGATTTTTGAAAATAATACACAAAAATCTGAAAAAATTATAAATTTGCCACTTTTTATCCGATTTTTATTTTTTTTTTGTTCTTGAACTAAAATCTTTTAAAAAATTAAAAAAGTTGGAAATTGCGGTACATATTCAAAATCCAAAATTTTCCAAAAAATCTAAAATACTCAAAAAAAGAAAAAAGTTTCAAACAAAATCTCTGTTTGGGCATGTTTGTTTGATGAATAAGTAAAAAAAAACAATCATTTTTTAAATTTTTCTAGGTTTGGGCAAGAAAGGGTTAATCATTAATGGTGTGTGCTTAGGAATCGAAAAATGATAGTTTATGAGTTAAGTTCTAATTAAAACTGTTAAAATAACTTTCTCGGAAACTAACAGCGTAAAATAATATGTTTATTAATTTAAGTTAAGGTTAAGTTTGAAGTTAAGATTTAATTAAAAGTTTAACAAAACAAAGTTTTAAATATGTTTTTGTATTTTAAGTCTATAACAACGATGTTAACCGATGTAAAACTTTAAAGATATGGTGGCTTAATTATTCACAGAACACATTTCTCTCTACCTTATCCAGAAAATATCAAATCATTCGCTAGGAGATATAAATTTAAAAATACTGGATTTGTAGGATTGTAAATCTGCATACAAATTAAAAAATCTAAATTTTACTTAAGAAACATAGAAAACTTTTAAAATCTTTCAATTCATTTAAACGAAGGGAAACCTCTTATGTTTTTTTTTTTTATTTCTTTGTGCCAAGTAGCCTACAAATTAAATAAAGGACCAAAATATGTGGTGTGTTTTTCGCACTTCATTGTGTAGACTGTAGATTATTGCGAATATGAAGAAAACTTGTAGTTTGTAAAAGCCTAAAAGTTTACAAAAAATAAAGGCTAAATTAACGAATTACATGCCTTTTAAAAATGGTCCTCGTCAAACTCTGGTATAGCAATGCATTTTGTCACGCTACACTTTCCCATAAAATATAATTCAATTTGTGGTTGATATGTGTCCCTTTCAGTGTCTGACTCACCCTCCTTCACTCACTGTTCGTTATTTAAGCCCACACTGGTTGCCCGATTTTAATTTAATTTAACGCTTTTACAAAATTGTATGCAAATCCAACTCGTCAAAAAAGTGAAATTAGAAGCTTGTGCTAGGAACGATGTAACGTAATTTTCCATGATTTCAATCAGAGTGAATTAGACAATCGGTCAATTACTGTCAGAATGTATCTCAATTTACTTCTACGTGCATTATAAAAAAGCTCAAGCGGAGCACATGGTTGTTTTGAAACATGCCAAGACGGTCAAACTAACTGACAAGTGAGGTGTGAGTGTTATCTATAATGACAATCACAGGTTCCACACATTCGGGGTGTACTTTGAAAGTTTCCAGAAAAACAGTTAAAAGGTCAACAAAAATTCGATTGCACTATTTTTTTATCTGTTACACCAATAGATGCGAAAGAAGCGTAACATTCTTATTTTATAAACTTTTGAAAAAAATCGACAATATCAAGTAAAACAATAAAGGGAAAACACGTGAAGTAAACTGACACAAAATGTTTTTCTTTTTTTTTCGAAATAGAAAACCAACCTTCTTCACATTAAAACCACTGACGTAAAACTACTGAAATTGTTATAATATATTTTACCGTTATATCTTACCTTAAACATGTAATAACAGTGAAATGCTTAATTATTTGTACTTTTAAATATATTTAATATTCCATAGTTAATTTTTTGGTTTTGTAAAGCCTATTTTTTAAAAAAAAATGTGATTAAATAAATTGTATTCTCATAACAATTTTTATTTTATTTGTTAACTTTTTATGAATCGTTTAAAAGTCCCATTTATAAATACGTGATCTATTGTCATGCCTCTCCTGCTAGCGCTCGTCAGTCACTCGTTTTTACCATAGTATTGAATATGCAAATAATGAAATTGGGTCATATTCCCCCTAAAAAAAAAAGGCTGACATTGTATTGTATTTGATTCTTATTTCTAGTGCATGTCGCGTATGGAGGAACATAATATACATTAAGCACTCCAGTAACTTTATTCAATTGATTGTTCGCGGTTTTCGAGGCCAGGTAAACGTATTGATTTTAGGTGTGGTGGAAATGTTTTCGCAACCCACTCAGTAATCAACTGAATTAGGTCGCCATAACAGAAATTATCTCATTTTCTTTAAAACTGCTTTTTTAAATGTTTGTTTAAATACATCCTTGGCTAAATTTGGCTGATTTCAAAACTCAAAGAAACGCAGAGATAGAGTTTATAGAAAACAAAAATTCCATGCAGAATATGAAGTAGAAGGACTCAAAGAGAAATTCAATTAAAAGTTTAATTTGAAAAAGTTTTGAAAGTAAAATTTCAGTTAAAAAATGTGTTGTTAATATGTTGGAGGCCAAATAAAAATAAAATCAATTTCGACTAAAAAAAGTAATGTAAATGAGACGATCAAAGAGAAACGAGATTCTATACGACGGCGTGTATATTAAATTCACCTACGCAATGAATTTTTATATCGTGAATATTTGTTTCACGAGCAACTGAAGCGAAAAACATTTACAGTTTTCTGTTTAAGGCCACGTCAACCGTAAGGTCATAATTGACAACTCTTTAGTCTGGGTAGATGTGGGGAGAACAGAACCGTGTTGGAAAGATCCAGCTACAGTCAATGTTAGCGAAAAGCGGTCATTTTCAACCGTTTACGTCTTTTTAGTCGTCGTCGACAGGTCAAGTCAGGTCATTTCGTTAGGTGGGAAGAGCACCCCTCGTCCCCGAAGACGACGGCGGATAGGGCTTAAAAGGCGTAAAGTATAATAATCCTTACGTTGCCTTTAACCACGTCATTATGAGTGAACTGCCCAATTCCCGTATCTTACTTTGTGTCACCTTCCAAGTTAATTAACAATGTCTGCTATAAACCGACACGATCACGCATAGGATTTATGCAAGTTTGTGTAATAAAGCGAGCTAGTGAAGCCGGATCTTATGTAAAAACGGGTTGTAAAAGATCTGACTTGGGGAATTGCGTGCTTAGTCTTAATACCTGATGCTTTATTGATGTATTAAAAATTATGATTTAAAATGATTATTAAAAGTGTGAAAACCTTGATTATCAAAATGGGTATTTTTGTTTAGTTGTTAAAAATGTCTGTAAACAAGAGAAAACAATTTTTTTTTTTACAATCTCAAATGTGCATTTAAAATAAATTTATCGACAAATCCAGCTAACCGTGAGTGTAAGGAGATAGTTCAGAGAATATTTTAAGCTTTTGAATTTATTCCTCCCACACAAGCTAAGGGAAATACGAAATTTATTTGCTTTTCAGTGTAAAGTTAACAAAAAGTAAAATGCACATTATTTTTACTCTCTGACATAGACATATGCACAACATTCTTACTTGATACACTGATGCGCAACTACAACGGAAATGGACAATAGGTGGAGCATCAAAATGATGTAGACTAAACCCTTGCATTTAGCATCAAAGCCAGGTTAGTCTGAGCTCACCCAACAATATACGTCGGTAGTGGATAGTGCACAGAAGCCAAACCAAACTTGAGCCTCAATTGTAGCCCATGAGCCATGAGCCATGAGCCATGACTATCTGCGGACGAGAACAAACGGGGCGATGTACATTGAGTGGCTCGTTGGAGTAGTGGTTAGCCTACTTGCTTCCAATGCCCCCTGGTTCGAATCCCGCATCAGGCGACAGTTTTTTTACTTCTAATATGGATTCAAAATTATCACTTCATCTCTTGGGAACAAGTGAACGGTGACTTTATAGCCGTGATAGCTACGAGCGACTTAATAAATTCAAAGTTGTTCTGAATCGGCCTTGTTGATTATGGCGTGATCCGCGGGTGTTCGCGCACTGTCCTGTCCATACAACTGATTTGATATATTTTCTATTAACAAACTCTATATTTGGTTGGTTATCGCTCACTCATCGATTGCGTCGGTGCCTACAGGGTTGGCTTGGTCGTTTTGGTTTAAAGTGCCCCACTAAAAATCGGTTATATCACTAGTGGGTAGACTCTAAATAGGAATTTATTTATTTATTGAAAGCTACACTGTGTATGGCAAATTGTACTTCGATGCATCCCTAACATCCATGCATTTTATTACTTCTTTCTTAATTTAATTAATCGGAAACACTCCCGTAGGTGTAATCAATTATATGGAAATAAATCCAGAAATAAAAAGCCGTGTGTTTAATTATGAATTATTCAAGAAAAAGTGCATTTTGCGATGGTTTATTACTTGAAATAAAATAAAATTTTAAATTGTGTACGCAAACTAGTGGTACCGAGACGGTTAACTTCATAACATCTGGATTGTTGTACCGGTTGGTGCATTATAGATCCTGAATCGGTTCAGAAATATGTCGTGTACATAATGTTTATCAGTAGCCGATGCTGCCGACAGTAGAACTATCCAGCCTGCATAACACAAAACAATCTAGTTCTAATGATACATGTTTATTATTATTTTGTAGGGAAAAAACTTGGTGTAAGCATCACACCCACCCACACGACAAAAACCCGAACGTGACCTCCCATTAATCTGCGTTTTTACTGACCCGTTCCATTAAACTTGGAGCAAACAGAATGTTTTTGGTGATATTTGGGATAATAAAGGGGGAACTTGCTCAAAAATCTGATTTTCCACGTTTTTGGCTCCACGAGAATCAATGAAAGCTTGAACAAGCGTGAAACGGTATGATAAGGTTTCTTCCTGCAGTGAGTACGTCCGTATAAGTTCTTGTTGGATGAGCGTAGCGAGCGTAGCGAGCGAAGCGAAGATTCCATTTCACTACACTGGAGAAAAAAATCCGGAGTGTTTTTTTTTTTTTTTTTTTTTTCTGTATTTTTGTCTGTCTGTTAACACGATTCCGGCCAAACCCATACTCCGATTGCGATGAAATTTTATGGAGGCCTTCGAAATCTCTGAACTAAGAACTGCCACGTTTTTGAGCACAATCGAAAAAATTATTTCTCATGAAAATCGCAATTTTACGATTTTTTTCGATTTTTTAAAAATTTCTTCGACTTATAACTCCTACATGCTTTATCCGATTGTAATGATTTTTTCACAGAACCTTAATTTTATGAATTGATATATTCGTGTGAAATTTGAGCGTAATCAAATAATTATTTCTCATGAAAATTTCAATATTACGATTTTTTCCTTTTTTAAAATTACGATTAATTAAAAAAAAATAAGTTAATTTTTTATTTAATTTGATTTAATTTAAAAAAAAATTCAACAAAGTTCTGATTTTTTCACAGAACAACAGAAAATCCGCAAAAACACATGGCAGCTCAATTCACCAATTACGCTCATCCAACAACGCGGCGGGACTTAAGCGTTTTCCTAGTATCTTTAACGCCAGAACTAGTTCATAGTCTGAGAGGTAATGTTGGCATTACACACACATCTTGTCTTATCGCCCTTCCTAATCTACTTCAAGACTAGATGAATTTTGTTTGCATGTAGTTTGGCCATTATTTACAAACTCATGTACAATAAACTTGAATTATTAATTTGTTAATTGAATTATTTAAATAGTTACGTTTATAAATAAATCCATAAAACAGTAGTTAGAACGCAGCCGAATATATTGTTTTTCTCTCGTTTATATGGCAATGTGTTAAGGCCTAATGATTGTAGTCAGAAAGGGTTGACATTTCCAGAACGTAACTGTCTCGCACAGTACTAATATTGTGGGTATAAAGCCTAGCAGGGTATAAAACATATGTGCGTTTGTATTGTTAAGTTATAACAAACGGCGGGAAAACACATAACCCTGAACGTACATGTTATAGGTGATAAAACTAGCGGCATTAAACGTTTTAGTGGTAGGTTTACTACGGCCTAGTTTCATTAGCATACGCACTAACTTGTTAAGGTTCCAAATTAATCATTGCAAGAGTAATGTTGGATGAACACGCCTGTAATCTATTCAAGACAAGCACGGTACAAGAGTAACCAAAGTAGGAAGAGTAAATATGATTTCTAAAATAACTATAAAACAGTTGTTTGGGAGCAATTACATCATAAAATAAGTATATGAGTTGGATGGCCGATATTTGTATCATTTATTTTTATTTTTATTTTTTTATTTTTTTATTTAACGTCTATCCTATTCAGTTATAAAAACTGATTTACAAAGGAGGACAACTAAATAAATCTAATTACGTAGATGCAGACACAACAATGAACTACATTTAAGTAAATATTTGAAATAGTAATATTACAACAATGCATTAAAAACTCAACAAATTTGATGACAAATAAAAAGCGTAATAAATACAATTTATATAATAATTTCCACTTATCTGTTACTAGGACATGTGATATTTTGAAAGTTGTATCTAATATATTGCCTACATTGATTGTTTGCTTATTCTGGTACGCTGAGGGTGTTTGTACCGGGAACTAAAAAAGTCGTACAACGCCAGATTTTAAACACACACATTTCAAAATATCACATATCCTTGTCACGGCTTAGTGTAAACTATGGAAAAAATATCAGCCATCCAACTTGTATACTAAAATGATCTATAAAAATGCTTAAAAAGCCGCAATTTTGGGAGTTCGTATGGACGTAAAAAAAAAATACAAAAATAGTTTTGGCCTTCTCAAAAAAGTATTTATGGTGTTCTTTCTCCAAAACTAATGTTATATAGTTCTTTTGGAAAACTTATTTTCGTTCTCGCACAGATTTAATAAGTATATTGTCGAAAATTGATGCGAAATATAAATACCCCCGTAATTAAGTATTTTGGTGGAGGTGCCGGGTTAGCTCTAGCCCTCTGATCATGAGACGATCTTCGTTGCTCTTGCATTCATATTTATTTTATTTTATTATAATAATGCAATGTTTTATAACTATGTTAATGTTGAAAAATAAATGTAAGATGATAAATAAATAAATAAGTCATTAAAACATATTATGTCATCCTTGTTGAAGAAAAAGCTCGGGTCAATTTGCGTTTCTGTACGTTTCCTACTGTGAGATCTTCGACGTTATACATATACAGATGGACAGCAAGTGATGCATATAGGAGAACTTTGACCTAAATATTACAAAATAAAAGTTACAAGTCAATGTGTGTGTTTCATGACAGAGTAGAAGTATAAAATGGCTTGAGATTGATGCCAAGACTTGATTTAGCATTTTATCTAGAAACAATTAAGACGACCAAAATGGCGTCTTTCCTAAATTTCGATTTTCGCCGACTTTAGCTTTGTTATTCGTGACATTTTTTGACACAATAAAATTTGTTTCATATTTGTACTATTTTTTCTGCGTCAAACCATATATAGATGTGCCTAGTAGGATAGAATCTTATGCAAGACTGAGCATTTTGGTTATGGAAAGAGTTTGGTAGGAGTTGTTCTGATTTCAAATTACGTAACACTCAAGAAATACAATATATTACATTGCATGTCTTACTTATATGGAGTATTAAATTTGAATTTTGTTCTGTTGTTGATATTGTTAACTTTAATATACCTCATTCTGCTGCCCAGAAAGAAATAAAGTTAAACCATTGTTGGCAGAAAGTCAGGTATTCAGGCCAAACTCTTTTATTTAATACCCATTGAAAGCAGGATTCATTTTGATATGTTTCATACTTTTTAATATTGTGTGTGGCTCGTCGGTCTTGTTGTTAGCGTATCTGCTCCCAATGCAGAAGGTCCAGGGTTCGATTCCCGCCAAAGTCAGAAGTTTTTTTTTAACTTTTTAACTTAAATCTAATTACATAGATGCAGACACAACAATGAACTACAGTTAAGTAAATATTTGAAATAGTAACATTACAATAACAATGCTTTAACACACACCAATTTTGATAACAAATAAAAAAATGCAATAATTAATTAATAATAAAATATAAAAGAGGGGTGGAAAAAATAGAAAAGAAAAGATAGGAAAGTAAAAATTAAAAATTAAATAAAAAAGAAAGAAAGAAAGAAAAAACATTAAAAAAGGAAAATAAAAGAAAAAACTGATTAATTAGACGATCTTACTCAAACAAATTTGTATTTTTGTTATATTTTTTATATTTAATTAATTAATTTTTTAAGCGAGCGTAGCGAGCGTTTCCATTTGACTCTGCCGGAAAAAATCACTGTTTTTTTTTTTTGTATGTTTCGCCATTAGGTTTGAACGGAGGTTCGGATCGAGTTGAAATTTGGACCATCTGGATTGAATGCCATTAGTTTTGTGGCAAAATCGTTCAAAAAGTTACAAAGTTACATTAAAGTTAGTCGAAAGTTTTTTTTAAAAACTAAACGGCGACAAAATCTGAAGTGGCCAAATCATTTAGAGTGTCCGTCCAGTCACGAATATGTTAATTTTATTTTGATCCGATAAGTAGTGTAGATGGAAATTACATTTTAACAAAAGTAACTTTACCATGGGAACGAAGTCGCACGAGGTTTCTGGCCACTATGCACTGCCACCTAGAAGTAATCAAAATACTATCGAGGAAGCAGTGTATTATTTGTTACCAAAGAGTTAAAATAGTTTTCCAAAGGAAATGATGTCAAGGTCATCTAGATGGCGGTGGATTTTTTCCACAAAGTAAAGGTTTACCCACGAGTTTACCCAAATACCTTGGCAATAATAAATTATATTGGAAACATGGCCCCGTGGACAGCGAACGTCGCAAATTTTGAAATTTAAAAAAAATGTGCAATGTGGGTCAAGCTATAGCACGTGCTCGCTTATCAACGCGTCCAACTGAGCGTTTCCTAGTATTTTTATTTGACCTAGTACTCAAAATATAACTCATCCGTGCACAATAGCTGTGTTCTTTACATTTCTTGTATCTCCTTCGTCCGCCCTATTTAGTGGTGCTTGTGTTTCCACATCCTCACAACATCTCCAGTCCGTACAAAACATTGGCATTACCCTCGCCCTACTTGGATACAATATCTTTCATTACTTTATCTCGCCGCGGGAAGAATCACATCAGATTCACAAATAACACGCTGTACACCATGAGTATGACACACATTCTGTGCTGCCGGAAAGTATACATTTCTAGATAACTGTCTGAGAAAACATACAAATATAACAAGTTTTGCATTTAATATCCTTTTTATTTGTTATCAAATTTGTTGAGTATTAAATGCATTGTTGTAATATTACTATTTCAAAGTTCATTGTTGTGTCTGTCAATTAGATTTATTTAGTTGTCCTCCTTTGTAAATCAGTTTTTATAACTGAATAGGATAGACGTTAAATAAATAAATAAATAAATAAATAAACAATAAAGTATACTGCATGGAGTTTGTGATAGGGACCATTTAATGAAATATATTGAGTATTCTAGGCAAAACCTAATTAATAGTTAGCCAAATTGCATTAATAATAATATGATACGTTAAGCAATATCCAATCCAATCTAATTTATTGTTATTTGTGCCATTTTTTATTTCTGAAACTAAAAACATTAATACACATTGTACGTTCATGTTAAACGGATATACTATTTCAATATTAATTGATTTACAATTATATAATGTTCAAATTAGTTTAATATTTAAATTACGTAATTTCACTTATGGATGGAAATATTATATTTTTTGGTTTCAAAGAAATTAAGACGGTTGTTTGAGCTTGGGCTGACTTTTTTACGATGTTAAATGCCCATTTAAAATTTCGTTCAATCAGTAAATTTAGATCATATTGCAAAAATTCTGGATCACTTTTCGATCTCCAATTTCACAAAAAAAAAATGTTAAGAAAGGATGAGCGCAAGTCGCTATCAGAGCTCATTTAAACCTTTAAAATAATTTTATTCCACACAAGCCTATGAAATTACTACCAACTACCTGCTAGGTGGCATATTCACGGTCACATAACAAAAGTGAGTAATTTTTGGAAAATGTGCTCTAAAAGCGCCGTTATCACATTCTTACGTTACATTTTGGTGCAATTCACACCCCGATAGGACAAACGATAGAGCTTCTTAGTGATCCAGACTTTTAAATAATAAAAAAATATTAATGATTATGCCCAACTTAGCATTTTCATCCACCTGAGCCCAAAAGTTGATAAGAAATGTGTATTCAGCGGTTTCATCCACTCATAGACGAAAAAACGTGAAATAAAGTAAACTGAGCTAGGTTCAAACGTATTCATGAACATCATGACTACCAAAAGAGGAAAGAGTAATTGTAAATAGTAAACAAACTATGTTTTATGCATCCCTTGTCATGTCTTTGTGACACTATACAGTGTTGACAGACTTCACTACCGGTCCCTTCAATGAATATGCATTGTAGCCTACTCTGTTTGAGGAGCACTAGTTGCTAGCTGGTCATGCATAAGGGATAAAAGTTTACCTTTTACTGCTGTAGCAATGGCCAGTCCAGTAAACAAACTACACAGTAAACACAACGCGTAGAAGAATAATTTTAACTTGTTTGAACTCTTGGTTCTAGTTACAGAGAGGAAAGTGTCTGTTGCGGACGAGTATGGACTCTACAAGTTCACAATGTTTGTTAGTTGAGTATGTAAACTTGGTTCTAAGCCTGAGTGCTTTACGCAGTTAACGTGTTTGATATTTCCGTGCGCGTTCTTCGTATTTGCATGGAACTGGAAGCACAATACTCGGTTTATCTGAACTAGGCTTGTCGATGCTGGCAATGCCCGCGGGTGAACCATGACCAACCAGTGACATTCCATTGGAAATACCGAGCGCTTGTTGTGCATTACTCGCTCACCGTTATCGATGTCGACAGGCATGTTGAATTTATGTATTTATTTTTATTTAACGTGTTTTCATTTATATCGGCTTCTGAAGGTTTGTTTATTGATTGAGTATATTCAATGTGCGTAGGGACACTTTAATATTTGCTTCAGAACAATACCCATATATGGATCACATGTTGGATGTTTTCATCAAACACCCGGAAACTCGTTTATATTGACATTCCTCAGGGCAAGAAATACATTATAGGCATCGAAACGTTTTTCTAAGCGTCAGTTATTCCACCATATTCGCGATCAAAAATGTTTCCTCTCGTCCTTATAATCCGCTATTCGTGATGAGATCTATATTAACATTTTCTCATTATCACCCGTTTTAACCGTTCACAACGTTAAATGAAATTAATGTTTTAAAACAAAAACGACTTTTAATAAAACTGTTACATTGACAATTGAATCCATTTCATTGCATGTATTCAGATGTGTAAACTGCAGCATTTGATTCAAATTTCACTTTATTGCTCCAAGGTGATATACTATTATAAACAAAATATTTTTTTAAAACTTATCCAAGGTTCATTTTAAATATATCAATATTTCCAAACTTATTCAAATTATTCTACCATGCAGAATGTAACAAATTAGAACGGATGTGAAAGTCGACAAATATTGTGCTTAGATATTTAAACACAAGTTCCTTTCATTCTCCTTGACGATTGAAAAAGCATTTGGGAAAACGCTCAGTCAGGAATGCTGGTTGCAGGATTCGAACCCGTGACCTCCCGAATCAGTCTTTCACTCTAAATACGCATGAGCTACTGTTTTTCGGTTTATAAGTAAAGTGAATTTGACAATTATAAATTTCTGTCTCCATTATGTCGTTGATTTGTATGCCAAAACTACATGATTTATCAACTTTCAGTCCAGTAGCAGCAACCCCGACTGAAACGTTTTCCCAAAATTTTCTCCAAACAATAACGTTCGCCCTAACGAATTCTCTCAAGCAGCTCTTGGACAAATCCCCACAACTATCTTCCCTTTAAAAGGGCAAGAAATTTCCTTCGACATCTACCCTAAGAAAAATAAATAAATAATCATTTTTTTAATAACTCATTCAGACTTTTATGCTGACATGCGCTTTCAATGTGACTACTAAAAAACTGTGAGATAAAAGCACCAATATATTTTCCTCCGATCTTCATAAAAATGAAAGACGTCGTTGTGGTAAAATTCTACCTTTAATACGCTATAAAGTTGACGACAGAGAATGGCTAAAACTTTATACTTTTACTGACATGAGAACATAGAATTTGTTAAAATTTAATTTTTAATGTTTAGTTATACAAGGTCAAGCTAGCTACTTGTAAAACTTACGTGGAATTTACGTGGCGATTAAAACAATAATTACAATAATGTACATTTTTATTAGGTATACTTGAATCCGTGATATCCGGGAACATGTAAATGTCTACTTTGAACCGTCTAAGCAACGAAGCACAAAATAAACGGCACTCCAATATCCGCTGCATGAATAGGTGGACTGTAAACAAATTTATTGAGTGATGTAAATGTAAAGCTATATTGTTTTTGCAAAAGAACAAGATGAAGTTTCTGTAGTCACGATCTTACTTGCAAAATACGAGTGTGTATTTAACGACAGTTCTCAAAGCGTCGACTTGCTTTTACGATCAACAAAGAAGAGATAGAAAGATTTCGAATGAAACTGTCGAGATTCTTACAGAACACTTTAAGTTAAATAAACCGGATCAAATCAAAGTGCTGTGCTTGTGAGTTGAATGAACATAATGCGTGATTGGGACAGCACATTTCGACTATCTACGTTAGTGTAGGATGGAACTTGAAATAATATCATGGTTCTCGTAAGCGCATGAAAAGGTTTCAAAATATGTTATAGCCTAGGAGTAAAGAGTAAGCCAAGAACACTTTATACACAATTGAAAATAGCGTCTGACATTGAGAAGTATACATTATTGGATTTGGATTGGATATTGCTCAACCTTCTCCCGGGCATAGCGTCCTAAAGCGTTGTAAAGTGCTTGTGTCCCTCTCCTGTGTAATATGCACGGGAGAGGGTTAATACTGTCCCTACCTCCCACTAACATATGTGTAACTTGTCTCGCAGGTGTTGCTCTCACTATACCTCCCACACACCGGTATTAACGTCTCATATTAATGCACTTTGGCTATTCGAGACGATGAGTGGTGATAGACAATGAGAAGGATGAAGTATGAACAAAAGGGAGGAGGGGAAATCCGGTACCGGCACGTAGCCTACTCCTTTCGAAAAGTACCAAGGAGACCAACTGCTTAACGTCCCATCCAAAAGGACGGTGTTATCTTGACAGTCATATAGGTTTCTCCACTAAGCCAGACTGCCGAGCAGACGTCGAGGAGAACGAAGCCATTACACTAGCTCTCGAACCCTCCATCTGCTCTAACCAGCGGCATACCTGAGTTTCAGGCCTGCGCGTTCAACCGCTCTACCCCTGACCACGCTCAAAGGCTGCTTAACTTCGGTGTTCGAGTGGGAACCGGTTAAACGACCTCGGCTAAACCGCTGGCTATACATTATTGCCTATTGGACATGAAAGCCAGTGAAAAGCTACACATTGGATGTTTGTTTTAGGTAACGAACATTGGATACACAAGTAAAGCGAGGGAGGTTTATTCAGTGATATCGGACTAGAATTTCCCAGTAAGAATTGCATTGGCCCATTTTTTTAAATATTATATTTTAACAAGAAGTGTTATAAGAATGTCATTCACATGATGCTATTAATACATTTCTCTTCGCATAATTCAAATAATAAAATGATAAATTTGGAACTGAATTTGAATAAGCTTCGTCGTTCAAACACAAGGATTCTGGGCCTTCCGGGTCGTTTGAATAACAATGGACACATGATAGAGAAGAGATTGAGAAGCAACGCATGCGCATGACAGATTATCACGAATCTGCTCTCCACGGAGGACATCAAAATGAACGGTGTGCTCAGAAATCCGCCATATTGGTTTTGTTAAATTCAACAGCCAATCAAGGAGGATCAAAAAACAACGCAGTTGATAGTTAAAAATAATCTTTTAAACTCAAATTTATAACAATTCTCTGCATAGTTCTAATAAGCTGCGAATATAAATGTAAAAGATCAAGGAAATAATTTTGTAACGTGGGGAATATTGGTAAAATACAGCTTGTTCAAATATACAAGCATTTATAAAAAATGTACAATTGTAATGGATTATTTAAACTTGATGCCCGGAACTGTCATACCGACTTCCGCTTGTAGTATAGCCAATTATACGATTTAACAGAGGAAAATACTATTTTTACATTTATTTCAGAGGTGACGTTTCCGTCTTTTGTGAAATATACGTCATAAAAGAATCCAGTCGTAAAATATAAAAGGAAATACTATTTATGGATAATGGAAATGAAAAGAGCGCGTTGTTTAGAAAGGTTTTATACTCATCTTTGTGAACGAAAGAATACAAGAAAATGAAATTGAAATAAAAGTGAACATGGCCATTACGAAAATTGAAAGACGAATAATAGCCAATGTTGGATTTTGTATAAAATGGATGTTGTAAACGAAAATAAGAAATGGCAAGCTCTTCAAACCAATCCACAGATAGAAAACAATCTTCATAATGTATTGTTTTTATCAAGCCACTCGCTAGCGGGAGCTGACATTCAGAATTATTCCTTATTTTATGTTTTAGAAACATGCTTCGATTACTACTCTCTGTGAAGACGGTACGTCTGGTTGTTAAACGATCAATTAGGGTGTTTTAAAATTGCCAAGTAATTAATTAATAAAACAAAAACAAAGTAATTGTTAAACCAACGATTACAAGGGCGTGGGTTTTTGTAGTTGTTTTTCACCCTCATCAATCACCACTCATCGTCTAGAATAGCCTTAGTGCATTAATAGATACATTAAGCAAGAAAAATCTTCATAACCATCGTTTTCTAGACAGTAATATGATCTACAACGCAGCTCCATTGCACAAGCAAACTGTTGAGTTTTTAAGATAAACGCGGTAAGATGCTTGCATTCTATCGTCAATACACGCGTTCATAGACCGGTTGAGTGTTTCATACAAAACAAATGTGAATCACGTGAATATATCGACTTCAGATGATATCTTAATATTAGGGAAAATACCAGTAATTCAATTTATAATCTATCCACGATCGGATTTGAAATCGTGTGTCCCACACAACTTTGCACTATACTGACGTTATTACCTTGAGGCAATACGATTCTGTAGGGAAAGAACCGACAAAGTGCACATTTAAAACGTAAGACTCTGATTCTGGAGGTCACATGTTCGAATCCCACCACTGGATATCTTGAATTAGTTTTTTAATGATTCTATCACTATGTACGCGATTTGGTATTAAATCCTCTTTAACAGCCCTTGGACATTCCATTCAGAATATCGTAGCAACATTATAACTCAGTTTGTTTTTACCTGAAGAGGTTCTTACAGGCAAAACTGATGTGTACCCTAGAGCGGGTATGCCTACGATTTTAAAAAAAATAAAAGAGAGCCAAGAAGTTTAGTTAGCATGTTTTAACATTGATCGTGATGTGAAGTAATAACATTTTGCTAATGCTAGGTAGTTTAGTTTATACTGCATTTTTTGATATAATTAATAATGTTATGTCATTTTAATATTTGTACCATTGTTTTTTAAGTTTATAATAATATGTTGATTAAGATATTTGTTAAGTTAGTGTCTGATGGAAAGGCACTGTGTGTTTTGGGGCATCGCAATACATTGCTTCCAGCAATATGTTGTCAAAATATAATTTACATACTATTGGAAATAAATAGTAATAGTTTTGGGTTTCTACACTAGAAACCCAAAAATAATAGTGATTGCGCAAATATTTTAATTGTGTTCAAACCTCTCTAAGATAGCAATGATACCGCCTATGATAGAAGACCCTAGTCTACGTGGATTTAAAATTTATAATTATTAATTTCAAAAACATCGTTAAATTATTGAAAAGAAAATATTGGTAAAGAAGCCAGACTGACTGATTGAATGGCATTCAATAACTGTCACATTGATTATCCTAATTATGTTGTGTGTGCGATTGATTGTAGGGTATGAATCAGTTTATTTCGTGGTGCAAAACTGTCTTACTAGTAATTTCTAATAAGAATGTTGGGATAGTTATAGAAAGGAATGACCAAATGCTAAAAGTACGACTTAGCCCCAGCATTTGCCCACGAATGAGTTTAACCCAGGGAAAAGATTCAGCCAGGATTGCGAATGAATGAGATCGGACCGTCGACCAACATTTTGTTTAATACACCTTTTGGATGTATGCATGGTACAAATATCGGCTCGAATAAGAGACTCGCCTTCAAGAGTCTGCGGAAGTAGAACTGATTATGCTTATAGAATGGGTAATACAAGAATTTACTAGATTTTTACCTTACACACTTTGGGACAATGTTAGGCTAAGTGTGACCCAGGTATAACTTTTTATTTTACTCCCTCCACATTCCCTTAAACGGCACCACATTATTGAAAATGTTTTTTTTTTCGAGTTTTATTACCAGTCACCCAACTTATTTCAAAACAATAATTACCGGTATATTCGAAAATCGCTAATATAAAACTTTAAGTTTTATAACAAATCCTAACCCATCAGGTAAAACAGCAGCTTTTTTGTCGAAATTAAATATTTTACATCTAATTTTAGTATTATATTATGCTATACGCGTTAACCCAAGTAGTTTATGATACTGTAGGACGAACAGGTAAAGTTTGAATCAACCTGGTAAACAAAACTTTCTTGAAGATCTCAAGTTTTGAGATTATAATTAATTCTTACTTCGATCTTAAAACTATTCAACTGTTACCAAGTGACTACAAGGTAACTAGTTATATAAACCAACTAAACTTGAGCGTCTAAGTTATGTCCTGAAATGTTACGTGAACAAGTTTTAACTTTAAACTTTGAACTAATTTACTAGACGCGTTCTACAGCATTTCAATGTCAAGTTCGAATAACAATTAAGTAAGCAATAATGTAATGAGTTATTTTGACTGTACACTGCACTTTTTTAAGGAAGAAAACTATGTGAAACAATATTTCGACAATATTCAGTCGACTTTTATTGACAGTTTAAATATGACTAAAATGTTGGGTCCATGATGGATGTTGAATTCGGAGGACCACTTTAGAAACTAAATAATTATTTATTTAATACACTGTTGTGTAGACTGAAGCCATAGACGCTAGATTACATCACTGAATCTAAATAAGTACACGTGAGTGAATACAAAGAATACAATAAAAACTATAAATTTTGAAGAGTCTAAAAAAAATATGATTTATTATAATTATTAACCGATCCACCAAAATGTGCGAATATACATTTCAAAGTACTTTTCTTCGATGTAAATTATTTTTTTATGAATACTTGGAAATGTAACGTCTTCCTTCATTCATGGAATCATGGTATTTATTCTTCCAATTTTAGTCCTGTCGAGTCAAACAAAATATATATACATTGACAAAAAAAAATGTTTTGATCTTTGATGGTTCGCATAGAAAATATGTAAATGAAAAGAAAAAACTGTTTTTGTTTCCGAGAAATAAAAATACAGTTTCATATGAGAAGGAGAAAACATATAACCAAAATATCATGATTTTCCTACAAGTTATTGAAAATGTACGAAAGTACAGCACGCGAGACGCTTAGCGTGGTAGTTAAATATACCCAAATTTGGTTAAAGATGCAATTTCGTTTATGAAAAGTGCTTAACTTAGCCGGTTTTCACTCGAACGCCAAAGTTAAGCCGATCTGCCCTGAAACTCACGTATACCGCTGGTTAGAGCAGACGGAGGGTTCGTGAGCTAGTGTAACGGCTTCGTTCTTCTCGACGTCTGCTCGGCAGTCTGGGTTAGTGGAGAAACCTATATGACTGTCAAGGTTTCACTGTCCTTTCGGATGGGACGTGAAGTCTTAGGTCCCCTTGGTACTTTTCGAAATGAGTAGGCTACGTGCCGGTACCGGGTTTCCCCCTTCTCCTTTCTCTATTAAATATGCACTAGTGGATTCCATTTTTGGTTGCAAATAGACTAAATAATAAAATCTAATTTTTTGTATAATTTTATTGTTAACACTTTTTTTAAGTTTTCAATAATTGCTTTTGTATGTTATACTGAATAGTGAATAGGACCAACGTTTAATAAATAAATTTAATAACAAGTGAAACACGATAGAATTTATGAAATAAAGCCAACAAATAAATAACGATCTTCAGTCAATGGAATAGCGATCTTCTCATCTTATATATTGCAACCTGACAGCTTTCCAATAAAATAAGTATCTGAAGTCGACTTCTCCATGGATTTTGATTGAGGATTTGAAGGGATGGTGAATCAGGAACGGATATTGATTATGTGAACGTCATGTCTCGTTCATCTTCCATGTGACCTACAAATAAGATGAGAGATCTCGTTTGAAAACCTTCAGTGGATGAATGAAGCAATTGAGAGAGTCTCGACCATTTCCGTCTGTCACCTTTACTCATATCGTCTGCAGGGTGGCTGAGATTCCAGCTCGTGCAAGACATTTATATATTCGAGGTAAAAAAACACATATTGAACGGATGGGGGTCAAACACACTAAAAAATTGAGAATTTTTAAGACATTTTCTGGCTCTTCCTAAAGCATGGGAAAAAGAAGAATCAGAGAGTTTTTAAACAAAACATAATTAAAATTGCATCTTTAACAAACTTTGGGTAGGTAAAGGGGTGGAACGGCAGGTTTAGGCACGATCTAACCACCACTCTTAGAAACTCGTGTGCAGTACTTTCGTACATTTTGAATGACTTGTAGGAAAATCGTGAGATTTTGGTTACGTTTCTTTGCCCGTTTAAAACCATGTCCATCTGTTTACCGAGTGTATTTTACTGCGGCAATAAGCTAATTTCGACAGATTTGTGTATTTACTAGGGTTTATTTCAAGTAGTTAATTCATTGATGTTTTGTTAAGGTTACATGAAATAAATCAATCGTACTAGGTGCTCATTCATATCCAATAAAATGAGTACACTAAAATTATGATTTCAAGATTAGCATTGCCCATACAATGTTTTTTCTTATACTGTTAGATAAACAAGTTTGTGTGTCTATGCTTGTACATTTTGGAAAAGTGTTACCGTATGCTTATCTTCAATAAACATCTATGAATTTAATTGATTGATTGAATATTGCTTTACGTCTCATATTTATGCACTTTGGCTAATCGAGACGATGAGTGGTGATAGATGACGATGAAGTATGAACAGAAGGGAGGAGGGGAAACCCGGTACCGGCACGTAGCCTACTCCTTTCGAAAAGTACCAAGGGGACCAACGGCTTAACGTCCCATCCGACAGGACGGTGTAACTTTGACAGTCATATAGGTTCCTCCACTAACCCAGACTGCCGAGCAGACGTCAAGGAGAACGAAGCCGTTACACTAGCTTTCGAACCCTCCATCTGCTCTAACCAGCGGTATACGTGAGTTTCAGGGTAGAGCGGTCACCCACTCTACCCATGACCACGCCCGATTCTGCTTTACTTCGGTGTTCGAGTGGGAACCGGTTAAACGAGCTCGGCTAAACCGCTGGCTATGAATTTAATTGTCCCAGATAAAATTTGCAGTACATTCAAACACTCCAGTTAAAATAAATATTATGTATGTATGGAGCTTGCTCTGTTGTCTACCTCTTTCAATATTCATATGTGTTTGTTGTATCTGAATATTGTCAATAAAGTAATAATAATAATGTTAATTATTGTTTTATGTGATAAGTAAATAAATAAAACAAATAAGTTTTTGATTGGGGAGATGGTTGCAAAGCTCAGTGTAAAAACAAGTCTCATTAAAGTTCTACCGGATCAGCTGTTGTCGTCGTGCAGACTTTTCATTATTATTTTATGATATTTACGGATTGTTCAATTTGTAACTAATGACAAAGTTAAACACACAGTTACACCTTCATAATATTTTTGGGGTAAAACTATACTGAACGATCGTCTATAAATAAGTCCCGAACTTCTCGAAAACTGTTTGTCTCGGCAAAATATTATCGGCTTGTGATAATTCACCTTTATATTTTATAAGGAACACCGAATTTATTTTTCCAATGACATAAATTACAAAACTGCCGATATGACTAAAACAGTATAACGAACGACTTCACCCTGGATTTGTGTAGTAGAAGACCACTTGGGGTATCTATTTCAACTAATCGTCAGTAATGCTTAAGTATTCCTTTAGTATAATGTGTTTACAAATTGGATTTTGTTGTATACAAGTTTTTTGTGCTTAAGAAAATTTATCGGTACAAGGATTTAACTCTACAATTTTATATTACAATTGAAATTTTATCATTCATTGATAATATAATAAAGCCAATCTTAAGTAACAGCTGGTCAATTAGTATGGATGGCCACGGGAATCCAGCGTACTGATCAATTCAAAGAACATGTTACCAAAAATAAATAATTTCTGAAAATGTTTAACAACAACAGTATGAAATTAATGATAATGAACATTGTTGTAAAGATGATCATGCTTATGATAGTAAATGATCAGGTATTTACAAAATTCATCCTCGGATTGTGTATTAGTATAACGCATTTATTCTTGTTACGAAACACAACATCAATAACGTAACATGAATGAAGGAGGTGTTCTGGAAATATCCACCGCTATGTGTGGAACAAAAAATAAGCTGGTTAAAGCCAATTTAAGAAATTCACTAAAACGCCAATTTTCGCAAATTTCAGAATCAAAAACTTTGAAAAAATTGTGTCAAATCACAGTTACAAGATGTAATTTTTTAAACGGCCATTTAAGTGTAGTTCTATGCTATAGATTATTTAGTTAACAATAATTGTTGGGGGTATGAGCCCCTCTAAACACGGAATTCTGTGTGACGTCGCCAAACAAATAATAAATTACAATATTGAAGTTGGTAATTTAAAATTAACAATGCGCTTGGCAAAACCAAAAAGTTATTCATTACAATTACAATGTATAAACTGGACAGTGAAACATGGAAGGGGAGATTTTGAGAAAATTGAAAAACGGGGTAAGACTACTTTAAAACATTAAGTCGACAACAATGTGCACTAAATCCCCCAACGATCTTTAGAGTGTGTGGTGTAATTGAACGCGCAGTCTTCATAAGTCTTCTCACAATGTGCTTAACAATTTTATCTTGCATGTTATAAAATCATCTACTGTAAATTTTTAATAAATTACTAAAAATAAATTTTTCATAACTTTTAGTTTTTCTGATTCTATTGCATTATAAAAACAACCTAGCGGCGGAACATGCAACTAATTAAAATGAAGTCGTTTCTCATAGGGAATTCTTTTAAACTCAAAGAAGATTAAATTGAATTGAAAATAAGCATTTACGTTGCGATTTTTTGTACTTGTTTTTTTCTCCACGATAAAGTTAATTATACCTTAATGGAATTTACTTGACTTTGGAACGACGAGGGAAATCCTGACATAAATCAGCAACCTTTTATGTTATTGAGAGTAATTTACCAAGCACTCACATTGCCTTATTATTTAGAATTCTCTGTGTCAGTATTTACTAATTAGCACTAATTGCATTTTAAATAGCACACAGCGTTTCAAGTGGTTCCATATTAGCTTTGCACTTTCAATGTATATTTTGCATGTACGTGTCAAAGTCAAAGCAACAAGGATTCGTGAGCTGCTTCGTTGAATAACGTGATTTACATAAATAGTCAAGGTATGGTTATTTATGAAATGACAATCGTTGATGAAATCAAATATGAGACATAATCCTTCCAAAATTAAGCGACTTTGATGTTCAAAAAACAACTTTTTTAAAACAGTTATTTTATTTTTGTTGTACGACCATCTTTTTAAAATAAAACTTATTTACTGATGAATTAGAAGGACAATAATATATCAAACAATTTAAATAAAATGCAAGTAAATTAATTAACTGCAGTTAAACAGTAAGTCGAATGAATGATATTTACAGTTAAAAATTGAAATGTGAAATTGAATTAATCGAAATTGAATAAACTTAATAAATTATATAACACAAAATGTAGAAAACTGGAAAAGAGAGAAAAAAAACGAATTATAAAAAATAAGAAAAATCAAAAATGTAAAACGAAAAGTTTAAACATGTTTACTATAAAAATATATCGAAGATCTCGCTCAAACAAATAATATGAAGTTTAATACCAAAGTTATTATGTTCAATAGAAACTTTAAGATCTTTTTTAAATTTATATATAGTAGTACAACTTTATTTATTAAACAAAGCTCTGCCTTTACATTAAGGTTGCCTTAAGACACAGAATAACAAAAAGAAATTAATTTACATTTATACAAATTACGTTTAACAATAAGTAAAATAAGTTACAGATTATGAAAAAATAGAATGAAATGAAAAATGAAGTGAGAAGTATGATTTGTGAAGTATAAAAATAACAAGTAATGATTTATACTTGTTACTTCTTGCTTTGGCCATATAGATGATTTCTAAAAATCAAAATCGATCCCTTTAAAGCAAGGAGCACCAAGTCATAAATAAAACTCGCATTAAGTCTAAAACGTTTGCAAAATTTGACAAAAAAATCCGGTATCGTTCCTCTTGCTCCTATTAAGAGCCCGATCACCTCAATTTCCTTTATATCATATTTGGTGAGAAAATATGGAACGGTAGCCTCGTAGATGTCTTTCTTTTCTCGATCCACCTTCTCCGCATGTCCAGTATCTCCTTCAAATCTTATGGTAGGGTCAATGATATAGCCGTGGCTAGTTATTCGGTTAATGGCAATTATATCCACCCGACGGCTACTGTCATTAGCTCCCAAGCACGCGACTTCTTCATATACTTCCAAACCTTTGAGTTGAGTTGAGAGGTACGTGCATATAGCATTTTCAAGCATAATCAAACATCAACCACATGAAACTTTGAAACTAAGTTTCATGTGGTTGATGTTTGATGAATGAAGTCTTCATTCATTTAAAGCAGCTGTTTATGCCAGTTTACCAGCATGACTCATTTATCACTCGTCACATTATCGCCTTTTCACCACTTTTGTATTTTATAACCTCAACTTTTTTTCGTCGTTCATCTTGGGCTTTCAGCCGTTTTATACATTTATAGTTTTGTTATTCAAGTTTTGCTTGTTGTATATTGTTGTATAATTTTAATTTTATAGTACTTGTTCATGTATGTATGTAATGTTTTTTTTGTCGTATTTGTAGGGTTTTGAATTGATGTCTTAATTGTTTAGTTTTAGTAACCTGTTGTTGTTGGTCACCTGTTGTTGGTGACCAATAAAAGTGTCACTTCATAGCGCTTTGTAGCATCTATTTTTTGGCCACCTTCAAAAGCTTGTTTATGAAGTTTTTTAATGTTTTTATTTTTAAATTATATCATCAAGGTTGAATCAATATCAACTCATTAAAAATGTATACAGCAAATAAAAGATACCATGTAATATTAAATGAAGTAGGACTGGAGAACAATAGTTGTTAGTGAAAAAGATAGCGCTTTGTAGTAATCTATTCACAAAACGCTATTTTCACGTATCTCTAAATATAATGTATTTTTCCACTTGTTTTTTCGGTATGCACTTGAATCGTTGTAAATTTTATTATATGTTATACTCAAAATAGGTATTCTTTCGGATCAAATTTAGTATGTTTTATGTTTACACCACCGTAGACGATCGTTAAATTACTCCCCCTCCCCCTCAACCCCTCTTAGACCAGGAGAAATAAAAACCATCTTTCCCGTCAAATAAATCAAGAGTTGGTGACAGCGCAGAAGCCAAGCTGCGTCTTATTAGTAAAATAAACATGTTCGTTTGTGCTGCTCAAGGTCCCAGTGAGGTTTTGTTTGTTTGTACTCGGCAAACATCTTGCTCCCATCCTAGCGGGTGCAGCTCCTTACTACACTCTCGTTCTCGTTACTACGACGAGAGTTGCTCGGTGATGTAAAGACCCACACCTGATTCACATCGTAACAATAATTGGAAGTGGGGTTGAAAACATGATTCATTTTCACAAATACCAAAGTAGTATTTTAGTAAGGATTCTTGCAGAGATGTTTTTGTAAACTTAGCACAATGAGAAAAATCACTCATATTATATATTAATATTTATTATAATATAAGATTATATTGATTTTGTAAAATTTGCGTAATGATTTAAAGTCACTCAAATTTAATTATTTTCTTACATTTGTTCGAGAATAGTAAATTCATACTTTATATGTTTAAATAATATTATTTCAAAAAAAATCATTGTTATTAATAAACATTGTGAACATTACTGTCAGGATAAGAATTAAAAAAATTTGATGAACACTTTTCCTCCAAAAATTAATTTGATAGAGACCAAATATGTATTTATAATAAACTTAGTAAACTTAAACAAATTTTTTAAGTTACCCCTATAAAAATAATAAGAATTTATCTTTGTCATGCTAGGTTTAATTGTTGAAAATCTGCATTAAAAATAGAAGATAAAATGTGTTTTGGGTGATAAGCCACACTTTTTTAACTAATTTTTACATTACATTACATCGGTCACAATTTTGTTGTTTTACGAAAATGGGTGTAACAAAACACCCTCCATGATGTTTCTATCCGAGAACAGTATTCATTTAACTTAATATTATTGCACCACTCTGCGACAAAGCTTAGCTCAAAGCGAGAGTAGGCCTAACACTTCCAGCATGTTTGTTTGTAATTGGAAGCAACAACTGTTACAAATACACGTAAGGGTGGAACCGGTGTAATTTGAGCTAGCAGAGTAGTCGAGTAGAGTAATATATACAGGTCTTAGATTGTAGTTACATTAACAAGTAAAGACGACCGCATTGAAAGGCGAGGGATAGTGCCGCTCATAAGCCGTGCAACTTGAGGACCGCAAAGGGTAATGAAACATATTATCCCATTCTCAACGTTAGAGGTTCAGTACTGAGAGAATAGTTAAGTGGGTTAATTTCTCATAATACCAACCAACTGCTGCTTGTGTTTAGTGTGTTGTGAACAGGAGTGAAACTATAATCCAAGTTATTGTATTAAACTAGGGCGCTTCGCTAACGCTTTTTCCAGCGACGTTGATGGATGAGCTTTAATGGTTGATTATCGGCCAAAATATCACGAAAATATCATATTAAAAATCGGGGAAAAAATTGTAAAAGTACGATTTCTATAAGAAACATTTCTTCGAATGTCTCTTAAATCATGAAATATATCATTTCAGTGATTTTAAACGTTCCCATAAAGTTTCATAAAGATCGGAGTAACTGTTTGCCCGGTCGCGGGCGAAATATCACGAATATATCTCATTAAAAATCGAAAAAAAAATCGAAAAAGTACGAAAACCGTAAGAAATATTTGATTGGTTGTACTTAATTAATAACGTGGCAATTCTAAGTTCAGAGATTTCGAAGGTCCCCTCAAATTTTCATCAAGATCGCATATGCCATTTGCCCGGTAGAGCGCAAACTAACAGAAAATATACAAAAAAAAAACACTCGAGCCAATTTTTTTGGGGGGAGGGGGTCAGTGAAATTGAAGTTTTCGTCTCGCTCATCCAATGACAAATAATTAGAAAGGAGTCGCTGATAAGGCGGAGGTAAGCTCAAGCACTAAGTTTTAATTTTTTTGTCGTTAACGTATAATTATACAAATTTAGCAAAACACACAAAAATGCTATTAAAGAATCAATTTATGGGATCAAATTGACACTTTTTAAATGAATTATTGGATTTCGAATAGAAAATTGAATGAAATCTACGTAATTTAGGTTTTTGGTGCCTCTGGTATTTATTTTAACTTCGTAGATTTGTTAAAGCAAATTAAAAAAAAAACACACAATTTGTATATCAACTACGCCCCAAAACGGTTCTTCTTGAATGTCTGGCAAAATCTAATAATAGATCAAATTACAAACAGCTTTAACAAAACCGAGTCTGATGGTCGGACCACCAGAAAAGAGATGCAATTCTTTACTCATTATTTTTATAAAACAATAATTCAAATTCAAATTTTACCAGGACGTTTGTACATTTTAATTTACAATAACATAATTTATAGTGTATGTGTCCAATTAGCTTATACAAACAAAGGTTTACTAATACTAAATAAGACAATGTCGTTATTTAGAAACAAACACATATATGTAATAAATTGTGATAGGGTTCATTAACAGGCAATCAATAACATTTAGTAATAGTGGTTTATGTGTGAGTATCTTAAATAAAAATATTATTATATATAAAAAATTAATGTGTCGCCTTTGCTGCTCGTTTAGAGTAAAAAGTGGTATCAACATGATACAACTGTATTATATTGGTAACGCAATCCCCGATCTATGGCCAGACAGTATTGATGATGGCACGTGCGTTCAACTTGCTAGCGGTATCGGATCCTGATTATGATGATGTACACGAGTGGAGTTTGAGCACTTTCACGGAGTCGGGTTGCACGTGTATAGGTTTCTGATGTTTTGAGCCGGACTGTTACTAATAAAATTACAACGTTTCGCAAGTCAGAAAAATTCTTTTTAAGCTTACCCTATACGCGTGTCCAAGCAAAGGGGTTGCTACCTGGTGGCGAAAAATGCAACTGTCCGATCAGTGATAGTCGGAGGAGCGCGCTATGTGCTTACCTGAAGAACACATGTCATTCCGTGTTTGTCACTTATAAATATGTACAATCACAGATACATTGTCGTTGCTCTCCCAAAATGTTGTTAATTGATGATAATCAAAAGCATGGGGGTGCACCAAAATGATAAAATCGCTCTCTTATATGCGGGATTCGAGACCATGTCCACCAGAATAATATTACTATATTCAGACCTGCGCCCCATGCACCCATGAGACACCGAGGATGGCATTTGTATCCATATTACAATTAGAGAATTGTAATCATTGGTAATCATAATAAATCATTGGTATTTATAGACTATGTACTAAATAGGCTAACAGGGTACGATAAATATCAAATTCAAACCGTCAAGAATGTTCACAACTTACAATAAACACACACATACAGTATCGCTCGCTTCTTATGGCACTTTTAATTAAGATATACTTCTTTAGTGTTATTATGATAATTTAATATAAATAAAGTCATAATAATAATAATAATAATAATAATAATAATAATAATAATAATAATAATAATAAAACAATAACAAAAATTTGTATTAGGGCTTATGCACAAGTCCCAACTCCTTTTCTACCTAATATAATTAATGTAGGCCTACATATACCGTTTACCGTCATTGTTCATTTATTACATAATATTATACAAATAGGCCAACAGCTATTCAATAGGCCTACTTTTAATAAAATGTATATTTAAAAAAAACAGTAGTCCTAAGTGTAGAGTAGATAAATATATATAGGCCTACTCCGATTGCGTTTACATTGTAAAACGATGTAGAAAACGTGCAAAACAAGTGTAGGGCTATAATTTGCTAGAAGCTCTTTTGATTTTTAGATATCAAGTAAATTATTGAAATTATTAGTATTGGTGGGCAACATTTTCTTGGCAAAATATCATCGATCTTCATCATTCAAAATTATTTGATACACTTGTTTCTGTATTTAATAGTTTAACAGTGTGGTTTGTTCTTTTCGAGCTAATATCATCAAATAATCTCAATTATTTGTTGTAATTTAAAATGCCATTAAATTCCCGTTTTTAATAAAGCCGATCCCCAAAACTTATACGAATTTTACTAATAAAATACGCGGACGATGTGACATAATCAACAATTTTTTCGCAAATGATCAGAAATGTAACAAAAATCAAGTTGAAACTAACTGAATATACAGCGCTCGCCGTAAGCAGCTCGCCTCTATCACCGATCGGTCCGACATGTTGCGTTTTAGTGCTGCCATCTATCTTTGCTTGGAAACGCGTATAGCGGACATTCTTTCGGCATAGCATGTTAACTGATAGAGGGATATGTACAAAAAACAAACTTTATTTAGAACATATTGGTCATAGTTCTTGTCTTGAGAATGTATAAACGCTGACTTTTTTCCGTCCTAGCCTTGATGCACATCATACATTCTAAGGTTGTTTCGAATCTGCCTTGTAAATTCTGGTGATTTCCGCGGGTGGAATCGTATCCAGCCTGATTGGTTGGTGTTTTCAATTAAATTGGTCATTGTTCGCTCGTCGATGGTGTTGGCGCCTACATGGTTGGCTTTGGTCGGTTTTAAATTTAATGTCCCCCACTGAAATTCAGTTCTGTGTGAAGACTCTAAATACGAATTTAATTTAAATTTGTATTTGTTTCTCTTATTTAAAGCAACATTTTTTTAAATCATATTTTTAAACTCTACCAAACTTGTGTTTAGTGTTACTGTACAGTTAATATTTAAAATTAAATAATTATGTAATTTGTCCGTATTATTAAACGAGAATACGTTTACAAATCCATGGTTTCATAATTGTGCTGGCTGTGCTTGTGCTGTGTTGTCAAATGGGTGTAACATTTTTTGAAAATAATTCCGTTTAAACGCATTTTCATATCAGCACATAGGGTAAAACAAATAATTAAAACATAATAATAGTGGTGCAATTTAATTAAATAATTTAAGTCATGACCACGTTAGCGAGTTCAAATATGACGTGTTGTAAGCCGGATAATCTGGGTCCGAATATAATACGGGATTTATTTTTTTTAAGCCTTTATTCAATACAGAAAAAAATACATTTCAACCAGTGAGAATATAGTATCAGGACAAAAATAAACACGAAAAATACATAAAAATGTAATAGCGTATTTATTAATTACCATTGTTTGATGATCTATTATCGTAAATAAAAGTACGCCACACATTTTATTGTAACCACTTTCAAGATAATGTGCTTAAACTAGCGCGGGTAAAGTACACTAATCCAGTTCTATAATATTTGCAGCTGAAACGCTACAAACGTCATCGTGTTTCAAATGAACGTTACGAAAGAAACATTTAATGTTTATCCAGATACTCTTTCAAAGAATACGCTTCACTCAGTCATTAATTAAGAATATCCCTTGAATTGAAGTTGGTAAAAAATAATCGGAATTCCAGAGGGCTCTTAAAACATGTTCAATTAGCATATTCCAGCAAATTACAAACGTTTACCAAACTTATTACTCGAAATACAATTTGCCGTTGGAATATTTCTGTATAAACTTCGACCTTAAATATAAAATGAACTGTTTACCCGTTAAAACGTTAATTTAAACATTTTAAATTACCTCTCCGCTATCTTCAACAAGTCCCCTTTAATGCCTATTAATTTACGCCAGGATCGCAATCCAAATAATAAAACATTTAAACGGAATGCCGCTCTTTGAGGTAGGCTACCCGCTTTGCTTGCCGTGATAATTAATTTTACCCGACATTCTTTTCAATCAATTCAATCAAAATAGCTCTGGGTTAGTCAACTAAAAGAAATTAATCATGCAAATCACAATGCAATCAACATTCTTTTCCAATTCAATTGAATTTGAATTCAAATAAATTCGTTGCCGCTTCTTTTGAATAAATACCTAGAATCTTCTTTGACGCAGCTGCGGTGGAAGTGATTGTGTTGTAGATATTTCTTTGTGTGTGGCAAAGAAACAGCTCTCTCTCTCTTTCTCCAACCCCCTCTCTCTGATGGGTGAGGGGGGGGATGATGAACAAGATCAGCTGTTGTCAACGAGTTATGACGTAATTCTGACGTCACGTGTGATGACAACGCGTCGTGCCAATATTATCAACAGGAACATCAGTTTGTGTTGGAATATAGACGTCAAATAAAACTGAAGTTACTTACACCATTTGTTTATTTATTATACATGTATTATATCCTATTCAATTGTGAAATCTGATTTAAAGAGTACAATTAATAAAATTAACAGCATAAATGAACACAACATAATAAGCATATTTCGATATAATAAAATTACAACTGTGTAACACAAAATTTATGATAACATGCTCTTTAAGTCTATTGAAATGTGATATTATATTAATCGAAATAACTACATTAATTTTAAAGAATTGAATTGAATCGTATCGAATTAATGAAAATTAAACATAAATTTTTATCCAATTCTTTTTATTAAAAATAATAATAACTGCTATGTCTACCACAAATTCCAATTATCATCAAGAAACCAGTTTTAAATCGTATTAATATACCATGTTCGACTAGCTGTACTCAAATTTAACAAAATTACATTTAAAAAAATACATTTCCAATACAATTTTGCTAACTTTGTACAATACATGAATTAATAAAAATTTGTTATTATTTTAGAAAAATGTTAAAACATAAATAAAATAAGAGTGCCTTGTGCACAGTCGATTTAGATTATTTGAGTACACGTTCAGTCAAGGCCATATTACATATGTTATATATTTTGCAAAGTTGTTTGTTTTCAAATCAATAAGTGTGTCAGGGCTGTATCAACATGCAAAGAATATGAGAAATGTGTATCGTTCATTGGGTGACATTGAATTAAAATGTGTTACATTCGTGAATCACACACTAATGCTCTATGGAAGGAGACTGCGAGTTTATATAAATCTAACTGCGTTATCTCTACAGGCAAGGCAATAACGTGTGAATTCAAATGAAATGCGCATTTAAAATAATAAACATTCTTCATACTGTGCAATTTATGTGCATTGTTATCTTGTATGTATGTTAAAGGTAAATTTAGCTTAAATTAGCTACTTTCAATAACTAACGTTTTGTTACGACCTAGCTTTGTGTTGATTGTGGACTAAGATTTAAACTGTGAAAAAAATTGACCATATTGTCAATTTGGCTCCTTTAAACAGGAATTAGAACTACAGGTTCTGATGTTTCTCTCTGGATTAATAAAGGTTTCAAAAAAAGAATCGCATGTTTTTAAAGATGGTTCCAAAGTGTAGATGTCATATGAATTACAATTAATTAATATATCTTGTTTTAAAAAATAACAAAAACAAAATGTGTTATTTACAAAGAGCTTTGCCACTGATAATCCTATAAAAAGTTGCTTTATGTTAAATTGGATTCCAAAAAATTGACTAACGAGTGTTTTTTTAATAGGCCTATACTCACTAAGTATAACTGATTTAAATTGGCTTGCAAAGAACCATATTGAACATGCTCTGTTAAAAATATAAATTTTAAAAAACGTCTACTTAATTAACCATGTGAATTCGTCTGGATTAGACTTGAAAATTGTATTTAATTCCATTTGACTTACCACAATGATTTCCGAATCAGCAATCGATCTCATGATCAGTTACGCTGGAAGCAGAAGTTGCCCTACCTATACCAAGTGAACCATGCGCTGGTTTTAGGGCCACGATATTACATAATATGACATCTTTGTAGCGAAAGGTTTTGACAATCGCAATGTTTTGGTGGAGGTGCCGGGTCGTCGTTAATAAATTGCGATATTTACTAACTCGGTTACGAGAGTAGCCTAAATAAGAAGCAGAGTTAATTTAGTTATAGATTGTTGAAGTCGGATACACAAATAGAATATCTAGCATTCAAGTATCTTTGGGTGCAGAAGTAGGTGGATAGAATTGGCTTCTTCAATTGAGACGATGTTGATGATTTGCTGATTTCTGTGCTTAACGTCTCATATTAATGCACTTAGTCTATTTGAGACGATGAGTTATGATGGATTAAGATGAACGACGATTACAAAATAAAACATGCCTTATGCGGGATTCGAACCCACGTCCTAGTAGATCCACACGCTTCGAACCAGCGACCTAATCGTATGAGCCATCGCGGACGGTATTTAATTATTTGAGACAAGCCCTGAAACTCTGAACACATGGGTCACCATAAACATTATATATCTCTTTGGTTGAAATAAAATGTCATAACAAAATTAGCATGTCGATTGTAGGTTCTGTTTTAATCGTGGGATATGACAAATGCACGGATGGACGGACAAAGGGTGATGCACAGAGGGAGACCACGCTTCTTTTAACAATTGCAATTTTGTTATACACTGTTGTATATCAACCTGTCGATAAAGCTTTAAGTCTTTACAGGCTATGTGGTCGCCTCAACTAAATATCCATGACATTATTCCATATACGTGAGTGCACTTTTCTAAACAAGACCGTACATTGTGAAAATAGTTGTAGTTCACATTTGACCTAAATTAATATTGACACTTTTAGAGCCACCTGATGTAAGCGAATTGGCATCAAGCATGCAAAAACTATGTCCATACTGTATTGCATGCGATTCGACCCAGAAAGGTCAAAACGTACTAAACTTCAAATTCAAACCTGAAATAATTGTTAAAGTTTCTTTTTTATCATTACAAATTTACAAATAAATTACGATTATGGTTTGAGAGAATTTTGGCCAGTAATTCGTGCTATTTCGTTTTCGTATTTCCTGATGGGTGCAGACTAGACCTGACGTTAACTTCTCCTAATACTTCTTCAATTTTCAACTGCTTGTATGGTATATCAAATCCTTTAAATTCTTTCTCTTTTCCCACCAACTTCCAAATTCAACCTTGACTTGTTTAATCCATGCACCTTCCTCTTAATCTTTCTCCTATGATATAATTCCCAGTCTTCCTTCTAAACTCTCTTCTTGGTTAATTCTTCCAATCGCAGCACCTCAGCAATCTCAAACACACAGAGTTTCTCACTTAACGTATTAAACTACGTGATTATACATTATTGTATAATACATTATTAATTATTGATTGTTTAAATAAAATTTATATTTATTGATAGAAAGCGGTTATTTAATCACGGTGCTTCATCGTAGTAATGAAATCATAAAACAAATTTTTAGGGAGCTTCACTTTCCATCCATCCGTCCATCTGTGCGAATGTCACGTCTTACGAAAAAAAAACGAACATGTAATCCATTGTTTTACGTTTTATGTTTACATTGTCCTGGGGATTTAAAGATAGTTCAAATAGTTGAAATACGTATATACTTGGCACCTCTACTAACGCGATTACAGGAATAAGTATTATATATAAGAACGAAGCGTCAGTTTCAATTTTAGGCACTCGTATACTCGAGCTTGATATATATACAAATTACAAAATTAATTGGTGTGCGGGTACCCGAAATTTCAGGTTGGGTGAGGTTCTTGGGGAACGACCCGATAGTCAAAAGGGTAACCGATTTTTGTGGAAGAAAAAATATGCAATGCAGATATTTGATGGAAGATGGAGGGACCGGACAAAGATTTTCGTGTGTTTTTGGTGGAGGTGCCGGTCCAGACAATTTTAAATTTATTTTCTATTATACAACGTGTCATCAATGAACATCCAGATTAGCACACCTTCCAATTTTAGACAGTTTTATCCCTACTCAAAAATAGATTATGTGTTACTTTTTTAAATGTTAAGCTGTAATTAAACTACACTAAAAATCTAAAAAGCAAAACAAAACATTGCCGCTTGTAGGAAGATGTAAATAACGTGCAGTTTTACCTTCTAATATTGACATTATACAAACTATATATATTTTTTTCTTGTTTTCTTTTCATAAAGTTAGGAGAGTTTCTTGTCAAACGCAGGCATTTAAGAACAAAGAAAATTTACTTCAAAAGAACATTGTTTTTTCTTTAGAGCCAAACAAAGGTTTTAGATAGCTTTTCATATCTTTTCGAACAACGTTTTTATAAAAGTAAACGATATTATATTCTCATGCTACATTTGATACTGGAGAAATAATGTTATGTGCATTTAAATCACAATGCACGTACCATAACAATACATTTGTTTCTCGATTTGGTTGGTCGGGAAACACTCCCGTAGGTGTAATTGTTATTATTTACTACAATTCAGAAATTAAAAAAGTCCGCCCCAACCGGGAATCGAACCACGGATCTCCCGTGGTTTGATGTTTTGATTCCCGGTTGGGGTGGACTTTTTTAATTTCTGAATTGTAGTAAATAATAACAATACATTTGTTATTTCAATTCCTTTCTTTGATTGAACCTCAGCTGCACTTTTGTTACTTGTTAGTCACGGTTCGTTCGATAACATAGTTTTTTTAAGCTGCGATAACGTGATGTTGAATGTCATACTAATCGTTAACCAGAGCAACGTTAGACTAATACTCGTCTCAATAACATGCTGTCGTCTACACGTGAGTAATAAAAGTGTGTTTACCCGTAAAGTTGTAACGGCTTTAATAGAAGCGTATAATAGTATTCTCGGCTTGGAATGCTCCGTCGAAATAAGTCACGAGCGAGTATAATGAATGCGATGTCAATTACAAGAGGATAGTCGGGCGTCAGCTCTTATTTAGACGTTTAGTTTGGGAATGACAAGCCAGCATAAGGTAAATGTGGGTTACATAGTAAGTCTACTTGCAAATATCGTTACAGAAGAAGATTTTGTCAGTCATAATCATATCATCATTAAATCATAATTTTTAATCATAGCCATAATTAATATGAGATAAATTTACAAACACGTGTAAGGGAGCACTCAAAACTTGAAAAGAAGGAACTTAATCAACAGATAGTAAAGAAGAAAACAATTCTAATAATTCGACGTGCGTTAATCCTTATGGTGGCAGTGCCGAGTCAGCTTATTAGTGAAAAATGCTTCGTCTCTTGTTCTCGCATTCTTGAAACTTTCTGGGAACAGAGACAATTCTCTTTTACCCCCAGGTTCACCAAACATTCTGTATCGTCATCGTTGAAGGAAAACACATATCACCATCAAAGATGATTTAACGGTGGATATCGGTAAGATTTGTTTCTATTTCGGGTTCTCCTGTACCTGTTCTTAACATATTCCCCTCCCCCCTCCCCAGCCCCCCTCCCCACCAAATAAAAGATGAATGAAAGTGTGAAGTGAATCCTTAAGAAACGTATGCAGACAGTAAAAGTGCTACTATCATTTATATTCCATAAAATGGTTTACGGTTCTACACACAGTTCAATCTTTGTTCTTAGCATCCCTTGAAACTTGGCGTTGAATATTTACCAAGAAATGTTTTATAATAAATTGATTAAAGCCGAAATACATAAATCAGCGCGGACAGATTCCCAAGGTTGCTGCTAATTGGCAGCGACAGAAGACAGAGCGCAGCCCTTACCCAGAATAAAGGGTTGCATTGTTGATGCATCTATGATTGTTAGCGTCTTCCGTAACTCCGAAAGAAAATATACAAGCTATCGCAAAATTGTCAGACGAAAAGTTTATTTTTCATAGGTTGTATACAGACCTGTAGTTGATGGCAATTACACGACATAAAGCAACGCTTGGAGTATTAATAATTTGCATAAACAATGAACTTTTAGAAGATACGCATTTAGAAATATGAGGCTCAAAGCACCCCCCATAATGATGACTTCCGTTCGTCCGACCGTCTTGCGTGTGTCAGATCTTAAATAAAAACAGAACAAGGCCTCTGATTGATTTGTATTTTTTGTGTAGTCATTGCCCTTCAACAAGGATGATACAGAATGTTTTTTAAGTAACTTTGTTGGTCAGGAGGGTGCGGTAATGTTTCGTATCAACAGAACGTATTTGTTGTTGTGTATCCCAATTAACGTAGGCACCACTTCCACCAACAAGATTTGAACAAAGAGAGGAAAGAATTATAACATTTGTATACTCGTCTTCGACTATTTGTTTCTTAAGTAGTATTTTTTTGCTACTCCCGTACCCCTTGTGTTATTTATTTATTTAAAATAACGTAGTTTGTCTTTATCTGCCTGCAACACTATTTAAATATATAAAAAATAAATGATTTTGAATTTGAATTATACGAAACAAATTTGCAATAACAAAATAAAACTACAACGTTAATATCCCGCAGTGCCTTTTTACAACATTTGTGTACGATTGTCTAATATTAACTTCTGTATGTCCCTGAAACTAAAACTGGTGCGTTAAAAAGAAATGAAATTTGTGGGAAAGCTTAACCAGGCAGCTTGCCAGGGAAAAGTTCATGGCGTTCTACAGGTTTGTAAGTAACGTTTGACGATTTAAAATCCCTATAAAACTCTAAATTGGTTTTGTTCTACTGCAGGTCTCTGCACGCGGCAAAATAAGACTACTCTAAACGAACTAGAAATAGACAACACAGTTTTCTCTAAACAACGACTACCTAACTTCAATAATAGCATTAATTAACGCTGCAATTGGCTGCCATTATTTGCATTCCACGTCACTCAACGGTCGTTCTCTTTCATTAGCAACTGCTCTTTCAAAGAGACGGGAATTGCGCATCCAGCCACGGGAGAGAGACCGCAGACTGGTCATGCCTGGCCGGCTCTGGACTAGAACAAAAACCTAGGAAGCAATTACCGAGTGCTGCTACCTGATACAAAGAACAGAGAACAAAACGAAAACCCCCCATGGAATTACATCACGAATAGGCGAGTTATTCTAGTTATTTCGTTGAGCACTGCACATTCATTATTCATTTAGACAAATTAATTGGGTATGCCGTTATTAACTGGAAGTGCGGAAATAAAGTAAATTTGTTTAGTAGATTTAAGGGTGTGCCGACAGTTTGGTTATTATTCACCTGTAGCTGGGGAGGACAAACCCGCGCGGGAAAGATCCAGCCACATACAAGGGATTTCTCACATCGAGTTCGTCTTTGTGATCGATAGTATCGCCGTTTTAATCTCATCGTTGGGAAGTTCGAAAAGGAAACAGGGTAGGTTCCTTGACAACAACTGCCAGAGCTCGCCTTTAGTTTCGTGGAGTGAGGTACTCTTAACTCTACCAGCTGATGTGTACGAGATGGAATTAATCACTTTTATCACCTTTTACGATCTGCAGAGAAATACCCTGGGCCAGTTCTAAACCGATCCCATACGGGTTCTAACTTATATTAGAAAAAACAAATATGTTAGCACTAGATGCCAAATTTTCTAAATTTTCTATAATTTCATTGGCAAAGCATTACATAAAAATTATAAGTAATACAATCCACAAATTTGACAATCGAATTAGACCGGGTGTGTGCATGAATTTTTAAACGACTTGTCGATTAGCGGCTACCACTTTGTAAATTCACAAAGTCGTGCATAGCTCAATTTATAAACATACCTTGCGTCTCGCTGAAACTAATGTTGCCACTGAGAGTCTAAATTTAAGTGGGCTGTTGTCAATGTTGATCTACAATTGTAGTTTTTGATCAGTGAATAAGACTCGCCTGGATTTCTTTATTGCTGTATTTGGATGAGCAAAGCGGAGACTTCAATAATTTCACTTACCCTGAGAAAAATAGCTCAGATGCTTTTTTTTTGGTCTGTTTGTTTCACTCTCTACCGGGAATACGACATATGCGAATGAAAAAATGGGATATTTGAAATATCTGCCAGATCTGCCACGTTTTTGGAGCTAGATCGTCAGTCTCCAATATGCCCGCGCAGGCGCGAGCGCATCATATTTCCCTATTCAAGGTGGCGATTTGGCGCTTCAATTTATTATGCTTGGCATTATGTTGTAAATGCGATGTAGAATTTTTCTGGATTGTTTTAGCTTGTGCAGAATGAGAATGCAAAAACAGAAACAATAAGACGTTATTGCATAGGGGAATTTAGTAATCATTTGGTGCTCAATATGCTCTCCTGTCAACCTGACAGCACGCTTGAAAAATATTTGGGCCACAAATCGCTACAACCTACTTGAACTTACAAACTGACCTATTCAAGATGGCTTCTAATTGACATGCCAGAGGACCAATGACTGGGGATCTAGCCTGCTATAGATGTTAAATATCATTGGGACAATCGAAGAAATATTTCTCATGAATATGTTACTTTTACGATTTAAAAAAAATTAGGTCGATATTTTCGTGATATTTGGCCCGCTACCAGGAAAACGGCTACTTCGATCTTGATGAAACTTTATAAGAACGTTTTAAACCACTGAACTTAGATACGATATGATTTAAGGGACAATCAAAGAGATATTTCTCATAGAAATCGTACTTTTAGGTCAACGATAATCAACCATAATAGCTCATCCATCAACGCGACTGGAAAAAGAGCGGCCTAGTTTAGAAAATAAACCTACCTCTTATTCCCCCCCAAGTCCTGTGGGCTTGTCGGGAATCTGCTGAATACTTTGTTAATCCTGTGGAAGAAATGGGACTAACGTGAGGAAGTTTTGTGTGCTAGCGGGATTAGACCCGAACAACATAGCTAGTTGGTGGGGGGGGGGGCTACTGCAAGTAGTCTTCAAAAGATACGCGTAATCTTGACCGTGTATTTTCGTCATCTGTACCATGCGTTGTTATTTTGGCTCAGTCAGAAAAATATGCAGAATACTTTGTTTATTTGGGCAAAAAATTAACATCAACAGGTTATTGAACTTGGTGACAGATTCACAGATTTGAGCTCGCCCGATGGCAAGACAACTAACAATGATGAAAAACCTCAAAAATAGAAAATAAAATAATAATATTAATAGAATATTTTGTTCTGCTTGCTCACTACTGATTGTGACCAAAAACTGTAGGCGGAAGTAAAAAATACCCTTACCCTTTCCCTTTCCCCTTTCCCGTGGCTGATTCTGACAAGCATGGAATTTTCCTCGCCACAACCATAACGATCTAACTGTTGGCGTGACCTTAAACCAAATAAATGTTTTAAAAATCGATGCAACTTTCAACATTTAAATTTGATATTTTTTTAAGAATAGGTTATGGGAAAACAAAAAATAAATTTCTCTAATGCGATGTACACAGATATTACCGTTTATGAGTGTTTTCCAGTTTCATGGGAATTAAGCTGTGTCATTTTTCAAATACTTTGAAAGTATACGCTTTTCTTCTAAATAAATAAAGAGAAAACAGTCAATTCTTAGTATAAAACCTACTCAAAGTCCGTGATTGAGCGGATCCATTTGTTCAAGAACAAAAATATATTTCAGTCTGTTTAATAAAATTCCTCCCTCTCCCGTTTGTTCCCGGTCCATTAGAGAGGGAGGCTTACAAAAAGTAGGACCACCGCACTCACAATAGCCCACGTCACTGCTTTAATGCGAACAAATAAATAATTCTCCGAAGCTGAATCAAACACACAAAAGTTCCCTTCTGGTAATTGCTCCATTTAAACAACCGGAAAGGGAAGCTTTTAGAAAATATGCGTCCCTCGTATTTTAGAGATAGGCATTAAATGCAAAACACAATTCTACACTCTTGTATAATAATCATGTCTTAATTGATATGATGTAAATACTAAAATGCCTGATAAATTTTAGTGGACACATTTTTACAATCCCACGCTTGCAAATTCTTCTCGAATTCTTCAACTTATTAAGCAGACAGATATAATATTTTTATACAAGCTTCTGCATAATTATTTTAACTCTCAGCTTCTTGATCTAGTACATTTTCACGTACCTGCACGACCAATACGAAACCTACAGACTTTCCATCTGCCAAGAAGCAAACTTGACATTTTTAGTAATTTGCCAACTAACTGGATCCAGCATACGTATAACCAATAAGTTGTCATCCATCCAGATCTTGACAGAAATCACTTACATTTTCAATGTTTTAAAAAGTTTTTCTTCAAATGTTCTTGACGTTGTATAACATTGCAATCGTCATCGTTTTCTTATTGCATTTCGTTTAGTATTTTGTGCACATGAGTAGACCTATTTAGATGTTGTTAGATTTTTTGATATCCTTTTAATTTTTGTACTTTAGTATTTAATTGATTTTATGTAAAAGCCTATATTGCACTTGTGGAGGTAACTCTGCTGTTGGTGGCAATAAATAATTTAATAATCAACTAAAGAGAGCACGATTCCTCGTTTAGATGTTGTAGATCGTAAATAACAGCGTTAATGTAATGTTGCTTTAGAGAAGTACGATTTTAGTTTTATGTTATTTAAGCGAAATAACATTGCTATATAGTTAAAATCCAAATTAACCATTATAAGTTAAACAATCCATATTTTGCTTCCTTTCACAAAACCTCATTGATTCTAATGTTTAGTTGCTTACACTGTTAACAAAATTTGTGTTTTCAGTTACTAAAAGCTGAAAAGAAAACGATATAAATTATTGTAAGTTATTTTATTTCTCTCAAATTGAACGGATGTTTTCTATGTTTAAAACCAATGGTTTAAGACCGATCCCCTAGGAGGTATCGGTGGGATAAAAACCGAGATGACTTATGTGCATGTTGGGAATGTATTCTCACGCTCTTAAGTACTCACAATAATTTGTACAACGCTCTGGGGAATATATGAAATTACATGTGCGAATTCTTAAATGCACAAAACACTAACATTTTTATACGGAACATAATTGCTTTGTGTAGTTAACACTACTATACGCCATGTTCAAGCATAAAGTCGACGCATTTGGAGCATTTAACGGGAGCTTCCGGTGCGTCAACTTAATGCTTAATTAAACGTGGTGCATAGTAGTGTTTATTACATGAAGCAATTCTGTTTTTGTAAGTTGTTCTGTATAAAAATATCAGTTCAGAGCATTCAAGAATTCGCATATGTAATTTCAAATTTTCTCCAGAGTTTTGTACAAACTAATGTGAGTACTTACGACCGAGCAGAATACATGAGTGTCTCGTGAACTTAAGTAATAGCATTGATTATTATCACTGTTTTTCCATGGAGAAATGCAATATTGAAACAAAAACATATGATATCACTTAAGAATGTAAATAATAATAATAATAATAATAATAATAATAATAATAATAATAATAATAATAATAATAATAATAAAAAATATTTGATTTCTCTAATATTTCGGGCTGTGAAAGCATCAAGCAAGAAAATAAAAATAATAGTAATAACATAAACTCAAAATTTAGTAGTCTTGTTCTAACTGCATGGAAGAGAAGTCTGGCTTCTAAAGCAGCGCTATAAATTCACATCAGACAATGACGTGACATTATTTAACTGATACTCTTAGTCAACTTGAGATACTGAACGTAGTTTTCGTCTCTATTTGCTACAACTATTGTTTGTGATTTCCCATGTTGCAGAACTCAGGTCATGACTCAAGAGAATATTTTAAACAACTAGAGGAAATGCAATCACTGTGATAGCTGAGGCCTCGGGGACACTTGCACATGCAAACTCAAATCATATATTACAACATCATACTTGTTTTATTGTATAAAACAGATTGCAGTTATTGCATAATACATACGACATAATATTATTTATATCGTATTACATAACATATTTCGTATATTCATATTTTATATTAAATAACATTTGACATATAAGATTTTATATACTATTTTATTTACAACTGTTTTGCTATTGTGTTTGAAAAATAATTTCTTCGCAAATTCTGTAAATAAATACTGAGATGGAAGTGAAGAAAATATAAACGTTCGTAAATCTAAGTTAGTATGATCGTAATAGTTTACGAGAACAATATTAAAGTTCTCATATCCTGTTTCATAATTCCTGCTCCCTGAACAGAAGGTTCAGGGTTACATTCACGGTGCGGGCATTTGTGAATTTAATTCGATACATTTAAAAAATAAAAAATGGTAGTCTCTCTTAAAGTCATCGACTTTGTATATTCGTCTTAGTAATGAGGCAAAAAACTGTTGAACAATGACAATCAGTTTTCGTAACTTTGAAAGTAAACTTTAAACCCAGCCAGATACACTTCATTTCATACATAATTTAATAATCATAAACCAAATATTTCATTAGTTCTAGCTAGCTAGCTACCAGAAACATAAATTGTTACCTCGGCAGCTCTGACAAGCAGAGTTGAACAAACTTGCACATACAAGTTATAAAACAGTAAGCCTTGTTCCCTATTTTTGGTACAGTAATACCCATACGTGTTCAAGCTAAAACCACTCTTATGACTTTGAGACGTAATGCTCTACATGTTTCTACATGTAGCAATTCTTTGAATAAAAATATTATTATCATTATTACAGAATTCAAATATTCTACGAGTCATTTCGCTGTGTTCGCTTTATTTATACTACCTAAAGTTTCGATACGACTGTGCGTATCTTCATCTGAGGCACACTGAAAAATCCTTACATTTGCGAATGTTTTTGTTTCATCTAGCACTCCCAATTCTACTGCAGACCCAACAACAACATCAGTATCAAGGAAGTCAAGAGGTTTTAAGTTCTTTGGACAATGACAATCGGAGCCAGATAAGAAGAAGTAAAAGAATTAAACAAAAACAATCTCAAAAGTAAGAGTTTTTCATTGTGCCTCAAATGATGATAAGCGCAGTCGTATCGAAACCTTAGGTAGTATAAATAAAGCAAACACAGCGAAATTACTCGTAAAACATTTGATTTCTGTAATCTTTCGGGTTGTGAAAGCATCAAGAGTGAAATTATTATTATTACAATTATGTTTCTTGCGAACTCGTTATTTCATGTATCCCATGAAAAAAAATATCTTCACAAATAATTGAACACATACAATAAGTCCTGTGCCTCCTGTTTCGTGTGTAGAATTAACATTTAAAGCACGTAACACAGAAATAATGCGGGTAATGCTCTAGGTAAATTAAAGTTGTTAGCAAGCTTGAAAGTTTAAACGCTTGCTCGTATAAAGTAGTTAACTAAAAGCTCAGAGTCTATGAATGTTGTACTTTCAACTTAGTTCATTACTCTTGAAAATGCAAAGCAAGGAAAACTATGCTTACAGTGGTTTGTTTAGCGGTGGAAACCACAAAATGGATGCTAATTTAGCGCACGTTGGCTGATGTGGGGGTGAATTCAGCAAAATAACGATCTGAGATGAAATTTTAGTTTCTGGATTGATTTTCATAATATCAATTTCACCTACGAGATTAATAAAATGGAGAAATAAACCCTCGCTCATGCGAGGGAAACGGTATTACAGGAAAAGGGCGCTGTAAGCGATCACGTATACTTACCACACATTTGCTAATAGAACAACCACTTCGTATTATTGTCTCGCAATTCAATATTGAACAGTAACTGTTACTTAATAAATGTTTTATAGTTAAACAACAGATGCATCAGTGTTGTGTGTTAAAATTTAAACAATCAGCAAAGTTTAGAAAAAGAAAAGAATGTCTGACGCGTGAATGAAGGGGCAGACTGTGAATTCGTTGAACTGCACCTCTCGCAGCGGTTGTCATACGGTCTTCCATAGGTCATTACATCACGAATAACGTTTAGTGGGTCAGTTGAAAGGCAGCAGAATCAAACTAACACTAACAAAGTCTTCCCACAACAATAATACAAATAAGGTTTTTATTAAAATTGCATTAGAAGACATTACTGTAAAATACTTGTACACCATTATTTTGGTTAATATATTATTTCGATGACACCAGTGTTCAGCTAGCCAGCCATAGATCTGAAGTTGTAACACATGATTTTTTTATATTCTTTTAATTCTTTTATAAATATACAGATTAATAAAGAACTTGGACTTGATCATTCGAAAGCTTTATTTTTTTAAACATCTCAAATACACATTTAATTATGCGTTCAAATATATTTATTTGAATAAGAACCGAAACAGATTAATTAATCAAATTAGTATCAGTAAATTGGATTCAAAATTACTAGTTGTTAGTACGATATATAATGAATGATACTACAGCAAATCCAATCAAATCCCCAATTAAACTTGATTTAGATCGCATCATAAAATACAAAGCTGCAATCTCCCTGCGGTTTCAAGTTTGAAGCACTGCCTGGGGTAGTTTTTAAGGGGTTGGTATCACTGCGCATCCAGCACTTACCTCGGCGAGGTAAAGTAATTAGTTTCAACTCAAGATAGAATGGATCTCTGGATGTAAATTGAATTACACTCTGCGTTAATTACTTTTGCTTCAAAACACTTGAAAAACACTTTACATCTATTTCTGACTCGATTTGTGAGGGAGGTAGGGTGAGAGCTAAACGAAGATTTGGCTGTGATTCGGTTAATCCTTTGCAAACACGATTTCTTGGGGAGAAAGTACTGTGGCGTGTATAATGGAGTTATTTTACACAAGTGATTATTCTTTCTCGATTTAGTTAGTCGGGAAACACTCCCGTAGGTGGAATTGTTAATATTTAATACAATTCAGAAGTTAAAAAATCCATCCCGACCGGGGTTCGAACCCGAGTCTCCCACATTCCAGGTAGGCGCCTTAGCCAACTAGACCACCGAGACGGTAACTTTTAACTTCTGAATTGTAGTTGCATTATAGATCTGAATTGATGCAACAGTACTGCAACGAATATCTGTTGAAAGGCAACAGTTTTCCGTTGCAGTGCCGTTGCATCCATTCGGATCTATGATGTAACTACAATTGAGTAACGGTAGTTAAATAGTTACCGTCTCGGTGGTCTAGTTGGCTAAGGCGCCTACCTGGAATGTGGGAGACTCGGGTTCGAAACCCGATCGGGATGGATTTTTTTACTTCTGAACTGTATTAAATATTGGTTATTATTTGTTTATAACAAGATACAAATGGTAGAAGGTCTCATGGGAAGAAATATAGAAACTATGTATTTGAAGATGCCCATCCACTTCATTTTTTCTGAAGTTGTCTGCAAGCATAAATCGAAGGTAAAAATAATGATATTCATCGGAACAGAAACTAACGTGCAATAGCATTTTCACACATATTTTTTGTGTGCGTTCGATATGTTTGCAGACCCTTAAAGCCAATCTCATCAGTGTGCGTGTTTTGAAAGGCACTTTCTCACCGCCTAGCTGTTGTTTTGTAAGTCAACACCCTGCTACGTCTGGTGGATCAGAGGATAGTGCGGAGTTGGTTCGGAACAGTAAAATCATTTCATTGAAAGTCCTTTCCTGCTTTTCTGCAAGTGTACCTACATAGTTTCATTATCATAGATAACTTCAACATCTAATTATGTATGCCATTGTTGAAATCAGATACAAACTATAAAATCAGTCTGGATGTAAAAAAAAGTTATATTTGAATACACTTTAAAGGGTAGGTGAAAATCCAAAACCGTGAAATCAAAACTATTATTAGTGTCATTCATTGATTGGTAGCAAGTGTCGTGAAAGTTTGCTCTGACTGGACTGCTTTTAAATGAATAAAATATATCTCCTTAAAGCGGGGTTATGATTAAAAAACATTAATCAATATTAATATTATTATAATTATTATTAAAAAGGTGTGAAACGGGTCCTTTTGTCGCGTCGTGAGTTCGACGTTTCGGGACCACTGTGGGTTCCATCTTCAGGACGAATACTTTCTGAAAGTGCGTTTACTCGTTGCCTCTCTCGTTCGGGATCGTGTTTGAAACTTCATCACCCTCAGTGTCACCAAAATCATTCTGTAAATTTAAAAAAATACATAAATTATTTTAACATCCTTCATCTTGTTTTAGGACAATCTTAACTTATATTCTTTTAAATTATTTTTTTGTGGAATGGTGGAAGTGTCGGTCCAGGATTTACAAACTTTATTGGTGGAGGTGCCGGTCCAGACACTGTTTTTTTAGTCTATATAATTATACAAAATACTTAATGAAAATCCAGAAAATAGAATATGATAGGAAGAAAACTATAATGTAAGAAGGTTAACAAGTAAAATTCATTCAATATTATTATTCATGTTGACTGTTTACGTGCAGTATTATAACAGCCGTCTTTACCTCACCCGACCAGATACACCCGAAACCGACCCAACTATCAAAACCTCTACTCGTAAAGTCCTAAAAATGAGTGTCGTGTTTTGTCATTTAGATGACTCTTAATGATTTTTGTTAATTTTAATCTATTTTTAGGTGGGGGGGGGGTCAATTAAAAAAAATGATATTCAAGTAGATCGGAGATGATGTTCGATTTCTTACGTGAGATGTGACACGCACAGACGGACGGACATAAAGTTGATGTAATTAGGGGAGCTTAAAACGCTCCCTTATTTTGCACATAACTGTATTATATTTTGTTTTTAATACATCGCACTATAATGAATTATCCAATGAATGGTCGGTGAACGGGGAGTCATTGATTGGATCGGGTCTTCAAGCACCATAATTAAATCAATCATAGATTGAAATAAACTTAAAAAACATGGTTCACTTTGTCGCTTAGATGTCTCTACAGAAATATTTAAGCAACGTTGCTACGACGAAAGAGAAGAAACGATGTAACATTGCGTCAAAACATACAATGCCCTGTTATTCTTTCTGAGACATCAAAAACAAAATATTGTTTTCAATTTCTTAAACAAAAGCAAAAAGCAAAAACAAGAAAAACAATAAGCTTCCAAAAATAATACGCTTTTCCTTCAGTTAAAACGAAGTTTTTAAACGGAAGTTTAAATATTGTGTTCTTTGATATATTTCGGAATTCGAGGAAATGGCTATACTAAAATAAACAATTCTTTATTTGTCTTCCTACTCAATAACAGGGCCAGTGTTTATATAAAGACTCGGGTATCAAAATGTATCATATTGTAGCTTTGTGATGGTATTATCGGCCAACCCCTTAGAGCTCGTACAAATTTTTTTTTAAATATGATCGATAAGATTTGCTAACTGATAATTTCTCGACATTTCATCGCTGTAGTAGCCTAGACCTACCTCATGTAACATTCGCGTATTAAGTAGATTTGGTTCATAGTTTAAGGATACGCCTCTTCGTTATAACCGCCTAAGGCTTTAACATTTAGTTGTAAACTCACGTGCAAACTTAATAAGTTTATTAGAAGTTCGATCGAGAACGAAAATTAGCTTAAGTTTGTGGGGTGAAATTTGTGAGTGGCTGAGCGATGTTCACCGATTGTGTTTACCTGGTGTTAATCAAAGTAATTGAATCTGTCTCCGACATTAAATGGGGTTTCAGACGAATCCGAGCCTTGATTTGTTAGCTGTAGACCCCTACACATTTCTGGTAATTTGTTTGCTTGATTTTATACTGGATTTGTATAGAAGCATCCTTACAACATAACATCGTGTAATTTTGTTTTATATAATGAAATAGAAAAACATTGTTGCTATTTAATGAAAATAAATTTAAGACTTAATTACTTATATTCTTTATAACATTAAATAAATAAACTAAACAATATTTAGGGTATTTTAATACCCTTCTAAGGGGATCAATTTCAGCAAAAAACTCCATCTCCTAAGTCGATACATAAAAACTAACACTGCCAACTTATTTAGAAGCGTATTGAAAATACCCGAATTATTGAGTTGATTCAAATGTAATAAAGAAGAATTAAAAGTTTTTAAAATTGCATTTCATATTATTTAACTGTTCTAATAATCTCAACTATTATAATATTGTTGCTTTTGTTGTTATTTGTTTTTGATGAAATTAAATTGTAATTGATTCTTGGAAGACCAATTATTTTCCATCCCAACTGTAGGAAAATAATTGAATTAGGCGAGTTAAGCTTTGGCATGTCCAGAACTCACCATATCAAGTTAACGTAGAATTATTTAATTTTCGAAATACATATGCTACTCTTGGATTTGTAGCTAAATTTTACGCATTCGATTTTATACACATACATTAATGGGATATCATATTGTTTTCCATTTATCTATTTATTTATTTCAATAAATTAATGGGATCTCGTATTGTTTTCAACGAACTTAAGTTGACAATATATAAATAAATACATATAATTAACCTAGTATTTATAGTCTACCTGCTAAGGACAACCAACAAGCAGCGACGGACTTGAACCAGCTTGAATCGTGCCAAATTTTGCTTTCTAATTTGTCATTACTTTCATTTTTCAATAATAAAATTAATCACTCCATAGATTGGAATTTATTGGTTGATAATGATCTTATTATTATTCAGGTTAATTTGATCCATGAAATAACTGATTCTGCTAGTTTAAAATTTATTCATTTAACGTCTATATCCTAATTAGTTCTAAAAACTAATTAAATAAGGAGAAAAATACATAAAATTTGGGATACACAAGTAACAGGTATAAAGTTCAAAAGTTGTATATGTAGCAAACGTGTATTCTCTTTAATAAATTGTATTAAATTACAATTTTCAGAATACAATAAGTTAATTTAATTTTACATTTGTAGAATATCTTGGAACCTCTATCTTCTATACAAGACTGTATTCACGCTCCCTTCATACCTGCGTTCATTTGCTTCCAAGGGTTAACTGTTAACCACATTAAATATGTACGTGGTAAAGTCTCAGTAAACACGTACTTCCCAGCCCACACTGTTTACTTAGGAAGAAATTGATTATGCTCTGTTTCCGCCGTGCTCCAATTAAGTACAGTCAATCGAAGGAACTGGGAACTTCTAAATGTAAAACGAAAAGGGCTTTCTTCAAGAATGACTCATCCCATAATGCTATTGGTGTATTTACACTTTACTATTTACAAGTGTCTGTGAGATGGGAATGGGGTGTTGATAGAAAAATATTTTGTTTAACGTAACGAAATAAAATACATATAAAATTATTGACAAAAATACAAGGCCAACGGCCTTGCTATGTTTAAAACTCCGGTTCCCGATAGATCACCAAAGTTAAGCAACATCGGGCGTGGTCGGTACTTGAGTGGGTGACCACTTGGAACACCACGTGCTGTTGGCAAAAGGGGTGAAGCAGATCGCCAATGTGTGCGTCCGATAGGAAACGATCTCACACAATCATCCTTAGCTGCTCTACGGAGAACAATCCACAAAAAAAGTTTTTGGTATTGGATTTAAAAAAATTTTTTGTATTTAGAGTTAGTCTACCCACAAAGTCAAAACTACTACTTTTCAGTTTAAAATGGATTTGTCCAACCTTTTCGGCGCCGACGTCAACGACGCGCGAATATTTTAAATTTTTTAAATTTATTATATTTGATTCATTCATTAATTGCATTTAATATCCTTTTTATTTTTTACCACAATTGTTGAGTTTAAATGCATTGTTGTAGTAATATTACTATTTTTTAAAAAAAATTTTCTAAATGTAGTTCATTGTTGTGTCTGCATCTATGTAACTAGATTTATTTAGTTGTCCTCATTTGTAAATCAGTTTTTATAACTGAATTGGATAGACGTTAAATTAATAAATAAAAATAAAAAGGGAAAACCAGAAATCGGTATTTAAACAAAAAATTAGCCACTAAGATAAACTTAACTAAAATTATTTAATCAACAAAGATTAGAATAAATTATATACATTTTTGTATTATGCTTCGTGTGTTGCTCACTAAGTAATAATGAACTTTAATCAATGTTAAAATTGGAAAAATTAGGTCTGTAGCGGGCTTCAAAGCAGGGAATCTCCCATATAAGCATCACGTGTATGTCCGTCCGTCTGTGCCTGTGTCACGTCTCACAATAAAAACCTGAACACAAAGTCCGATTGACATGCATTTCATTTTGTTGGTATTTCCCTTCAACAAGGATGATACAGTTTTGATGATGATTTTGGTCACCTTAGGGTTATAATGGGAGTAACTTTCCCCGCAGAAAGTTTGAAAATATATTACCCGGCTCCTTTTCCATTTTCATTGCGTGATCAAGGAGAGAACATATATTTTAGTCAAGATTTTCAATCAAGATTTGAACAGAAGAATGGAGATTCGTATTAGGTGGATTCTTCCGCGAAAGTTTAATTTTTCCCTGATTTGCTGTTCCTGATTTTTGGCAAACCTCATTTTCATTTGAGTGGGATCGTCTAATATTTATTTATTTGGTCCAATGATTAATTTCATTTTCTTTCCATTTTTATTTTGTTACCAAAATGATTGTGTTATTAATTGTTCTTTAAAAAAGTGTTTATTGGACATTACACTGCTATTTATCAATATTTATTTGTAATATTTTGACTTTAATTCCAAAGTCTTTTTCAAACTGAAGGTTGACAAAGGAAAATAAACAACAATCCGTATAAAAGAAGATCATTAACAAAATAAACATGAAACATATCTGCCAACACAATTGATGAAAATAAAATAAAAACATGACAAAAATAAAATATACAGTAGCAATTGATCACAAAAAAATTGTGAAGATGAAAAAATTACAAGAAGCAGATTATTGATATCAAATATGCATTACGTTGAATTGGATCCAGATGCTCTACGACTAAAAATATTGTAATTATTATTGCAATGTTACTATATTTCAAACTTAACTTAACTGTAGCTGTTCATAGTTGTGTATGCACTTTCATGTAAAAGATTTATTTAAATTTCTTCCTTTGTAAACCAGTCTTTTTTACTGAATAGGATACACGTTATATAAATAAATAAATAAATAAATAAATAAATAAATAAAGTAAATAAATAAAATAAACCTTTGTTATGTGATAATATTACTCAGCACCACTACCAAAATGACCAACAAACGACGAAATAATTAGTTTATGTATTTTCCTTCCACGATCTGTTGATAAAAGCTCGCTCCCTTTTTGTGTCCATCCATACCGTGTTGATCTCGTATCTAATTCATTTCGACTTCTTTGTTCAATACGTATACCTACCCTCATTCTCCCCATTACCCCTCACTTGTTAGATATAATCCAAGAGACCCTTAAGACTAACCCGAACACAAAGACCGAAAATGTGGAGACCAAAATCCTAAATTGCCAATTAATAGGTAAATGCTGTGAGTTTCGCATTTCCTTTGATCTCATGTTATATTGCATTACATACATGATTTAATTACATTTTATTAAGCACCGTTTAGCTCGCAGTGGTTCCTCACAAAGGTAGAGGTGTGAAGGTCGTGTTGTAGAGAACAAGGAGGCGGTGACATGTTTGGTGACGTCACCACAGACAGGAAGGCGGTGTTTAAATCTCGGTTTCATTAAAAGCCGAGTCGCATAAGAAAGAGACACGGCTTTCATCTGACGACTCATTTAAAAGTCTAACGTAGGGGAAGAGAAATTGTATTATATTTATCTTGTGCGAATGAGGAATTATGGTTGAATTAAAAAACTCTATTTTTAGAGATTTATTAAGTTACCGTGTTAAACAGACGAATCACGAGATTTCACGGTTTAACTGGAGTCCATAGCCATACATAGTTGGGTTTACATTTTCGTGATCAAAGTATCGAATTACGTGAACCGTTTTAGTTAAACCGAACTAAATGTCTGTGATAAACACAGTAATTTAAATGCTTTTATTTAAAATGTCGTTTGAGGTATCTAGGGAATGTCATCATTATCCAGGGGATATATTTATTCAAAACGAAATACTTCTTGCCGAACCGTAAAACTGTTCAGGGATATTTACAAGTTTTCGAACTGTTTTTATTGTTAAGTTTATTTTAAACAAAGTAATGTTTGCATAATATTTTATGTTTACTATCAGCATTCTTAAAAGTAAAATTACATTACGCATTTGATATTGTTAAAAACTGGTAAACAAAAGAATACTTCCATTAAAAAAAACCTAAAATTAACAAAATGTTCTTAATAAAATATAACCAATTTTTATTCGATATACAAATTCATTGATTAATTAAATATACTTAATATAATTGAATAATTGAAGAGGGAAATTAATTCGATTTAATTGATAAAAATATACCCAAGCCATAAACAAAGCACGAAAAAATTGAGTTTAGTTTTGAAAAAAGACAAAAATAACTACAAAAATATCAATTAATATATAAACATAAAAATATATGACACATTTATTTATCGGATTTGTTTTGTAGCTGTTGTATACATCATATTCTTATGTCTACGTCCTCAGCCATGCATGGGATCCTGTTCTTAAGTCTGTCACTAAATTAGAAACAATACATCAAGTCAATCCTTATGGGGAAGATATCATAGACCCAGTCCAAGTGATAGTGCCTATTGGGGAAGACATCATAGACCCAGTCCAAGAGATAGTGCCGGTTCAAGAGGAACATTTCTGGGGTGGAAGACTACGAAAGAGAAAAATTGTCTCGCAAATGACAATCTAACAGTGAATTTAGGAAGTTTGTTTAGAATAACCAATTAAAAAACTTTAATAGTAACAATAGAAAAAAAACAAGAACAAGAAACAGAGTCAATTCATAAACTTCATATCATATTTCACGTTCTGAAGAAGAAGAAAAAATGGCCTTTAAAACGTCTACATGAGAATATATATTACACGGCTAAAAAACAACCCGATAAATAAATATGTCATCAACGGGTAGCGAGACATTTAAAAGTTTTATAAAAATATATATTCCAGATGAACCCACCTCAAACGAATGTTCAAACTTTTGTATTTTTACTTTTGCAAATGAGATTTCTATGCCACAAAGGAAGTTTTGAAAGGCTTTGTGATGACTGAAGTATCGTATGGGGACAAAAGTCGCTCTCCACATCCATATTCATATTAATTTCACCTTCCGAGTGTTCAAGCAAGAAATGTTTTCTTTGTCACGAGGACGGTGTGAAGTTCACTCTACACGAGAATATATAACCAGATTGTGTTTCAAAAACCCCTTTGTTCGTTCTGTATCACCGGTCAGTATATTGCTAGTTGTTGTAAGGTCCTTTGAAATACGGCGTCCTTTGTATTGGGAAGAATTTCACACACGAACAAATATGAATCTACGCTGATAAAACTTTATCTCCACGTCTCTGAACTTAGTTTAGATGCACGGTTGTATTTTAGAATCAAGAGCAAAGCCGACATGAGACTCGGTTGAAAAACTAGGGTCATTCGACCAATTGAAACTGTTTGAATTTACGAGAGCATTAGAGCAATGTACACAAACAAATGTAATGGTTACAAGCGTCACATAGTCTGAATACGACCGTGCTTTGAAAGAGTCTGCATTGATCAACCCATGCGGTCACCTTCAACTTCAAGCAAACCCTTGGCATAAAACATTTATTTATACATTACCAATGTTTCGTATGCCTGATGCCGAACAAAATGTATGCTAGGTGTTTTTTTGCCTTAATCATATTCCTGCCAAAATTACAAATCGTATCCTCATCATCACGAAATTTAGTGCAAATAAATTCTTATGTAAATCAATGTTTTTCTATGTAATGCATTTTTTGTATTGTGAAATTGAAAAAGAGTGATAAAATAAAAAATGAACATTGCAAGAGATACACAAACTCGGGTCTTCGGAAGTGAATTCTGCCTATGCCTAAATAATGTTTACTATCGTAATATCTCCGCTTGTTGACCAAGAATATTAACGAGTTATTTCCCTAAAAAAACTTACGGGCAATAATAAGGGCGACCCGTTATTACTTTTCATTAACTCGGCCCACATCCCCCCAAACCATTAATGAATTTGTCATTTTTTTCGATTTTTCAGGACCAGCCACTGAACCGATTTCAATACAAGAGATATTTTTGTGACCGCCTCCATCCTTATTACACTCGCCATATTGATTGATTGAAACCAATATAAAGTTTAATGTCCGTATTGATTGACTTCACTCTCAATATGTTAGGCCTGTGGCCAGGGTAGTAAACAAGAGTTCCTCCACGCTAAACTTTATTATAAAAATGTGGAATAAAGTCTAGACAAGTTTAGCTTGTGTACTGACGGGCTCTGAAGCAACAACTCGCAGCCTCGCCCTGTCCTCGTTTAGACCTACTAACAAGAAGAAAGTGTAGTGAATACCGCCTAGAAAATGAAACATTAATTAAAGAGACGACGTCGGAAAAAGAGTTGAAATTGGATTTTGTCGCTAGCGACTGAAACAAGATTTCGTCAGATTGTACGTTACGACATAACGCATTGTTCTACGCACGTTTAGTTACTACAATGCCGCTTTAATGATGAAAAGTACAACTAAATGCCGTTTCGTTGTAAACAAAACGACCCCACAGGAACAGTACACAACAGCTCAGCTGCGTATTGCAATTTCACCTGTGCAAACTCACAAAGAGAAAACTTCCAATTTTGAAATAACGTTAGTGTCATAGGCTGCTAGTACAAAATAATTACTAAAACAAGTTATACAAAACAAAAATAATGTTTTATAAATTAACAAATATATCATATTGTTGTTAATTGTTTATTTTTTAATTCCGAGAGAAGTAAAAGGAGCAAGGAATATAGAATTTCAGAGTTTCTAGACTTACTAAGTTTGTCAGTAAGAAAATAATAAAATAACTTTTAAACTAAACATTTAATTATTAAATTGAATAATAATCATATTGATTGTAAATTAATTATTTTAAAAATAGTTATATTTGGCAAAAAGTCATGACAGGAAGAGCCTTGTGAATTTTACCAAGAATCTGCTATTTTATATAAAGGTTGGGCGTAACCTGACATTCCATCAATAAAGGCACGATCATTTAACTTTATGCTTCCTTCTGGATATTTTTTACAACCAGACCTTGTTTTTGTTTGTCCTTCCAATGTTTATACATTTCAATAATATATTTTATTTTCTACAACTGGTTACGATAAACGACCTTCAAAATTGTTACTATTGCATGCAGTGTATTGAATTCGATTTTTATTAAGCCAAATCGAGCATTCAAGAGACAATATTCACCCGAATCTACGGGGCTAATTTTTCTTAAAGGGGCTAAAAACCCCAAAAATTATTTTTTACCACGTGATCTATAGCACAATACTACACTTAAATGACCGCTTAAAAAATTTTATCTTGTAACTGTGATTTAACACGAATTTTTTAAATTTTTTTGATACAGAAATTGGCGAAAATTGGTGTTTTGGACAATTTCCTAAATCGGCTTTAACCTGCTTCGTTTTTGGTCCACATAGAATCTATGTATGTATCTGATACTAGAGCATAGTACCAATCTAAAATGCCCCTTTATAACATCGTGTCTTGAAACTGTGCCGAAATATACCCTCATACACGCAAAAATATGCATTCCAAAATCACACCCCATCTTGGTAATCAGCATATTTTGACCGAACCACTTGCCCAAATTACAAAACAAATAATAGAGAATTTACAGAATAGGCTGTCAAGTACGTCAATAATGGCTAATATTTTTTTGGATCAAAATCCTCTAAGGTCACGGGGCATAAAGATCGTCCCCATGTTATTTATTATGGGAGATTTTTGCCGATGGGACCTAGCTCGAAAAATGTCATGTTTGACAATTTTTTGGGAGGTCATGGTGGCCCCAATAATTTTTCTGTTAATTGCTAAATTCATAACTAGTTAGCCTGAATGAAATTTTTTTTCAGTTTAGCGGTTAAATACCCCTTTAAACATGGAATTAATCTCAAGGTTATATTTGTTGTACTTGTTTAATTTAATTAATGCCAAAACATTTATGCACTTTTTTATAGTGATGACAACCTTATTTTTCAAGCTTTTATTTTTATACTCGTACAATAATCACCACAAATGATATATTTATGTACAAAGATAAGAACAAATTCGATAATATATACACATGAATACAAAAATTAAACTCGAGTGCATTTCAAAATGTAGCATTTGTTCGTAAATAAATCTTTTAATTCGTATTTTTATAGTACTCCCATTCAGACAATAACTGATGGGTGATGAACTAATTTTCTGTTTCCTCTCTAAATTTACTATGCCAATATTAAATAAACGAATTGTCTAGAAATTTATTACATAATATAGCGATATAATAAAAACAAACATAATATATTACTAGAAGCTATCTAATCATCAATAACATGCACTTTTTGTTTGTTTTCTATAATGGTGGTATGTTGTGTTTTGATATGTGATGCAAATCAGTAGAACCGTGCAGCTCATTTTAAGATTAATTGGATGTCCCTGGTGTTTCGAAACTAATACCTCGACAGCTGGTGGGTTATATGAAAGATGAGCTTGTTAGTAACTAGCAACTAGATTGCAAATCGTAGATATTAATCGTTATAATTAATGTTCTTTGAAGTATAGTTTACACAAGAGTTAATTGAACATTTCAAATATAACAAAGCCAAGTATTAGCATTCTATGCTACAAGTGTGCCAATTAGAGATACTACGGAAGTGGATTCTGCCATGTTACCTGGTACCGTAATCTCTTCTTGTAGACCAAGGATATTTACGTGTTTTGACCTAACCAACTTTGGGGTTTGGGATTACTTTTTACAAACTCTCTTTTCATCTCCCCCAAACTTCAACATATTGTGAATGGCTATTACCGATTTTAAAGATCTGTATTGAACCGATTTCAAAACAAAATATATATTTGAAAATCGTATAAAAGGCGCAGTTGGTATCGGTTTTAAAACAAACCTTATCCAAATGGTAAAAAGTTTGTATTTTGGCAAATATATTTTTTCAGGGACGGGGGAGGAGAGGGGTTGTGCTTTTGCTTTGTATTGCATTTATATTCAAATAGTATATTACAAATTTGAAACGAATCGAATTAAAATTTATAAATAGAAATTTGGAATAAAAAAATACAAAATAAAAAAATCTGATCTATTAGACAATCCCATTCAAAACGAATATGTTTGTAAAAATACGTAGACAACAAACCACAGAATAAATAATATTTTGTGGAAGAAAATGCCGAACGCGTCTTCAATTTTCTCTTAGAATTGTAGAAAACCTCTTATCTGAAATAATTTGAAGTAAATATAATGTTATATAATAGTTAAAAATTATGATTATATAAGTCAAACTGATCAAGACACAAACTTAAGATACGCTTCTCCAAAAGCAGCATAGAAGAATACGCAGTTTAATTATCATTACTTTTATGGGAAACCAGCTTACTTAATAATTGTGTGACCGAAGCAACAAAAATAACCAGAGATGGCGAAATAAAAATAATAAAAAAAAAACATCGTTTTCGTTTCGAAAAGTCGGTTCAATTTTGGTTTAAAACTCTAATAAGCTCGTTGTAAACACCTGATTACTTTTTGACGATTTTGTTTTAATATTGGCTCAACCGTATACAAAGTAATTATAAAGGTGGTGAAAATCCATTGGTACACTCGTCTGTATTGACGGCCGTTTCTTGCCAATGCTAATTAAAAACCAACGCTCTCATTGAAAAGTTGAAAGAAGCTTGCTATAAAATCCGTGCTTTTATATGTTTTAATGTTGCTGATAGATGAAAACCTTAGGATAATATCTAAAATATCAAAACTATTATATCGTTGTGAAATATATGGAATCGTATGGTTTAATGAACTTTTATTGCACTTAATAACCCAATCTAAAAATGAGTAGCATTTTCTAGTAAAGACTTTTGAGGTGAATCAATTTCAATACAATAAATAGATAATTTTAGCCAATGACAAAAAAGAGTAAAAATATAATTTGGAACCATTCCGGTAATATTGAAATTTAATTTCTAAAACGACACATTAATTTGAAAACTACTTTAATACAGATTCAAGTACCCGAAGGGAGTACCCAAAGTGAAAAGCGAAATTTTAAGTCATTTTATTATTTCATGGTTCAATCTCTTTTTTGAAGTTATCGTGTGTATAAAAAACTTTTCCTTTTATAGTCATCAAAAACAAACTATATTACCATGCCAATCCGAGATCATGTTGGTTTTTTATCGTGATACGTGACACACGCATGGACAGATACATATGATGCACATAGGCCAACTGGGTTTGGGGGGGGGGGGGGGTGCTCTCTGTAACTTGATAATACAAAGCACGAGTACAGTTCGACAGTGTCAGAAATAGGTTGGATATAGCTAGCTGCTGTTACAGAACGCTTAGTTTAATATTTAGGTCTTTGGTGGAGGTGCCGGGTTTGTAAGTTTTACGTTTTCAGTGAGGCTAGACATCCTTCAAGAACTTTCTCTGCCATTCTTTGTGAAGGACAATTGTAGGCAATACAGGTAAATGGCGATGGAGTTCATGTTCCGCTATTATCATCACAAGTGATTCATTAAGACGAGTTTCGCAACGTAATTTTTTTTTACAAAGAACAAAATTTTATTTTTTTGTTGATTAATTCACTTATCAAGGTGGTTCTTTATTTAATATACCATTTTGTTTTCTTACAATCCCTTCACATAATTTTATTTTCAACTGTTTCCTTTCCAAACATAATACAAAGAAGAGGAAGAAAAATCTTGTCAAAATTTTGGACTGCGTAAATAAAAACTATTATGAACCTCGTGAGTCTACACAACCTGCTTTTTCCTACCCTATTTAAAACATTATAAATGTTTATAATATCTTTTTTTCTTAACTCAGATATCTTATATGAATGATCGTTTACCTTATTCGTGAAATATGAGACATATCGTGCCAAGTTTACTGTGCAGAAAAAAAGTTTATTTCTAAAGTGCTGAATAATTTTGCGATATTTCATAGTTATATATCTTTCTTCCAACAGTTCTTAGTACAAGCCATAAATTATTATAATAGCACAAACCATCAAATTGTAAAGAAAAAAAAGGATTGATAGATTGATTTTTGTGAAAGGTTTTGATCAATGTGGCTTTGACTCCAATATATTATTGTAACATAAATAAACACACAAGTAGAGGAAAGTAAGGTTCCGAAAACAACGATCCGCAGAATATTCCGGAATCAAGATGGCGGCGGTCACGTGACCGGAAATACGTCATCGCCGCCATCTTGTTTCCGGTCGCCATCTTGTTTCCGGTCGCCATCTTGTTTCCGGTCACGTGTTTCCGCCCGCCATTTTGTCCGCCATTTTGAATTTCCGTCCGCCATTTTGACCGCCATTTTGAATTTCCAGCCGCCATTTTGTTTCCGGCCGCCATTTTAGTTTGGCCCCGCCATCTTGGCCGCCATTATAGCTCGGCCGCCATCTTGGTCGCCATTTTAGGTCGAGCGCCATTTCAGCTTGGTCGCCATTTTAGTTTAGCCGTCATCTTTGCCGTGTCCTCGTCACCATTTTCGAATTTTCAAATCCCGCGCCACTTCTTAGCAGCGCGCTCCACGCGCTCTAGTAAACCATTTTAGGTACTTTGGATTTCACAGATATATTATTTTTTAATTCGTATTTATTTTCTGATTTAATATTGCAAGGAAAAAAAGTCGACAGTTTTGCTCGGGCTCGAACCATGAGCGTCTCGTCTCGGACGACCTTGGATTACTAGCTCGCCGCCTTACCCACTCGGCTACCAAGACATATGCATAGCAATAGATAATTGTTGATACTTATTATAGCTTCAGATAAACCACGCCTCCTCATGACGTCACACAGGCTATTAACTAATAGCTTCTGTTAAGTGTTTTCACTTAGCCAAATACCCTATTCCAATCTGCGGAATCAAAATGGCGTCATCACAGGTGAATGTACCAAAAGGGTGTTACACCCAATAAGTCATAACCCTCAGTATTCAAATTTGGCAAAAGGGCATAACCACCAGGTCATAACCCGCGGTATTCAAACATCCTATACCAATCAGCGGAATCAAAATGACGTCACAATTCAGATTTTGAAAATTTACCAAAAGGGCATTAACCGTCAAGTCATAACCCGCAGTATTCAAATTTGGCAAAAGAGCATAACCACCAGGTCATAGCCCGCGGTATTCAAATAGCATTCTGCGGAATCAAAATTACGTCACTGCCCGCGTTTATTTTTTAAATTTACTAAAAGAACATATATCCGTCAAGTCATAACCCGCAGTATTCAAATTTGGCAAAAGGGCATAACCACCAGGTCATAACCCACGGTATTCAACATCCTATACCAATCTGCGGAATCAAAATGATGTCATCACAGGTGAATGTACAAAAGGGTGTTACACCCAATAAGTCATAACCCGCAGTATTCAAATTTGGCAAAAGAGCATAACCACCAGGTCATAACCCCACGATATTCAAATAGCATTCTGCGGAATCAAAATATCGTAGGGTTAAACAACATGAGGTAGCAAAATGTCAAACTTTTTAAATTTCTAATATAACGTCACCATCGCGGAGGGAATAACCGTCAATAGCCTAAGTCTCATAACCCTCAGTATTTAAATAGAATTCCGCGGAATCGAAATGTCGTAGGCTTAAACAACATAAGCTATCAAAATGACAAACTTTTTAAATTTCTAAACGAGTTGCATGAAATGCTTCGCGCTGACATGTCCATACATGAAAATACAAACGTCAGCAGGAAATATTCTGTTTCTCATAAAACTCTGCATTATTATTGCATAATTGAAAGTCAGCATTTTATATTTCACCGGAAATAAGAGATTGCATTCATAGACAAGTTTAAACTTGAATATGAATATGTCATCATTCTATCTACATGAAAGTCCGGTGTGAATAACCTTGTGGGAAAGGATATAGGAATAAAATCATTATACACTATGCGAATACATTTTACACTTTTATTGATAAATCATTTGCAATATATTCAACACCCAGTTCATCGACAATCATTTGAAACTTATCAGTGACATATTCGTTTCATATTTATAAGTAGTTCGCAATACCAATGATATATTTCTCGATACATAATATCATAACGGAACATTAGTTTCGTAATGCATGTTTCATACTTGATTATATTTTGACAGGATATCTGTCCAAGGTATATACCAACAGCACTATCACTCTTTGAACGCAAACCAATCACTACACTTCCTTGATGTTTCTGAGCGAACATTATGTATTCCCCAACTGTCTTCTCAGTAGTATTGTTGACATCTTCTACACAATCAAATATGTACGTTGACAACAATCGCAGTTCACGAATAAATTCACTCCAATGTTTTAGCTTCAATCGAATCCCCCGTCCAGAAGTAGGTAAAATGTGCACGTACGGTTCGAATCCTTCTCGCGCATGTAGACCAATCACCAACATTTTTGTACGAGATTCGTTGAGAAAGAATAAAGTTTTTAACACAATTGAAAATTGGCTTTCTTCACTCACTTCTGTATTATAACCTTGTGACGTATTCATGATGAGACGAACTGTTCTGCTCAGCGTTCAAACTTGTACTGATATTGATTGCTTCATCTTCAATGATTTATAATATCGGGAAAATTCGAGTTGAAACATGTTATTGACGAGTCAGCATTTTGTACACGTGTTGAAATAAAAATCTACATCAGCACTTTTTCTTGTAGAATGTTTTTATTAGCGTATCATTTTTTAAACATTCTTTACTAAAATAAGACAAGATATGTTTCAAGGAAAATTCACGAATCTTACAAAATAAATAAAATATACAATATTGTCCACACACAGTGGAAGAAAAACATTGTAATTTAGTTTTATTAAATGACCAATGCAGAGAATTACGTTTTATAAATTTTAAATGATGAGAATTTATTGGGGGATTTCCAAAACTACAAAAAAATCTCCCAATTTTATCGCGCAATTTTCAATTTTCCCACAAAATAAACAAATTATAATACTGTCATTTAAAAAATTTAATATATTTTATAAGTTTTTCTCACTTAAATCGGTGAGATTTTATTTACTACCGCGTTTTATTGTCATTTTTATTGTAACACTACAGCAATAAAATAAAACGTGATTCGTGTGCAGCTTATACAAATAAATAACAGATAGTAAAATATTCCTTTTCAGGTTCGGAGTGAAAGCACTAAACAAATTAAAGAATGTGTATATTTGACATGACATCAATACAGTTTATTCTATTATGAGTATAGATAATTACTAGTTATTTTTTCTGAAATAACTTTATAGTTGACTATAACTTAACTATCTATCAGAAATATAGAAACACAATGATAACATGGAAATATAAAATACTTTTACATCATCATTAAGTTTTTCCTTCATAATGTTCTGAAGAAAATGTCTATGTAATAATTAAGAAAGAACTGGCCATTATACGTATAATGACAAAATTAAAAATGATATGAATTCATACAATTAAATTTTTAAAACTATTATCAAATAATATGATTTTAAGTATATAATGCAGTTCTGTATTGACGTCAAGTAAAATAAATATTTACATATAAGCGTTTTAAAAGGTAGTAAAGTCAATGTCATGTAGCATCGTCACGATTAGTTTAAGTATGAGTCCTACACCAATCAATCAATGAAAGGATATGTCCATACTATTTTTAAATAAATATTAATTTGATCAAGGACGTCATTACTTTGGCTTTGTATAATCAAACAAATATTTGTATTTATACCCTATAACTTAGTGTAAATTTAGTAATATTTACGTTTATAAGAGTATTTATTTTACATTTTTCTACATGGAAATAAAACAACGGAGTGTCAATTTATAAATCTTTCATTGTGTAAGATTCAATTTTTAAAATTGTACTACATTTCATTCACTTCTTCGTTCGCATTAACATAATTTTTGTAAAAATCGACATAAGTCAACGTTAGGCATTAACTGAGAAAGATAAATAACTCCATACAACGTAAAAGTCTTCAAATAAATCATCTCCCACCTGCCATACCACCTTTTAAGTATAAAAAATTACAACATTTACAAGTTCATGCATATAAACTTGTTGCAGTTTTTGTAGTTATTAATTTAACGGTTTCCTCAACTTTACATTTCGATAGCAATGTTTATATTTTAATTACGTTTCATGATGATGATGATATTGATTTTTCATGTAAATAAACTTTACAATAATGTTTAACTTCAGATTTGATTTTTAAAATATTGATTTATTATTTGATATCTTCTATTTTGTATGTATGAATTGATTTGATTGAAAAAAATCCTTTATAAGAGTATTTATTTTACCTTTTACTACATGGAAATAAAACAACAGAGTGTGAATTTATAAATCTTTCATTGTGTATGATTCAATTTTTAAAATTGTACTTCATTTCATTCACTACTTCGTTCACATTAACATAATTTTTGTAAAAATCAACATAAGCTAACGTAAGTCATGAACTGAGAAAGATAAATAACTCCATCTGGTGTAAAAGTCTACAAATAAATCATCTTTCAACTATCATACTACCTCTCAATTATAAAAAAATTACAAAGTTTACAAGTCCATGCCAATTTTGTATGTATGAATTGATTTGTTTTAAAAAAAATTATTAACTTATTTTTATTTAAAAAATGTGATATTTCGACTACTTTTCAGCAGTCTTTATCAAACAAATCAAGAAAGAACACCTTCTTTTAAAGTGTTTAGATTCATTTTTCACTCAAATTAAAAAAATACAATATTTGTTTTAAAAAATTTAGTACGTTTTAAAATGTTTTCTCACTTTAAGCAAATAAAAATAAATAACAGATCAAATATTCCATTTCAGGTTCGGAGTGAGCTCTAACCAAATTAGAGAATGTTTGTGTTTACAGATAATTGTGATCATTTCTGATCATTTCTTTTCTCAGATAGCTTTAAAGTAAATTATATAACTACCTAACCCTGAGAAAAAGTATGATCAATTGATGCTTTCGAGAGCGTTATGCCATGAAAATCAATAAATCATATACTAAAATTAAAATTCAACATTACTAAAAATCTAGACAATGATAGCACTGGAAATATAAAAAAGAATAATACTTTTACACCATCATTAACGTTTTTCCCTAAATAAGAAAGTATAATGTGAAAGAAAGGAATCCACTATACAATACATCAATTAGAAATAATATGGGTTCATACAATTTAAATTTAAAACTGTTAAACAAATATTAGGATTTTAAACAAATCATACCGTTCTGTATTTACGTCAAGTAAAATAAATATGTATAAAAGCATTTAAAAAGGTAGCAAGTCACGTCATGTAGCATCGTCACGATTAGTTTAGCATGATTTCTACACCAATCAATCTACGAAAGGGTATGTCTATGCTGTTTTCAAATAAATATTAATTTTAACAAGGACACCTTTACTTTGTCTTTGTATATTTAAAAAGAAATAAAAGAAATATACACTATATAGTTGTATCAACATTCATAGCTTGGTGTAATTTGGTAAACTTTACGTTTATAAGAGTATTTATTTTACATTTTACTACTTCGAAAGCGATAAACACACATCACATGGAAGAAGATGTGATTATTTACTTACTTAATATTGGGCCTTTCCGGAAAGTGTTTACATCTATTTAAAAAAATAAACAACGGAGTGACTATTTATGCCATTTTCGCAAACAACCTTGTAGCTGTACACTCTAAACGTGCAATCAAGAGAGTGAGCAATCAAAAATATTTTTAAGAAGTGGCATTTTATAAATGTATGATCTATCAAAGTTTATAAAATATTATCTATTCTTAAATTACAAAGTTTATTCTTATTTTTAAATAAGTCTTGTTTTAAAGAACGTTTATGTAATCTAAACGAAAAATTAGGTCTTTCTTTAACAATGTCTCAACTGCTCATCAACCACGTTGACGTATTAAAAGCTCTTTACAAAGGAAACCTTCCCGTATTGCATTGTTAAAAACCACTGATAAAGTTCTCATCCACTGTATTACAGACTGTGTTTACTTTATAATATTTTGACAGGATGGTATTCAAAGTTTTAAAATATTACGTATCCTAAAATAAAAAGTTAAAGTTTATGAAATCTACTTTCTAAAATAGTTCTGAAAAAGAAATCTGTCAGTTAAAGAAAAATATAGGAATACCTTTGAAATTGTAACATTTTGTACATGATCTACATCTGTTTACGGTTAAAATGAGAGAAATTTAATTTTATAAATGAAATGATGTAAATCTGCGAGGATTGACAAAAAACATTTGACACTAAGGATATTGTAAGAACGAGATCGTACTCTTTTAAACACAATTATTCATAAAATTATACTTGACGAGAACCTAAAATACATTATAAAGGGTAAAACTGTATTTTTGACGTTCAATGTTCACACTAAACCAGGCTAACAAGTTGAAACACTTACTTTGATTACTGATGTCCTCATTAATATCAAGTATAACTAGAGGATATTAACTCACCTCTTCTTTGAATAGCAACTTTTAACAAAATAACTTCGCGGGAGCGATCAAGTGGTAATTAAATGTAGATGAGATCTCTATAAGATAAAAAATGACTAAATATTAACAAGTAATTGATTCACATTGGATGAATATAAGCATTATGTTGATATATATGAATTAGGATGATAGCGGTATAATGTGTAATGACTTATTTATTTATCGTCTATCCTATTCAGTTAAAAAACAGATTAACAAAGGTGAACAACGAAATAATAAATATTTGAAAAAGTAATATTACAACAACAATGCATTAAAACACAACAACTTTTTAACAAATTCAAAAAGAATATTAAATGCATTAAATTAATAATTCAAATTTAAAAAAAGTGGTGGGGGATAAAAAGAAAAAAGAAAAGAAAAGAAAAGAAAAGAAAAGAAAAGAAAAGAAAAGAAAAGAAAAGAAAAGAAAAGAAAAGAAAAGAAAAGAAAAGAAAAGAAAAGAAAAGAAAAGAAAAGGAAAAGGAAAGGAAAGGAAAGGAAAGGAAAGGAAAGGAAAGGAAAGGAAAGAAAAGAAAAGAAAATTGCACGATGGTGTATTTTAAACAACTTGCTCGATCATATAGAATTTATAATTATTATTATTTTTATATTATTACTATATTTATAGAAGATAATGATTGATTGATTACTGGGATACCATCAATTGTGTATGTGTAAATCGTCTGGGGAAAAAAATGATATTTATTTAAAACTTTGTTAATGTCTCCTACTTATTCTATTGACAATTTGCCTCCAAGTATCCCATTTAAAACTTTTTCTTTCACAACATTAAAGCATAGTAATTCTTTACTATAAGTTATACTAAAATAAAATAATGAAAACCACTTGCATTTTTTTTTGTTGAATTGAAATTCTAATCACTTGTCTACAGTTAATTGTAAATTATCCTCACATCACTTCCACACACACACCACCCTCTCAACTAAAATGTTTAATTTAATTTAAAAAGAAAGAAGATTCGCGTTCGGTGGTTTCTTCCGCGAAAGTTTGATAACTCCCTGATATGATGTTAAAGAGTTATGGTAAACCTTATATTCGTTTGAGTGGGGTCGTCTAATACAGGATTTTCTTTTTTCTTTAATAATGTTTATTCCACATCTTCTTTTCTTTACTTTACTTTACTTTACTTTACTTTACTTTACTTTACTTTACTTTACTTTACTTTACTTTACTTTACTTTACTTTACTTTACTTTACTTTACTTTACTTTACTTTACTTTACTTTACTTTACTTTACTTTACTTTACTTTACTTTACTTTACTTTACTTTTCTTTTTTCTTTTTATCCCCCACCACTTTTTTTTAAATTTGAATTATTAATTTAATGCATTTAATATTCTTTTTGAATTTGTTAAAAAGTTGTTGTGTTTTAATGCATTGTTGTTGTAATATTACTTTTTCAAATATTTATTATTTCGTTGTTCACCTTTGTTAATCTGTTTTTTAACTGAATAGGATAGACGATAAATAAATAAGTCATTACACATTATACCGCTATCATCCTAATTCATATATATCAACATAATGCTTATATTCATCCAATGTGAATCAATTACTTGTTAATATTTAGTCATTTTTTATCTTATAGAGATCTCATCTACATTTAATTACCACTTGATCGCTCCCGCGAAGTTATTTTGTTAAAAGTTGCTATTCAAAGAAGAGGTGAGTTAATATCCTCTAGTTATACTTGATATTAATGAGGACATCAGTAATCAAAGTAAGTGTTTCAACTTGTTAGCCTGGTTTAGTGTGAACATTGAACGTCAAAAATACAGTTTTACCCTTTATAATGTATTTTAGGTTCTCGTCAAGTATAATTTATGAATAATTGTGTTTTGTCAATCCTCGCAGATTTACATCATTTCATTTATAAAATTAAATTTCTCTCATTTTAACCGTAAACAGATGTAGATCATGTACAAAATGTTACAATTTCAAAGGTATTCCTATATTTTTCTTTAACTGACAGATTTCTTTTCAGAACTATTTTAGAAAGTAGATTTCATAAACTTTAACTTTTTATTTTAGGATACGTAATATTTTAAAACTTTGAATACCATCCTGTCAAAATATTATAAAGTAAACACAGTCTGTAATACAGTGGATGAGAACTTTATCAGTGGTTTTTAACAATGCAATACGGGAAGGTTTCCTTTGTACAGAGCCTTTAATACGTAAACGTGGTTGATGAGCAGTTGAGACATTGTTAAAGAAAGACCTAATTTTTCGTTTAGATTACATAAACGTTCTTTAAAACAAGACTTATTTAAAAATAAGAATAAACTTTGTAATTTAAGAATAGATAATATTTTATAAACTTTGATAGATCATACATTTATAAAATGCCACTTCTTAAAAATATTTTTGATTGCTCACTCTCTTGATTTGCACGTTTAGAGTGTACAGCTACAAGGTTGTTTGCGAAAATGTCATAAATAGTCACTCCGTGTTTATTTTTTTTAAATAGATGTAAAACACTTTCCGGAAAGGCCCAATATTAAGTAAGTAAATAATCACATCTTCTTCCATGTGATGTGTGTTTATCGCTTTCGAAGTAGTAAAATGTAAAATAAATACTCTTATAAACGTAAAGTTTACCAAAATTACACCAAGCTATGAATGTTGATACAACTATATAGTGTATATTTCTTTTATTTCTTTTTAAATATACAAAGACAAAGTAAAGGTGTCCTTGTTAAAATTAATATTTATTTGAAAACAGCATAGACATACCCTTTCGTAGATTGATTGGTGTAGAAATCATGCTAAACTAATCGTGACGATGCTACATGACGTGACTTGCTACCTTTTTAAATGCTTTTATACATATTTATTTTACTTGACGTAAATACAGAACGGTATGATTTGTTTAAAATCCTAATATTTGTTTAACAGTTTTAAATTTAAATTGTATGAACCCATATTATTTCTAATTGATGTATTGTATAGTGGATTCCTTTCTTTCACATTATACTTTCTTATTTAGGGAAAAACGTTAATGATGGTGTAAAAGTATTATTCTTTTTTATATTTCCAGTGCTATCATTGTCTAGATTTTTAGTAATGTTGAATTTTAATTTTAGTATATGATTTATTGATTTTCATGGCATAACGCTCTCGAAAGCATCAATTGATCATACTTTTTCTCAGGGTTAGGTAAGTTATAATTTACTTTAAAGCTATCTGAGAAAAGAAATGATCAGAAATTATCACAATTATCTGTAAACACAAACATTCTCTAATTTGGTTAGAGCTCACTCCGAACCTGAAATGGAATATTTGATCTGTTATTTATTTTTATTTGCTTAAAGTGAGAAAACATTTTAAAACGTACTAAATTTTTTAAATCAAATATTGTATTTTTTTAATTTGAGTGAAAAATGAATCTAAACACTTTAAAAGAAGGTGTTCTTTCTTGATTTGTTTGATAAAGACTGCTGAAAAGTAGTCGAAATATCACATTTTTTAAATAAAAATAAGTTAATAATTTTTTTTAAAACAAATCAATTCATACATACAAAATTGGCATGGACTTGTAAACTTTGTAATTTTTTTATAATTGAGAGGTAGTATGATAGTTGAAGATTTATTTGTAGACTTTTACACCAGATGGAGTTATTTATCTTTCTCAGTTCATGACTTACGTTAGCTTATGTTGATTTTTACAAAAATTATGTTAATGTGAACGAAGTAGTGAATGAAATGAAGTACAATTTTAAAAATTGAATCATACACAATGAAAGATTTATAAATTCACACTCTGTTGTTTTATTTCCATGTAGTAAAAGGTAAAATAAATACTCTTATAAAGATTTTTTTCAATCAAATCAATTCATACATACAAAATAGAAGAAATTAATAAAATAATAAATCAATATTTTAAAAATCAAATCTGAAGTTAAACATTATTGTAAAGTTTATTTACATGAAAAATCAATATCATCATCATCATGAAACGTAATTAAAATATAAACATTGCTATCGAAATGTAAAGTTGAGGAAACCGTTAAATTAATAACTACAAAAACTGCAACAAGTTTATATGCATGAACTTGTAAATGTTGTAATTTTTTATACTTAAAAGGTGGTATGGCAGGTGGGAGATGATTTATTTGAAGACTTTTACGTTGTATGGAGTTATTTATCTTTCTCAGTTAATGCCTAACGTTGACTTATGTCGATTTTTACAAAAATTATGTTATGCGAACGAAGAAGTGAATGAAATGTAGTACAATTTTAAAAATTTGAATCTTACACAATGAAGTTTTATAAATTGACACTCCGTTGTTTTATTTCCATGTAGAAAAATGTAAAATAAATACTCTTATAAACGTAAATATTACTAAATTTACACTAAGTTATAGGGTATAAATACAAATATTTGTTTGATTATACAAAGCCAAAGTAATGACGCCCTTTGATCAAATTAATATTTATTTAAAAATAGTAGGGACATATCCTTTCATTGATTGATTGGTGTAGGACTCATATTTAAAACTAATCGGGGACGATGCTACATGACATTGACTTTACTACCTTTTAAAACGCTTATATGTAATATTTATTTACTTGACGTCAATACAGAACTGCATTATATACTTAAAATCATATTATTTGATAATATTTTTAAAAATTTAATTGTATGAATTCATATCATTTTTAATTTTGTCATTAACGTATAAGGGCCCCAGTTCTTTCTTAATTATTACATAGACATTTTCTTCAGAACATTATGAAGGAAAAACTTTAATGATGATGTTAAAGTATTTTATATTTCCAGTGTTATTTTGTGTTTTCTATATTTCTGATAGATAGTTTAAGTTATAGTCAACTATAAAGTTATTTCAGAAAAAATAACTAGTAATTATCTATACTCATAATAGAATAAACTGTATTGATGCCCATGTCAAATATACACATTCTTTAATTTGTTTAGTGCTTTCACTCCGAACCTGAAAAGGAATATTTTACTATCTGTTTTTTTATTTGTATAAGCTGCACACGAATCACGTTTTATTTTATTGCTGTAGTGTTACAATAAAAATGACAATAAAACGCGGTAGTAAATAAAATCTCACCGATTTAAGTGAGAAAAACTTATAAAATATATTAAATTTTTTAAATGACAGTATTATAATTTGTTTATTTTGTGGGAAAATTGAAAATTGCACGAAAAAATTTGGGAGATTTTTTTGTAGTTTTGGAAATCCCTCAATAAATTCTCATCATTTAAAATTTATAAAACGTAATTCTCTGCATTGGTCATTTAATAAAACTAAATTACAATGTTTTTCTTCCACTGTGTGTGGACAATATTGTATATTTTATTTATTTTGTAAGATTCGTGAATTTTCCTTGAAACATATCTTGTCTTATTTTAGTAAAGAATGTTTAAAAAATGATACGCTAATAAAAACATTCTACAAGAAAAGTGCTGATGTAGATTTTTATTTCAACACGTGTACAAAATGCTGACTCGTCAATAACATGTTTCAACTCGAATTTTCCCGATATTATAAATCATTGAAGATGAAGCAATCAATATCAGTACAAGTTTGAACGCTGAGCAGAACAGTTCGTCTCATCATGAATACGTCACAAGGTTATAATACAGAAGTGAGTGAAGAAAGCCAATTTCAATTGTTGTTAAAAACTTTATTCTTTCTCAACGAATCTCGTACAAAAATGTTGGTGATTGGTCTACATGCGCGAGAAGGATTCGAACCGTACGTGCACATTTTACCTACTTCTGGACGGGGGATTCGATTGAAGCTAAAACATTGGAGTGAATTTATTCGTGAACTGCGATTGTTGTCAACGTACATATTTGATTGTGTAGAAGATGTCAACAATACTACTGAGAAGACAGTTGGGGAATACATAATGTTCGCTCAGAAACATCAAGGAAGTGTAGTGATTGGTTTGCGTTCAAAGAGTGATAGTGCTGTTGGTATATACCTTGGACAGATATCCTATCAAAATATAATCAAGTATGAAACATGCATTACGAAACTAATGTTCCGTTATGATATTATGTATCGAGAAATATATCATTGGTATTGCGAACTACTTATAAATATGAAACGAAAATTTGATTTTGAAATGTGTTTGAATGTAGAAAACAATAGTATATACGATTTTGTACGTGATTATATTGCCAATCTTTATCAAAATGAAAAATATGTCACTGATAAGTTTCAAATGATTGTCGATGAACTGGGTGTTGAATATATTGCAAATGATTTATCAATAAAAGTGTAAAATGTATTCGCATAGTGTATAATGATTTTATTCCTATATCCTTTCCCACAAGGTTATTCACACCGGACTTTCATGTAGATAGAATGATGACATATTCATATTCAAGTTTAAACTTGTCTATGAATGCAAATTTTTATTTCCGGTGAAATATAAATGCTGACTTTCAATTATGCAATAATAATGCAGAGTTTTATGAAAACAGGATATTTCCTGCTGACGTTTGTATTTCATGTATGGACATGTCAGCGCAAAACATTTCATGCAACTCGTTTTTGAAATTTAAAAGTTTGTCATTTTGATAGCTTAGGGTTTTTTAAGCCTACGACATTTCGATTCCGCGGAATTCTATTTAAATACTGAGGTTATGAGACTTAGGCTATTGCGGTTATTCCCTCCGCGATGGTGACGTTATATTAGAAATTTAAAAAGTTTGACATTTGCTACCTCATGTTGTTTAACCCTACGATATTTTGATTCCGCAGAATGCTATTTGAATATCGTGGGGGTTTTGACCTGGTGGTTATGCTCTTTGCCAAATTTGAATACTGCGGGTTATGACTTATTGGGTGTAACACCCTTTTGGTACATTCACCTGTGATGACATCATTTTGATTCCGCAATTGGTATAGGTGTTTGAATACCGCGGGTTATGACCTGGTGGTTTGCCCTTTTGCCAAAATTTGAATACTGAGGGGTTTTGACTTGACGGATATATGTTATTTTAGTAAATTTAAAAAATAAAAAGCGGGCAGTGACGTAATTTTGATTCCGCAAATGCTATTTGAATACCGCGGCTATGACCTGGTGGTTTTGCTCTTTTGCCAAATTTTAATACTGCGGTTTGACTTTACGGTTAATACCCTTTTGGTAAATTTTCAAAATCTGAATTGTGACGTCATTTTTATTCCGCTGATTGGTATAGGATTTTTTGAATACCCCGGGTTATGACCTGGTGGGTTTTGCCCTTTGCCAAATTTGAATACTGAGGGTTATGACTTATTGGGTGTAACACCTTTGGGACATTCACCTGTGATGACGCCATTTTTATTCCGCAGATTGGAAAAGGGTATTTGGCTAAGGAAAACACTAACGAAGCTATTAGTTAATAGCCTGTGTGACGTCATGAGGAGGCGTGGTTTATCTGAAGCTATAATAAGTATCAACAATTATCTATTGCTATGCATATGGGTTTTGGGAGCCGAGTGGGTAAGGCGGCGAGCTAGTAATCCAAGGTCGTCCGAGACGAGACGTCATGGTTCGAGCCCGAGCAAAAAATGTCGACTTTTTTTCCTTGCAAAATTTAAATCAGAAAATAAAAACGAATTAAAAAAAAATATATCTGTGAAATCCAAAGTACCTAAAATGGTTACTAGAGCGGTGGGAGCGCGCTGCTAAGAAGTGGCGCGGGATTTTAAAAATTTGAAAATGGGACGAGGACACGGCAAAGATGACGGCTAAACTAAAATGGCGACCAAGCTGAAATGGCGCTCCCTAAAATGGCGACCCAAGATGGGGGCAAACTAAAATGGCGCTCGAACGAAAATGGCGGCCAAAATGTGGTCGACCTAAAATGGCGGCTGAGCGAAAATGGCGGCCGACCTAAAATCGCGGCTGACAAAAATGGGGCCAAGATGGCGGCAGAGCTAAAATGGCGGCCAAGATGGCGGCCAAGCTAAAATGGTGGCCGGAAACAAAATGGCGGCTGGAAAATTTAAAAAGGCGGGGCAAAATGGCGGACGGAAATTCAAAATGGCGGACGGAAACACTTTACCGAAACAAAATGGCGACCGGAAACAAGATGGCGACCCGGAAACAAGATGGCGACCGGAAACAAAATGGCGGCGATGACGTATTTCCGGTCACGTGACCGCCGCCATCTTGATTCCGAATATTCCGCGGATCGTTGTTTTCGGAACCTTACTTTCCCTCTACTCAACAACACTCTTGTAAAATTTCCCGCTTGGGCTCACAATGCCTTACTTATAGACTATCCTTTTTACAGTTTCTTGTAAATGTTGAACGGTCAGACCTAGATTAAACTGTATTTATATTTTTCATATACTCGATTTGGATAGTCGGGAAACACTCTCGTAGGTGTAATTGTTAATATTTAATACAATCCAGAAAATCGGGATGAATTTTTTAATTTTTGGATTGTATTAAATATAAATATTTTTTATTGTTCCAATTTTGAATTGTGCAATTGAAATTGTGTATTGTTACTCGATGATGCCTTTTCTTTGCCCTTAAGTCCATTTTTTACAATAATTGTTTTTGTTGTTGTTAGATTCCTAATGTATAGATTTTATTATTGTGATGGCCAGGTCGAAGAATTGATTGAATTCGTCATTTTGTTGTTCTTTTTTATATAAAAAATAAATGAAAACATCTTACTATCTACTTAGGTTTTGACCTTCTCCAGGGAACAACATAAACATATCGCAATGTTTGTAGATAACATGCTTGATTTTGAGCCGAGTCGAGAATTTTTTATTTCAACGGGATGAAATGTAAATTAAGGATTAATTAAATTTAATGTGTTGTGATCAAAGAACGAAATTAAATGGTATTTGTTTAGTTATTTCGTAACATCATACATGTATTACTTTACCGTATTTGCTACTCATCTACATTGTTGTTTTCAGCCCATCCAATCACAAAATGATGTAATCCAATATACGATATCTAAACCACATCAATAGCTATACAGACTCAATCACAATTACTGATTTGGTTGGTGCGTTCATATTTTGGTTATTAGCCTAATTGCTATAATCTACTTTTTCAGCCAAAATTACAATTATTTACTAAAGTGTTGTGTATGTAAACAAAAGCAAACAAATTTGAGTGTGCGATTTATAATCCTACTTTGAACATTATATAACCAACAAAATTGTTTGATGATAAATCCATACCCAATGATCCGAGTGAAGTATTATTAAAACACACGCGATTAAACCACTTCATAATATTATATGCGTGTTGGTCAGCGTGTGATTTTAATTAATTAATTCGTTATTCGAATAAAACCACTCAGTCACATATTATTAAATTATTTTCGGTAGCGGTGTTAAACTTAAAGCGGACCTAACCAGACTGTTGGCTCATACGTCATCTACGCACGATAAAAACAAAAGCGAACGCATATTTTTAAACACGGCACCTCCACCAAAGTAAGATTAAATTTCTAGATGGCAATATTAATTTGTGTATATTTCATTGACAGCATTATTTTAAATAGATTCGCTTCATATCAAGTATTCTTATCCGTACATGTGTTCTAGATTGTGTTATTCGTTTTAAATGTTTCTTAATATTCTCTACTTTGATTTCGAAACATAACTGAAAAATTATTGATATTTCTTATTTTAAATTTTGTTGAAAGTGTATTCAGAATAATCGTCCCTCATTATTGTGATGACTGAACTAGACTCTGTTGTCTACTTTGGCGTCTACTTTGGATGTGACGCGAACGAACAGATGCTAGGTAATCAGGATAGGCTGTAAATCCCAGAACAGATGGCTGTGCGATGATTAATTTTTTAATCCTCCCTAAGAGTGGGATTATTTATCCACAAAGACAGAGATAACGACTAAATTTTCTAGCTCGTAGGAGTCGTACAATGTAAATTAAGAACATAAGTTTTAAATAAACTAGGAAAACGCTAAAGTCCCGCCGCGTTGATGGATGACGTTTTTGTAAGTTTTTTGTTGCGTGGGACCACTTTTCCTTTGCAAGTGCTTTGTGAATGCATTGTAGGTGATTGTTGTCGAGTTTCAAATGTTACTTGTTAATGGTTATTATAAACCTAAAAAAAACTCATATCTAAACTTTCTTCTATGGATTCTGGCTAACTTTTTCAACTTTTTCTTGAAAAGGTTTCTACATCACCATAACCTTAATGTTCATGTGAAATATAAACGTTGTAGCCCCAACCGTTTGGTCAGAATCGGCACAAATGTCACGAAAATATCGCACTAAAAATCGAAAAAATCGTAAAGTACGTTTATTTTATGGGTTCTGGTTACCTTTTTAAATTTTTTTTCACAAGGTCCCACATCACCATAACCTTAATGTCCATTTAAAATATGAATTTTGTAGCCCCCCCGTTTGGTCAGAATGGGCCCCAAATGTCACGAAAATATCGCAAAAATCGAAAAAAATCGTAAAAGTGCGATATTCATAAAAAATATTTCTTCGATTGTACCCAAAACGTGGCACGTCTAAGTTCAGAGATTTAAAAGGCCCTGTCAAATTTTCATCAAGATCGCTTATCCCGTTTCCCCGGAATCGCGCAAACAACCAGACAAAAAAACAAACAAAAAAAACAAACAAACAAACAAACACACAAAAAAACAACCGAGCTAAATTTTTTGAGGGTCAGTGAATTGAAGTTTTCGCTTCGCTCGCTACGCTCATCCAATTACAAAGTCGAAAAATTTTTTTAAAATTAAATTAAAAAAAATAAAAAATTGACTTTTTTTAAATTTTTTTAATTAATCGTAATTTTTAAAAAGAAAAAATCGTAAAATTGCGATTTTCATAAGAAATAATTATTCGATTGCGCTAAAATTTCACAGGAATATATCAATTCATAAAATTAAGGTTCTGTGAAAAATTCATTACAATAGAATAAAGCATGTAGGTGTTATAATCAAAGGGACTTGTTAAAAAAAGAAAAAACATGTAAAATTTCGATTTTCATGAGAAATATTTTTCGATTGCGCTAAAATTTCACACGAATATCTTAATTCATAAAATAAAGGTTTTGTGAAAAATCTTAAAATCGAATGAAGCATGTAGGTGTTATAAGTCGAAAAATATTTTAAAATTTGAAAAAATTCGTAAATGGCGATTTTCATGAGAAAATAATTTTCCGATTGCGCTCAAAAACGTGGCAATTCTAAGATCAGAGATTTCGAAGGTCTCCACAAAATTTCATCGCAAACGGAGTATCGGTTTAGCCGGAATCGTGTTAACAAACAGACAAAAATACAGAAAGAAAAAAAGAAAGAAAAAAGAAAAAAAAAGAAAAAAACCATTCCGGATTTTTTTCTCCAGTGTAGTGAAATGGAATCTTCGCTTCGCTCGCTACGCTCATCCAATTAGTAAAGTTAGCTTACTCTGGCAAAACGATAAAAATAAAAGGGATTATATAAATTTGCATTTGCTTGTTTTGCCCATATGATACTGCGTTGTGTTACATTCACAAGAATGTTTTATACTCTTAAGAAAATAGGGGCTTATTGGGGAGCGAAGCTCTCAAATCATAATCACTGTTCTGTACGTCCTTCTGTATATGTGTGTGTGTCACCTCTTACGATTAAATAAAAATAAATAATTACATTCCTAATTAAAGTCTACCCACTCAGTCACAGTACGGATTTTATGTGGGGATATTAAATTTAAAACCGTCTTAGTCAACGTTGCAAAACACCGATCAATCAAGTTGGGTACGATTCCACCCGCGGACAGCACCAAAAACAACAAGGCTGATTCGGAACAACCTTAGAATGTATTATGTGCCTCGTTGCTAGGACGGCTCCACACTTCTAACGGTCAATCAAATAACTATTTTTTTTAAAACTTCAATTTTATAATTCAATATAATTTTCATGTAATATAAATATCATATTGAATAATATTAATTTTTATAACGTAAATATTTGCTCTACTAAGGCTCGAACCCTGAACCTCCGGCTCTAATTACCGATGATATTCCTAATTGACCTATCGGTTCCAATAGATAGATAAGTTTCAAGGAATAATCCATCAGAAGACAACCATAATGCTATTGACTTCATTTTTGTTGCTTATCGTCTCTAGTATTGCAATATTTTTATTCGAGATGATTAGTGGTCATTGAGGGTGAAAGACGATTACAAAAACCTATTCCATGTGTGGAATTTGTGTCCCAATAGTATGAGCCACCATGGACGGCCATCTATGTTGCTGTTTAACTTTGCTTCGTACATCTAAACACACGTCTTTACGATTATCCTTCTTACAAATTTGTAAACTTCAACTCCACAGAAACTTAGGTATAAAAGTGTTCGTATTGGTATTATATTGAAGTGAGGGAAGCGCTAGACGCTCGCCGGATCATCGCAGCTACTGCTAACAAGATTGTTAAGCGTATTTACCCCTCGCCGGATGTGTACGGCTATCTGAAATCAATCAGTTTTCCCAAGGCGAGGGACTCAAAAGATAATTGGGACAACGTTTACGCGCGAGAGAGCGCAAAACAGATTGGAAGAATTCAAGAAAAAAAATACTTGAGTTGGTAGCCGAGATAACGCGATAAACATTGTGCTTGGGCGGGCAAAGAGGAATTGGGATTTCCTCTTAGGAAACACTCAAAGAGATCTTGGGTTGGTATCAATTACATTTAGAGTTAAAGGTATCGAACGGGACTAAGTGAAATACGGCGTATTAGACATTGACTTTAACAATTAATTGAAAGGATTTTTTTCTTTGAACGAAAACACAAATAAAATCCCATTGTTAAAGTCAAAATTAATTCCTTTTCAATAAATCGGAAGGTTTTCTTTCAAAGTAACAAATTACAAATCAAATCCAATTGTACAAGTCTTAACTTATTTCTAGTCAATGACAAATTAACGATAAAAATTTTGTATTGCGGTTCTGTAATGAATAGAGAAAATTTGAAGTTCCTTATCAAATATTTCAATGAAACATTTCCTTAGTTTTTTAGAGAGCTTTAGAAACTAGGCGATGAATATTTTTCATGGTTATATGTTTTTGTTTCGAGATGGCGCAAACATATTAAACAGCACCATTTCAACGTAAACTAGTAGATTTTTATGTTGTGGTTTGATTTTTCGTTTTGCGGTTAAGCTGTGAAGCTTTTTGCTTCAATTGTTTCATACACAAGTTGTTAATTATCTTGGTTCCTGGTAGTCCTTGTGGATATTTGTCTGTGTGTTACGTCTACGATAAAAACCGAATATGCCCTAAGACAAACATGCATTTCACTCTTTTTTGTTAAATTCTTTTAACATGTCGGCTCATTGTCTCTTTATATAACAGAACTAAAATAACTACTCAATTTATCACAGGTCAAAGTTACCGTATTGAAAATAAATATCAATTCTCATTAATAAATGTTACTTGAATAAATCAAGTGTCATTATTATGATCGATTCGTATTAGTGCGAAAAACCTGCCGAGAAAATGTGAAAATAATAGTTTCAACATAAGTCGGAACATGATTTTGTTTTAACACTTTCTGAACACTGAACCGCTGTAAAATTGTAAATGTTTTCGTTAAAAACTAAACATAAACAGGCTACGTTTGATTATATATTATTAATAGTTGAAACAATATTGTAAACTCACCTAATGTATCATTCACATAGAGAAAAAATTGATTGCAGTTGAAATTTAAAATAATTTGAATAAAATGCATTAATTATCCGTTACGTTATGTTTTATTTCGAATTGAATCGAATACTTTATTAGAACGTGTTAAAAAAAGTTTGGCCTCAGAGTGAACCGTGTTTCAAATGAATAGAGCTGACAATTAATTTGTATGTATACGAACTAACACACATGTGTCAACTGTAATTGAAATAGTGTGGCTTTTTTCCGTTTTATTCACAGCCTGAAGCCAGTGCTGAAGAATAAAATGCACACTATAGTAACAAAGAAAGTTAGACGTGCATTGTGCAATGTTGGATCATTCATTTCAGTAATACATGCCTTTAAATTTATTGTGATCCAACCGTGGTATATATATTTTGATAACAGATACATCATAGTTATATATTATTTGAAAAAATATTTGTCTAGAAAATCTGCGAACATGAGGCATGTTATTACACTTGTAGTTCAACGTGGATGTTATCATGTTAAATGTCAACGATAACTTATAAATCAAGTAATATTAGGCGTGCTCAGAAGTTCAAAAGTAGGTGAAGTGAATAAGTTGGTCTGGATCGTGTCAATGAAAGAATGAATCTAATGTATATTTCATGTTACATATTCAATCATTTTATTCTGCAAGCTACGCAAGTCATGCAAATATTCTTATCACAACCTTACGGTCTATGAGCACGTGACACTCATGACACTCATTTTGTTCTATGATCCTCCGTTCTTCCTCTTTCTCACCAACTCTCTCTCTCTCTCTCTCTCTCTCTCTCTCTCTCTCTCTCTCGCTTTCTCTTTCCCCTGACAATACCTGAAATAGGTCTCAGGCAGAAAGATAAATTTCCAAGATATTGAAGGAAACTGATAGAGAAATTGCATTTGAGTGAAAAAGGGTCTCGATATGAATTTTTCATCCACGCTGAGTTTTCTCCTGTAAATGTATTTCCATATTTCTTCTTTCTCTCTTGAAGATCCGTCCTGTGTTCTACGTTTACCTCCGCTAGTCTCTTGTAATACATACCTTACATATGTTACCTCATCTCGACTTTTTCTAGAGAATTTTTTCAATAACTCCATTCTTCTTCTCTTTTCGCATTCTCTCACGTATTGTTGTAGTACTACAATGGAGGTGGGCCACACTTCTCCTTTCGATAGAGAAGCGTATTATGACTTTAACGTTGATGTTCAAACTAAAATTATATTTTGATGAAAGTGCAATGTAGTATCTGTTGTGATAGTAGTACTATATTATAGTAAAGGTGGAAACGAATAAAGGATTAAAAAAGTCGCGACTTTGAAAACTAACATTTCAAATTTGCTAGTCACAAATAAATTTGAATTGTTGGTTAGATTCCACTTTTTAATTAATCTACATTTGCAATGTTTTAGCTTTTTGATGTTCTTCAAAACCTTAAGCTTGTCCGCCATCATTTCAATAAATTTGTTTCATTGCTACTTTTTGATAATGTGTTTAACGTCTATCATATTCAGTTGTAAAAATAAACAGATTTACAAAGGAGTGTCAAGTTGTTTACAGCGATTTAACGAACAACGAAACACCTGTTCCACAAATTGTGAGATATATCTTGAGATATTCGTGTGGGCTTGGTTTACTTAAATTGATAGATCGCTAAGTCTAGTAAATGTCCTATATACATTCTTGAGCATTTTTCAAATTTTACACTATAAAGGGTCGTTTAGAAAGGCTAGCTTATTAATTCATAAGAAAATGTTTTCAGATTTTAAATAAATGTTTTTAATACATCTTAATGTGTACTAAGTTTGAGACATTACTACACGTTGTATTATTTACGTAATATTTTATGCCATAAACTAACAACAAACTAAGCATATTTATGAAAATTATTATGTGTTTTGAATTTTATTATTATTATAATTTTTATTATGTATTATATTAATGTTTCACTTTATTTTGTCGTTAGTCGTGACGGTGAGGCAGCTAAATCGAATGTGATACCGACGACATTATGACCACACTCGGCGAACTCCCTCGTCCACTTGTGCACTACTTGATCAAAGCTAACGTGCACCCAAGCAATTTCGAACTTGTAAGTAGCTTACTTAGAAAGTTTAATCGTCAATAACACCTTAACCAATTCGGAGCAATCCAACTACGTTGGACTCTTATGTTATTCGATTCTAGTGGAACATTACAGGAAATTACATTTCACATAGAAGTTGAACAGACAGACAAACAACTTAAAGAATTACGAGTACAGTCTGTAGATAAAGCTCTTGCAAACTTAAGATATCCAATTCATGTTTTTTTTTTTTTAAGAAGTGTGGTTAAAAAAGTTGTGATCCGTGTAGCCTACGTTTGCATGGTTTAGCTCTTACTTTCTTCTTCAGCTCAGTTTCAAATATATGTCTAACCCTTTTTGGAGTTATGTAGTCGAGTTACAACATGTTTATTGGCGCCAAATGGTCAGTTTCTGGCGCATTTCTTGAAAATATTATGTTACCTAAGTTATAGGCCCCTCTCTAGATGGTTTTTCAACCAACGGGAGTCTTCTTGGCTTATAAAACTTAAAAATAAACCATCTCTGCGTAAGGTAATGACTAAATGGAATGTGTAGTCGTGCGATAAAGGAGAATGGAGATCCACATTTTATATAGGTGTACTTGATTAAAAATAGTATTTTTTGTTTATAGGCGCATCAACCGTAAGGTCAAAATGCACTTTTCAGCCTAAGGGGTGGAGGAAGGCTCGTACTAGACATATTCAGCCACAGGAGTTACACAAGTAAAGGAGGTGGTTGTCGATTACATAGTAGACTATAATGACTGTTTGTTAAGGTAATTGTTTTTGTTTTGCAATTGTAATTGGTTTGGTTGTTTAATTGCTGTATTACGTGTACCTACTGTAAAAGTTGCGCGCAACTAACAGTGCTACTAAGCAAAGAAGCATGGTAGAAGTAGTGCGCAAATTAAATACAAATGTCATCCACCAATATAAAAACCTCGCGAAACTACAGTTTTTATTTGTATCTGAAGAACGTGTAAATCATCGACAAAAATTATTAAGGGGAATCCCTAGACCCAAATATGATTTCTTAAGAATGCAGTAGAGACGTCTGAAAAGTAAGTAGAATGTAAGAGGGGCTTAATAAAAGAATGGATTATTTTTTTGAAATTTTTTTTACGGGACATAACCTCGGAATCAACAATTGTATTCAAATTACTGGAATCAGTTGCTCAAGTTCAAAATTGAACTTTTAGCAGCTGATTTTTTGCATATTATTTCTGCACTCTTTTATCTACAACCTAAATATAAGTATTATTGGTTTTATATGGTTTCAGGCGTTGCACGATTTTTTTCCGTTAAACTGTACAAAATTTGAAATTTTACCGGCAGGCGAAAAAAATTGTGCAACGCAACAAATCATATAAATCCAAAAATCCTTTTATTAAGGTTGAAGATAAAGTAGTGTAGAAATAATATACAAAAAACCGCTGCTAAAAATTCAATTTTGAACTTGAGCAACTGATTCCAGTAATTTGAATACAATTGTTGATTCTGAGGTTATGTCCCGTCAAAAAAATTTCAAAAAAATAATCCGCTCTTTTATTAAGCCCCTCTTACATTCTACTTACTTTTCAGACGTCTTTACTGCATTCTTAAGAAATCATATTTGGGTCTAGGGATTCCCCTTAATGGAGAGCAATATGGTTTATTGGCTGAATGATACAAGATTAAAATGTTATGGTCAGTACGTATTATTTTGGTTTTTAATGAATCAATTGTAATTCTAAATTAAAAACACAATACCGATTGTATTTTTTTTAGTATCTATTCGTTTGTGAAGTCGATTAACAAAAATCCACTTTCTTGTGATTCGGCTATAAGACGCGTGCTTTTAATATTGGGGGGAAATTTAACCTTGCGAAAATTTACGACATATTTTATAAGCGATTTGGACTTTTGTCCAGCCTGCCCGTGCACTAACTAGCTTTAGAACCGAAACAAACTACAATAATTAGTAGAAAATGTAAATGTTCGAACGAGGTAAGCAAGCTATCCTTCTCTACAAAATAAATAAATAAATGCTCTTCTAGACGGCTTGTTTACTCTTTCCGTATTATTCTCCCCCGAAGCGTTCAGAGTAGGGATGTCGTGGGCGAACTAACGTAGATTGTGAACTGTAAATAAAGTAACAGGCGAGGGTTAACACTCAGCCTAGGGCATCTTCAAGACACGCGCCAACATTTGGAGGCGATGTTCGTTTATTCACAGAACGGCGCTCTTTCGAAACACAAATTTAATTAAGATGTGGTACTAATAATTGTAACAGGATCAGTTTTCTTGGGTTTATAGAGATATCGCATTTATTTTGTAATTTAAATCACCTTTGTAAATCTGTTTTTTGACTGAATAGGATAGACGTTAAACAAATAAATAAATCAATAAATAAATAAATAAATAAATAAATAAATAAATAAACAAATAAATACAAATAAGTAACATGCGTGAGGACGGTACATATGAAAAGGCATCATTTAAATTTACACTAGGAAAACGCTCAGTTGGACGCGTTGTTGAGCGAGCACCGGTACGTGCAACATGACCCGAGTACGACATTCCCATAAGGCCCACCACACAGTGTAGGCCTAACTGGATATTGACATTGTACACTATATACTATTCAAACATCTTTGCATTGTACTAATTCACGTCATGCCTTCTAAAGTGTATCTTTGTATCTTCACTGCCTCCTTCATTTTTTAACATCATTTTTCGAATTATGATTACCAATAAGTCTTTAAGGTCTTAACCGATTTAGCTGAAAATTTGAAAAATAGGAGAGAATGTTGGACTTATTGACCCTGCAAAATTTTCATAACGATCGGAACATTTGTATTTTTTTATTTTTTTATTTTATTTTTTATTTTTTATAACCAACGATCGAATTTTGTTCAAAAACTATACAGCAACCCACCTAGGTGGTATTTACATGTGTAAAAAATTACAGGTCGATCAGAGAAACGGTACGACATGTATCGAAGAAGTAACAGAAAAAAACAAAAAAAAACAAAAAAAAAACAAAAAAAACAGACATTCGAGCCATAAGAGTCAAGTGGAGACGCTCGCTACGCTCGCTCAACAATAGTATATTCATCATTTTCAAAATTAAGTAATAGAAATAAATTATAATTAACATCACTATAACGCATTCATGCATGCACACGCAATTTCTATTTACTCTAACAAACTCGCTCACACAAACATAAACTCACACACTTACATTTACGTTTACATAATGTTTTTGTCATGTATTTAATCTTATATTGTATTGTATTGTAGTGGTATCTATTGTTTTGTTTGTAATGTTTGATAAATTGCACTTGTGGGACATTGTGTCCTGTTTTAATGTGACCACGAATAAACAAATGTTTTCAATAACATATACGTTTGAATTCGTTAACTCACACAACTTTTATGATACACAAGAATAATAAGCCTGAACTATTATTGTGATTTGTGTTTATTCTGTTTTAACTAAGAATAACAGAAAATTATTTAAAGATCACAATTCGTTGGAAAAAATGTGTATATAATGGTAATTCGAGAGTATCAAGTTGATAAACACATTTTTTTAATTTATTGTGTGCCATTACTATCTGGCGATTCATAAACCAAATGTATATGCAGGCCTCGGGTATTATATTAATAATACTTAGTATTGGTTTATATCATATGTATAAATTTATTTACTCTAAGGAAACCTGCCCAGGGTGCAATGTATACCCCTCTTCAAGGTATTTTGGAGGATAATTATTGTACCCTTTAGGAATTGTTAAGGAGGCGCATAAACGACTGACACCTTTTGACTTCTAAAATATCTTAACTCTTTGTTATTTTTAATTTAAATTTTTGGGTTTCACAAAGTAAATAAATAAATAAATAAACAAATTTTATTTAGAGTCTACCCACTCAGTTATATAACTGATTTTCAGTGGGGGACTTTAAATCAAAGCGACCAAGCCAACCCTGCAGGCCCCGACGCAATCGACGAGTGAGCGATAACCAACCAAAGATCGATATTTTCAATAGGAAATATAGCAATCAGTGGTATGGACAGTGCGAACACTCGCGAATCAACGCCAGAATCACAAGGCCGATTCAGAACAACTCTGAAATTTATTACGTGCTTCGTTGCCAGGACGGCTCCAAAGTCACCGTTTACAAACTCCTAAGACAAGAACTGATGGACTTAAGTCCAAATATAACTTTAACCAAAGTAACTTTAAATGTCTTGCAAGTGCAACCATGGATTTTAGATATACTTGTTTTTCGTGTTTATTTTGGTTATATGTTCCGTCCTCTGTATTGTCACCGTCTTATTATAATTTTTAATTTGTTTGTTACACCCCACAGTTAAGCCATGTTCTGGCTTTGGGATTTTTTGATTGATTGAATATTGCTTAACGTCTCATATTTATGCACTTTGGCTAATCGAGACGATGAGTGGTGATAGATGAGGATGAAGTATGAACAGAAGGGAGGAGGGGAAACCCGGTACCGGCACGTAGCCTACTCCTTTCGAAAAGTACCAAGGGGACCAACGGCTTAACGTCCCATCCGACAGGACGGTGTAACTTTGACAGTCATATAGGTTCCTCCACTAACCCGGACTGCCGAGCAGACGTCAAGGAGAACGAAGCCGTTACACTAGCTTTCGAACCCTCCATCTGCTCTAACCAGCGGTATACGTGAGTTTCAGGGTAGAGCGGTCACCCACTCTACCCATGACCACGCCCGATTCTGCTTAACTTCGGTGTTCGAGTGGGAACCGGTTAAACGAGCTCGGCTAAACCGCTGGCTTTTGTGATTTTTTGTTCACGAAGTTGTTTATGTATTTTTTTTTCAAATTGATATGTTCGTAAAATACAAAGTACAAATAAATTAAAAAAAAAGCGGAAACAGGAAAAAACTTTCTGTCTGTGTTCCCATTTGTGGGATTCGAATGCGAGTCTTGTCGGTCGGATTGCAATTGTTTCTCTAGCTACATTGCGGTTCAATGGCGAATTGAACGCTGGTTTTTCTCGACCCACAAACCACTTTTGAGCTATTCTACAAGTAAGCTTTTCTATTTCCCTCGTCCCGACTGCGTGTGCAGCTTCCTCCATGTTCATCAGTGTCATTCTCAGGTCGGCTGGCGCACGTCACACGCATAAATATCAGCCACAGCGGCAACTTAAGTTGAACGTGGATTCTCCATCAACTTACGGAAATGGAAACCATTATGAACGAGCTCCGTTACATCTGCTTGCAAAATGCGAGCATGAAATCTACAGATTTATGCAACGGTTTGGGAACAAGAATTATGTAAAATTGTGCCACAGTTCAGTGCGAATACTTCTGGATAAATCTATGAAGAAAAATAATCTAAGATGTATTTATTATATGTTATTTCAGAAATCTCATGGAATATAAAGTAAATTATTACTCTAATATTATATAAAATTAAGTATTATGTATGTGAATAATTTTGATTTACTGTCAACTAATGAAAAGATTGTCTTAGAAAAATTAAAAATTTTGATTTGCTTCAAAATAAATATCTTGGTTTAAGTGCTGAGAAGGCTAAAAAGCCCCATTATTAAAGGCTTTTCCCACCCCTTGAATCCAAGAGTCACAAAAACAATCTGTTTAAACCTTAAATGTCAACAAAATTCACATTTCGACCAGAGGTTATGTTCACTTTTTATCGTGGCACAATAGCCACGTATCATGACCAAAAAACGAGCATGACCTTTGATCCCCCACCCATGACCCCCCCTCCCCCACGGAAAGACGAAAGAAGAACGGATTTACGTAACAGTGATGGATTTAGGTGAGTAAAGCTTCCTTTTACACTTACCGATTGTTTTTATATAAAAGATATATATAGAACCACAATATTTATATTTTATATTCAACTTAAAATAAGTTCAACCGTGAAACACCATAAGTAAGTTTCGTTCCGTTTCACCCAGTTTCATAAAGTAGACCATCTTAGTAAACTCAATAATACGGTCTATAACTTCCACTACACTCGTAATGTTCATGTCACGTAGCAGTTATTTGTTGACTTCGCCGCGATATTGGTTTGAAATTGAAACGCTTGTCTATAAAATGCAACTCCCGGAACGCGATATTATAAAATAATACCCTTGTCAATATATCATGTTGACTTTACATTTCTTCTTGTGAGGTTGGTATCAACTGGAGTGTTGACCGAGTTACAGGAAACACCGCTAGGGAACGGAACAGCTGACGTTTAAAGGGCTACGTGACCGCAACGAGTACGACCAAACTAGAACAGAGAATTGTAATAACAATGTTTTTAGACAAGCACGTGTTATCATAAAAGGGAGCGAAGCTACTAAATCAACTTATCGTAGAAGAAAAATACAAAATATCGTGGGGGTGCGTTGATCGTATTAGTGGAGGTGCCGAGTGGCTAATTGTTTCGAAAAGCGTAGAAATTTCCGAATTTAGACCTTTCGCGACGAGTGAAATTAATCAAGAAGTAATATGTTGCTTCAAAAGTTAAACGCGATATTTAATTCGCAGACTTGTATTGTTTATGGTATAATCCCACACTTTAAAAATGTTTTTTGTTTTGTTTTGTTCTTGTTTATTTAACAGAAACTGTTTTTCTTTTACTCGTTCACCTATTAATGTTTTCATACACCATTGTTGTCTAAATACTGGTATGTGAAAGCTTACACAAAACGTATCTTAACATTTAGGACAAAGAAACGCTAGAAAATTAATCGTATTCCATGTTACAAATAGTAAACCTGCAGGAACGTCTTCATAATAATACCTTATTTTCGATCGACATAACTTTGTACTAATGAAGAATTTAAAGCGATGTAAATTAAGCGTCCACAATATTTTTTTAGATTAGGAACCCAATTGATTTGGATCATTCTTTGCCATTATGGTTAAAGCTTGTTAACGACTTATATTTTTAACGAGATTTTCCCATTATTGATTTTGAAAAATTTCATTGGGTTTCACATTTTCTTTGATGACATTACAATGCTAATCTCATTTATTTATTTTTTCTTAACTGAGATCTAAAACTTTACTTGAGACTTTTAAAATAAAACTTTATTTTTCTCAATTTAATTGCTTCAAGTTTGACTCACACCTCATCATTACTTCATACAATTTCATTCAATTACTTGATTCATTGATGTAAATGAGAGATCACTTCTAATTTATATCATTGTAGTAATTGCTATCAGCTTTGATCAAATACCCCTCATTTAATCTGCGTGCTCGAAATTTTATATTAAAAAACGACGCCGAGATTTATTCACAATGACTCAATGAGCGTCGAGGGCGTCATTAAGGGCGTCGCGTATTTGTCACTGTTAACGTCAACGATCGTTCCTGAGACGATTTTAAAATCAGCTTAAATTTTACAAAAGCACACCTAAATCCGAACTTTTTCATATTTTTGACATATTTATAGATCCTTCCCTCACTTTACTATATTAGCTTAATAATATGAATTTGAGTTATGGTAACTTTAAAACTAGTTTGCGTATTTTTAAAATTGGCTTATAATAATGGTAGTTACCGTGTAGTTTGCTATCCCGGATGATCGTAAGGAACACGTAGGTAGTCGTGTAGAAATAACTTAACGTTGAAAGGTCGGTTGCATTTTCCGCCTTTAAGCAATGAGCTTCTAGGAAACGCCCTGAAGGTTTCATTAGAGCATAAAACTGTAGGTTGCAAACTAAAAAGTAAAAGACAACTACGTGATTAGCTTTGATAGCAACTAGTTGAAGAAACTTAAGTTTGCTTGCCAGGAAATTTCTTGGAAACAGAAAGGAGCCCGTTTCATTGAAAAGTTTATGTTATTAATAAGTGCATTTGTTTATTAAAAGTTTAAAAACATTAATCTAGAATTATTACTGGTTGGTTAGACGTGTAGAAAAGGTGACGTTTAATTTCCAATAAACATTGATACACAGCAATATAAAGTTACATTGCATTTTGCCTTGATGCTTTTTATACATATGCTGTGGAAAGTATAATATGATACAATTAAATATTATTATTTGCATAAAACAAATATTAATTTTAATGTTTTTATATCAAATTATAAACACACACATAGGGAGCAAATATGAACCATTATTTAACTTTGGATTTACATTTATTTATTTACGTGTGATTGGGAACATTTTGTTGTTTGTCGAGGAAGGAATTTAACAGCTTCGTAAATAAACAATTTGATCTATAATTGTTTGGTACAGTTATTGGTGATTTTAACAGAAACACGACTATCTTCAGGGTGCAGACTTTACATTAAAACCCTACAGTGTTGGAATTCTGTGTATTAATCATACTTGACGGGCACTTTGGTTTTCTGGTGACCGACATTAAAGGTTTACAGGAAAAAGTCTTTACTTTAAGAGGGGTCGCTGAGGCCACAAAGGCGAGTTTTAACTCCCATCTTTCTATATTTTTTTTCGGGTTAAACTGTTAAATAACATGTGTCATATTTCCCGTGAACGGTAATAAAAAATCAACAATAAGTACACACACACTCACACACACTACACTCATTACATCATCATCATATATACTCTTATACTCTTTTAGTCAAAATTTACTCGTTTTTTTTTTTTTTAAACTAAAGATTTTATTCCAATTCCACGGATTAACTTGAATGCTAAGGCTAATTTTATGCATCAAACATCATTTATACAGTGTGAACTCATGCCATGCTATGAATGTTATGTCTTGCAATGAAGGTTCAAGGCTCATTCTTGTGTGTTCTTGATTGTACACACCTAGATAACGGTTCTTCGTTATCGTTCCTGCAAAATTTGATTTGATTATAGTAACCATCAGCAACCAGATGCAATCATCTGAAACCTAAGCGCTTGCCTTAGCGACTCCTCTTAATAATGTTTAATGAGATGATTTCTAATTAGTAACGTGGGATTTCCATATTGTGTTTGAGCTTTAACAAGGAGACTGTCTCTGAACTATCTTAATCAGATAGATACAACAGGGAGACAATATCTATATTACCCAAACGGAAGCTTATACCCGTCTGCTCGCTATAACGGATAGTTCTAATCCATGCGAGTAGGGTTTATAACGTCGCTAATAATACCATTTGCTCAGCACAATGATAATAATCATGAAGAGTACAATTAATATTATTGTTTCGCATTTGTGGCTTTTGTGGCCTGAAATAATAACCTTTTCATAACTTTTTGGTTGTTTTTATGTAATAAATCCAGAAATTAATAAATCCATCTCAGCGGGGTATGGAACTCCGGTTTCCCGATTGCCGGTCGAGTGCCTTACCCCTAAGCTACAGAGATTGTTAACTTCATAACATCTGGATTGTTAGTGCATTGCATTGATGTTTGCGTTGCATTGCAATGTTGGTATTTTGGCTTCGTCCCATGAAAGGGGCCTTTTTAACATAGAATGTGGTTCTTTTCACATTTGATTTGGCCTGACGCGTAGTCCTAATAGTCAACGGGGATTATAGAGGATAAGTTTAAAGTAAAGATTTAATTATTCATTCCAATTCTAGTTGACATGGTAAAGCCATATTATTAATACTAGGAAGCTTCGCAAACGCTTTTTTTAGTCGCGTTGATGGATGAGTTTTTCGTAAGTTTTTGGTTTGCGTGGTATCTTTTTACTTTTGCAAGAGCTTTTTGAACGCATTGTAGGTGATTGTTGTCAAGTTTCTATTGTTACTTTTGTTATTATGTACCTCAAAAAATTCATATTGAAACCTTTATTCTATGGATTCTGGCAAACTTGTTCAACTTTTTCTTTAATAAATCAATACATAACCAATAACTTAATGTACATGTAAAATATGAACGTTGTAGCCCCACTTGTTTGGTCAGAATCGGCCCAAATGTCACGAAAATATCGCACTAAAAATCGGAAAAAAAATCGTAAAAATACAATATTCATGATAAATATTTCTTCGATTGTACCCAAAAACGTGGCAGGTCTAAGTTCAGAACATTCGAAGGTCCCCTCCAATTTTCATTAAGATCGGATATGCCGTTTGCCTGGTAGAGAGCGAACAGACAAAAAAACAAACAAAAGAAAAAACATTGAAGCTAAAGTTTTTGGGGGGTCAGTGAAATTGAAGTCTTCGCTTCGCTCATCCAATAAAATACTTTTTTAAATGTGTTTACTAAAAAATTATAGAAAATGTTAGCGAACTGTAAAAACAAATCCAAGTTACTAGATAACCACCTTTTTTTAATACACGAGAAACTACTCGCGTCAGAGATTGGCAAACCTCCAACTTCCTTTAACCTAGTTCCAGCAATCTGGTGTCCCTGATCGTGGGGATGTATTATGTCGTGATGATGATGCTGAACGTTTCTCTTCTTTTCTTCTTCTACTCAAACCAACGTTGCATTGTTTGTTTATTCCCACTACTCACTCTTTTGTTTCTGGTTTTAACCGAGGTTCATTACTTTAATGTTGATAGTACGGCAATTGAAGTAAAGTGAGGGTAATAACGGTGTAATTAGAGAGTAGAGTGTTTTAGAGAAGAGAACAATATCAAGCAAAAATATAACAATGTTCAACTTAGTCTGTATTTTACCATTTAACGTAATTTCTTGTAATTTGGCCCAGTAAGAACGCATTTATAAACCATGCCGTGAATAAGACATTAAATTCTTGAATCCATATTTATGAAGGAAATGCAAAATATAAGAAGAAAACTTATGGGGGATTTAAAAGAACGAGTTCTATAAATTGCTTTAGACGACGAATTTAACAGCATTTGGGTGTCTTAAATTACTGAAAACAAGACGGTTTTTTAGTATTTGATAATAAAAGTTTTAAGTTATTTTGGCATAATAGAGTTTCTGAGAACGAATTCAGCTCATATTATACGCAACATTAAATGCGAAGTAGCGCATAAGAAAACACCATTTGTTTTGTATGAAGTAGTAAAACCAATTTTAAAAATATATTTTACCACAGATCATGACATACATACTCTCACATTGCCATAATTGCCATGCATTTAGTGCCTTCTTGTTCTGTTTTCACAGTATGTCATATATTAAGATATAGTGTGTTTAATAAATACGATTTAATATTTAAATTTGAACACGATGTGGTGTATATATAATGTTCCAAGGCTAAACAATATATTTGAATACAAGAGGGCACAATCCAGAAGTGATTGAATTTCTCTAACGAACATTTTAGACCTTGTTTGAGAATAATACATAGGTACCATACAAAAATGCAAAAACTTGCAAAAAAGAGGCCAAGCCGAAAACGAGGAAGATACAAGTGGCTCTACTACATAAAGTGGTGAGATCTAGAAGTGTTGCCAAACCCATTTTTTTTGTTTACAATAATAAATATATTTATTAATTATATAATAAAGTAATAATATAGCAATTATTATCTTTTTTTTATTATCTTACTATGAAATAAATATACTAACACAAATGAAATAAAACATTAAATACATTTATTGAAACATTTACATGTGGAAATATCAAAATTAACAGACGCCATTCAGACTTAAAAGCTTGGTCGATGAATTTTTAACTTGGTTGTCGTTACTGACCAACAAAAATACAACCAATCTGAAAGTCCGACATCACTATCAATCCCAATTCCAAATTATTGCAATTGTATTTTATATAGGAACTAGAAGTTTCAACGGGGTGTGGGAGTGAAGAGAGGAGTGGAAAAAAGACAAATATTTCTGAAGGTCGTTCGAAGGGGGGGGGGGGGATATTTTACAATCTTTATTATAAAGAGAGGCATTTGAATAATAATTTTCTGGAGACCAATAACTGGGCGTAGAAATGCATCAAATGCTCAAACAAGTGTTCAAAAATATTGTGAGACAAACTATGTAACTTAAAACACAATTAAACTTTGGTTTAATAAAAATGCTTTATAAAGAGTACTGGTTCAAACGAAAATTCTACAAAATACGATTGAGTTATTAAATTTTCAATTAAAAGAGACATAAATTAAATAATGAGTACACAATGTAGAATTATATACAAAACAATAACTTACCAAACCGAGATATAAAATATCTCAAGCCTCCTAGCGCAAGTCAAAATGACTATGTGCTTAACGATAATTAACCTGAGACAGAAGTAGCTTGGCCTACATTCTGCATCCATTATCTTTAAAGGGTTTCTTTGAGGAAAAATAAAAGATCAATGTGCATTGTTACGCTATAGCGCCACTTTTTGAGAAAACCACTATTCTTCAAGCATTCTATTGTTTAGCATTACATGCCCATGAGACTTAGATTGTGCTATTATACAACACAGCAAGTACGGTTTTTGAAACCAGAACGTATAGCAAAATGGTTGATTAAGAAAATAACAAAAAGTGCTGAAAAGAATATTAAGTTATAGGTCATTACAAAACTTAGACTATTATGTCCGAAAAGTGTTCTAAAGTTTTCTATGTAGATAACTTTTAACGTTGACCAAATTAGCATATTTTATCATACATTATTTAGTTGAATAAATGTTTCAACTTACAATACTCTTTGCATTAAACCCACTTAAATTTCAGTCATTAATAACTCACTCTTTAGTAACAATTTAAAAATAAATATTTTAAGGGATCGCAATTCTATCCCATATGCATCACTTTTCTGTCGCAATCCTCGGTGGCACATGCGTCAGGGCGCTGGTCCGAAGCGTATGGCTCTACGAGAGCATGGTTTAAATCCCGCATGTGGCATGTATTTTTAATCGTCCTACAAGATCAGACAGCAGACAAGCAGCAGACATCAGACAACACAGAGGATGGTTGGAATTTGGAAGGTAAAATCCAAGTGCTATTTAATTGAGCTCAATCCCATCGTACACCGTTCGAATAATTGTAGAAATTTTGAAAAAAACTTAAACTGTATCGACCGGCGACATATCTACCGGCAAACTTCCGAATAAGTCTCGCGTACATCGGTGGAGAATTTAAGTAAATTAACTAGATTTCACATCTAGTGAATCACTTCTTGTACTGAAAAAAGTTCACATTATTTCAAGCTATTTTTACAATTAAATGCAGACCACAGTCCTTAATTTTATCATAATGAATTCAAATTCACCGTTTTTGTCATAAGAAAATAAATCATAGAGCAAAATGTGATATGCGTTTGGTGGAGGATTATTTTTTAAACTCCATAAGAATAGCATTGTTGGTGGAGGTGCCGGGTAGAGTGCGAAAATTTTTAACTCCATAAGAATAGCATTGTTGGTGGAGGTGCCGGGTCCTCACTTCTCGATTTTATTAGTATTTCAACGTTATCCGTCCAGTTTAATTACGGAGGGAGGCATTATTGTTGTGGTATTTTTTTTTTAGTATGGCACATGCGACGGTGAATATATTAGGACCTAAGTGTTTCAATTATGTTGGTCAGTGCACTATGCATGCATGCACCACACTTTGTGTGGCTTGTTGGTCTTGTGGTTAGCGCATCTGCTTCCAATGCAGAAGGTCTGGGGTTCTATTCGTGTCAATGTCAGAAGTTTTTTAATTTCTGATTTGGACTTAAGTCCATCATTTCTTGTCTTAGGAGTTTGTAAACGGTGACTTTGGAGCCGTCTTAGCAACGAAGCACATAATAAATTAAGAGTTGTTCTTAATCGGCCTTGTTGATTCTGACGTTGATCCGCGGCTGTTCGCACTGTCCATAGCACTGATTGCTATATTTCCTATAAAAAATATCGATCTTTGGTTGGTGATCGCTCACTCGTCGATTGCGTCGGGTCTTACAGGGTTTGCTTGGTCGCTAAGATTTACTGTCTTCCACTGAAAATCAGTTATATAACTGAGTGAGTAGACTCGAAATACAATTTTTTTATTTTATTTATTTATTGAAGTTGGCTAAATGTACGAAATAAATATTTACAATAAAGGTTAAAATAAGTTAATTTTTCTTTAAAAATGCTCTCACTGTCATTATAAAATAAATAAATAAATAAATAAAAAATAAATAAAAAAATAAATAAATAAAATAACTAACTAACTAATAACTAATAACTAATAAACTAATAACTAAATAACTAAATAACTAACTAACTAACTAACTAAATAAATAAATAAATAAATAAATAAATAAATGAATAAATAAATAGATGAATAAATGAATAAATGAATAAATAAATAAAAGTATACTATATAAAAACTCAGTTTTATAATAGAGTGAGCGAAGCGAAGACTTCAATTTCACTGACCGCCCCAAAAAATTAGCTTGGTTGTCTTTTTTTGTTTGTTTGTTTGCGCTCTACCGGGCAAACAACATATGCGATCTTAATTAAAATTTAAGGGGACTTTCGAAATTTCTAAACTTAGACTTGCCACGTTTTTGGATACAATCGAAGAAACATTTCTAATGAATATTCTACTTTTTCGATTTTTTTTTCGATTTTTAATGCGATATTTTCGTGATATTTACCTCGCGACCGGGTATACGGCTACCCCGCTGTTGATGAAACTTTATGGGAACGTTCGAAATTCCTTGATTACACACAACATCACCTATTACCACTTATTTACTTGAATTGCCTTAGTGTAAACAACATAGATCATCAACTATTCTGTCCGTCCTTCTGTGAGTGAGTCACGTCATACGACACAAACCGGACACAACCTCTTACTGACATGATTTTTTTTGTTGGCATTGCCCTTTAACTTAAAATATATAAAATTATATTTTTATTCTAGTGGTCAGGGGGATAATGTGAGTAAGAGGGGGATATCATCACTCTTGAAGTTATATATTTTCGAACCGGCACCTCCACCAAAACTGACAAAGCTGAAGTTTAATTTTGTGTGCCCTATATTCGGCTATTTTTTAATATTATTTTTATTTTTTATCTTTGTCACATTCATCAACATCAAGAAACAGCGTCTACGCTAACAAACATTGTGTTAAAACACTTTAAATCCACGAAGAAAATTCGTGCCGCCAAGAGCCTTGCTGAAGCACAGAACTAACACTGCACATTTAGTAGTTTTGCTTTCTATTCTGGTCCTTGTTAATAAGCTTAATGTAGTTTCTCTCAATAAATATCAAAAATGTTTGATCTAATGAGCAAGCGCACAAATGGGCCTAGTTTGGTTCGAAAAGTTTGCCAAGAACGCTATGAAGCGTCTTCTTAACACTAGTAATAGGCTATTAAATATGAGAAATGTGATATTTTTAAGCAGCACTCAAAAGATAATAAAGTTAACGCTGGTAGAAATAAGTACGTTCTGTAAGTATACAGTTAACAACGAGACTTTTGTTGAATTTACATGACTATTACCAAATTCAATTTTCAAAATTAATGTATCTCACATTTGTTCAACCCTTGGAACAACATTATTTCAGTTGCAAAGTGGTTTAGGATGTGAGTTGATGTGAATGTATTGGTTGGAGGTGAGATGAGGGGGTTGGGAGGGGGTGTAGAAAGAGAAGGCACATCAATACATTGTGTTGCCATTTATCGATTCGGTTATATGGAGTTGGCTCAACAGCAACCAACCAATTCATATATCAACAACCAAAACGTTTTGCACTTATTTTTCATAGGAATGAAGTTGCTTACTCATGAAAATATGTACTAATTGTTAAATAAAAGCATTGATACGGTAGTACGAGAATTTTGAAGTTATAGGCCTGCAATGAAAGTCGGCTTTGAGTAACTCATAATAAATTAAAGTTCACTTCTACCATAGACAGGCCTATTAATATCTATCCACTCCAATATATATACAAATCCCTTCGTCGTTGCCGTGGTAGTCATCACCGTCGTCGAGGGAGGTCTTCAAGGGTAGGGGGAGGGATCCCCGACGACAGCTGCTAGAGTTCACCACAAGTTTCTTGGATTTATACCATCCTCTACTTACTAGCTCACGTTACACATAAGATGGACTCTTTCCTCTCCTCGTACGATCGTCAGAGGAAGAAACTAAGCCACGTCCTACCTCAAGTTCAGACGGTGGTCATGTATTGAGGATAAGGGATCATCTATTCCCATGGTGTTGGTATTCTAAACCCTAAACCAATATTGTATGACTCGACATCCGACTGGAATGGCTAAGCCAGCCTCGGGCTATTCGAGAATCAAACCCTTCTAACATAGTCGACCAACTGGTCACATACGTGGGGATTGTCAACTCTCGACATAGCAAGTATTGGAAATAAAATTTATATATTAGACTCAAAATCTGTTTACACAAACCTTTAGGACATATGTGAGAATATATCTTTACTTTATTTTCTTCTGAAATACATTGATATTTGAATTCAATGCATAGCTAGATGTTATAAAAGTGTAGTGATATTTTATTATTTGAAAAGCTACATTTACTCTGTTTGTGTTCGGAAATAATATTATAACGACACTATTTCATTTCAAATTATCTGATTCTATACAATCGGTGCGCAATAAAAAAATTGTTTACGCAATCTGATAACAAATGTTGATTTTTGTGTAGGAATGGATTGTTTTTTGTTTTATTTTGTTTTCGTATCCATTTCTATTAAAACTTCCTGTGTATGGGGAAATAACTCCATTCAGGCTACAGAGGGCCACACTTGCCCTGTATAAGCCTTCCTGCCCTATGAGCAGGTAAAATTCAATACAATAATAAAGAATCCGTGTGTGTCCAATACTTAAGTACAAATCAACTGCAAAGTTATCGCCTTATTTGTTTATGTATACATTTTGCATTGTTGAATCGTTCTCTTCACAACATCTTTTTTTGCGTCTGGGAGTTCGTGTAAAAAGTTCTTATTTATTATTATTGTTTATTACAATTATTTTTAGTATTAATAAGATTTTGTGTGAGCCATTTTATATTATTCTACCTGTGATTCTTAATTTTTTTTTTTTTAAATGTAATGACATAATACATAATATAAAATGATAAATTATATCAGTCAGGAAGAATGATGGTAGTGAGGAGTAGGGCAAGCCCCATATCACATGAAATTTGTCCCACTATCATTGACTTATAACTAATTAATTACTAAATATCTTATGTTACATACTATCAATGAGTGATGAGTTAAATGTACAAGGGATGATATAATGGATGATTGATGAAATTTGGACACATGTACAGATTATTAACAAACATTATTTTTGTATTATTGCTGTGTGTGCGTGTGCGTGTGCTATGTGCAGTTCTATTTACATGTGAGTTAGTTCTTTGATTGGCTTGCTAGATAGCTTCGCCTTACTTGCTGTTCAAATGATTTTATGTTACCCTGCTGTTTTGTGTCTGAATCTAAAGAGTTGTACAAGGCTGCTCGGCAAAAAAAGCCATTCTGATCTAGCCCTGTGCGAGAAAAGGGCGGACACATATGTACACTTTTGCTGTACCTGGCAGTAGCAGGCAGATATCTAAGTTGAATCCTGGACAGAGAGTCCACCTCAACACTATTTGTAAACATTTTTTTTAAAGAAAATTACATCAGTTCCTTTATAGGAATTCTCTAGCGTTAGCTTATCACACATTTTTAACCTTTCTGAGAGACTACAATCTTTCCTATTTGTGATGAATCTGGTGGCTTTGTTTTGAATTCCTTCTAGTTTTGTAATATTACTTTGTGAGGTGGGGTGCCACGCAGGGCTACCGTACATTTTAACAGATTTGAGCTTAGGTATAAGGTACGTTTGATCTTTGGTCGAGCACCATGCAATGTCCTAGACAAGAAGCCCAGTAGTTTTGTCGCTTTACTGCGGACTATTCCAGTTTGGACATTCCATTACAAGCCTTTTGATATTCTTATGCCGAGAATTTTCTAATGATTTTGCCATTCATATGATAGAGTGTGTTCAACGGTTTCTTAGCAGAGGTTATTGCCATGTGGTGAGATTTTTTTCATTTATTTCCATGTAGTTAACCTTGCACTACAGGGCAATGTTGTCCAGGTCGGCTTGAAGCAACTGTTCATCATGTTTTGATTTGATGACTCTGTAGAGAGTGCAATCATCCGCATATTGCCATATGGTGGACCCTGCGCATTGTGGGAGATCCATCATGTAAACAATAAACAATAATGGACCAAGCACAGAGCCTTGGGGGACCCCTGATAACACTAAACACTCACTAGACACCGCACCGTCATATACCACACGCATGCCTCGCCCGTCTAGAAAGCTGCTTATCCACTTGTAGACGTAGCAGGAGATGTAGCGTTTCAGTTTGGCCAGGAGTCGCTTGTGTGGAACCCGGTCGAAAGCCTTGGACCAGTCTAGGGAGATGACGTCTACGTGAGCCCCTGCTCGAGCGTCCATGGAATGTTGCCAGTTGTCTATTACCCCGGTTAGCATTGTAACGCACGACCTCTTTGGCAGAAAACCATGTTGATTGTTGTTAATTGCCTTGACGCGGTGTAGATGCTGCATCATTTGATTGTTATCAACCCTGTAGTTGTTGGTGTTCCTGCGGTCACCATTTTTGATACCCTTATTCATTACCAATAGAAACAATAGCATATTAGAAATAAAAATAACTGCCACTTACATACGTAATTTTTTGAGGGCGAGGAAAGAATTTTTTACGAACATGACTGATGAAAGCCGGTGAATCTCAGCGTCTAGAAGAACGTTTCCAAAGATAATATCGTTTCATATCAAAACAAAAAATTAATTAACCTAATGATAATATCAAAAATGTCAATCTTAACCATCGTATCTGAAACTCAGCTATAAAAATAATATAGTTTCCACGACACTCTCAGTATACTTAAAAAATCAGGTAGCAATTTGCAAATTTTTACAGTTAACTGGTAGACCAACAGCAATCAAGAGTGTATAAACACGTTTAGCTATACGTGAGCTTTTGTGTGAACTTTAACACATTTCTCTACAATGCAATCTCTAAACGAAACACGGAAGTAACAGTATTAAAGGAGTTTATTTCATTTTACAATGTAAGAGAACATAAAGTCACACTGAGGACATTAAAACAGTCGCCGAGTAAATCAACACATCAAGGCATCGGTATTCTACTGCGCACTTAGTTTTACTGCAAGCTTTATTACTGCACTCGAGTACGATTCGTGTTATTTTATTTGTAGGTTCTTTAAATTGGCTGGGATTCAATTACGTAAGATACTCAGTTAAACCGTTTGCTCGTAAATCGTGTTGTTAAATCTTTTATTTAGTCTTTTAGTAGAATTGCGACAAATGTTCCATCACGAATTGTAACTTGAAATAAACCATTTTATGATATTTTTTTGCTTTTGATCGGTGTTTACAACTTAAATAGACGCTCTCTACTGTTTGTCTCATATTAACCTGAGCCCGGCGTTTTGTGGGTTCAAAGAGCGCAGGCAGTGGTGGTCGCATTGTAAACGTATCACAGTTTGACAGCTGAAGTGGACTCCGCAGAGCAGTAAATTACAGTCACGTCCAGTGCGATCTTGGCCCTATATCATGTATGGGATGATATTGATGGAGCGAGTGTTGAAACGTTGATCTTGCGCGGCATTATAGTAATGTAGGCGCAGCAAGAAGAGTAAACCACTAAACTCAGGACTACATACAAGTTGTTTTCGATACTCGGGAGGTTGCAACCAACTTGCATCGGATGTGATTGTACTTTGTTATTACGGAGAGGCCCATCCTTCCCGTCAAATTCGGACGGGTTTACAACCTTTTATAAAAGATCAGGCGACATCCTACTGTTTGTCTCATCTTAACCTGAGCCCTGCGTTTAAGGGTTCAAAGAAACTAGGATGTCGCCTGCTCTTTTTTTTTTATATATAAAATCATAAAAGAACGATTGTCATAAAAAATATTTCTTAGATTGTACTGAATTTCAATACGTATACAGGCCTATTAACAACGGTTTAAATGGTCGAATAAAAAAAAATCATCAAGCTTGGAGCAGCCATTTACTGGAACAATGAGACAAAAATGTACTAGATTTAATTTTTTGGAATGGTGCGATTTTGCTGAGAGATGAAATTTGATTAAACCCCAAAACGTGGAAATTTTTCGTTAAGGATGTCGATGGTCCCATGAAAAATTCATCAACATCAGAGTAGCAGTTGGTCCGATAGAGAGTAATTGAACTTAAAAACGAACAGAACATTTGAGCAATTTTTCCCATGGAAGTCGAATTAAATTTTTCCATACGCTTATCTAATAAAAAGTTATATTATGTCAAAAACGTCTCAAATAGTTTTCTTCATTAGTAAATATATAAGGATTTACCAAAACAGCTTTGAATTACATCACAATTCGTGAGTACAATATTGTTACATAACAAGTTATAATATAAATGTTCTGCATGAGTTTAAACGATCTAAAATATTTTGAACAAAAACATTTTGCCTGTTGGGGTATGTCGTTAATTTTGACGAGTGTTCTTGGTTAGGCGTATTTTTGTTGCAACGTTTTTTCAACTTGATGTTCACAATTGCAGAGTTGCTTGTGATCTGTCTAGAAAGCAAGAGCGTAACAGGAATGTGAGGGGAATAGTAATCCACAGGGGACTCATTCACTGAGGCGCAGAAAGAAACGCTTCCACCGCCTCGCTATCATTGCAACAATATATCATTAGGTGGAAGTACATGCTGCGACTGCTGACTGATATTATGTGTTGTATTTTGATAAAAAAGTCTCTATTCAAACGAAATATTTCATCAACTCTACCTGAGTTTCATATAGACATAAAAACAAACCATAAAAACACGAAAAACGTGCTGGAGACTATTTTTGTTCTGGAATGATTGGACTTTATTGTTTCATTTGAAATGAATTTATGGCGTGCAATATACTACATTTTTCATCCGCTGTAGGGTACATATCAGTTTTCTCGGTGTGACCCAATGATGTTTAACATCTATAGTAGGTAGATCCCCAGTCTCAATTGCGTCCATAAAGGCGATAGCGTACCAAATTGAAGCGTCCATCTGACTTATTCAAGCTGGCGATTTGGCGTTTCAATTTATCCTTTACAATATGTTTTAAATGGGATTAAATATTGTTATGTATTGTTTTTATATGGTTTTAGCTTGTGCAGCATGGGAATGCACAAACAGAAACAATAAGAAGTTATTTCATAAGGGAATTTAGTAATCATTTGGTGTTAATGGCTAATATGCTCACCTGTCAACCTGACAGCCATCTTGAAAAATATTTAGGCTAAGAATCGCTACAACCTACTTTAACATACAAACAGACCTATTCAAGATGGCTTCTTATTGACACGCCAGTGGACCATGACTGGAGATCTAGCCTACTTTAGATGTTAAATGTCATAAGTGCGACCCTCTTCGTGAAGGGAATGCCCGATGTCTGTAACCTGCTGAATTAGGATCCCACACATTACGCTTGAGCGTCCACAGTCGGTAACGTGTCTTACAGTTATAGATATTGCTCATGACGAGGGACTGTCGGTAATGTTTTCCACTCAAATTTATCTGTAAAGTAAAAAATGGTAAACAATTAACCTAACCCAACACACATTTAAATTGCCCAATGAAATGTATAATTCTGGTTGGGGAAACAATAAATATGAAATAATAACAACCTTTCACATGCTTTACTTTAGAAGACGTTGTTGGATGACGGAATAAAATAAGAGATGTCTTTTAAAGATTTTTTTATCTATATGAATGTAATTTAATGGAAGATTTAAAAATATCAGACGCACTTTAACAATCCTTTAAACTTATTTTTGCCCAGGGTTATGCCCCTTAAAAGTGTCGGTCAAAATGCATTGTACTGGCCGAGTGCCGAGCCACATCGCACTCTCATGATTGCGTAATTACAAACAAAAGCTTTAATGTTTTCTACAATATACTGACCAATTTCGTATATTGGCGATCTGTGATTAGGAGGATGGGAATGTTCGCGAAATTAAAACCACGCGAAATTACAGTTTTTTCGTGATATCTCGAGAACGATGCAAAATATCTAAAAACTGATTCTATTTCGAATTGTGGTTTTGTTAGAACAATATAATGCAAGAAAAAATATTTAAATATATAATAATTGGTGCGGTTTGTATTTAAGATATGCATTTAATTAATTAAAATTCCAATAAAAAACTTAATTACCATCACATTACAATATTTCTTCTTGCATTATGTTGTTCTAACAAAACCACAGTTCGGTCTGGAATCAGTTTTTAGATATTTTGCATCGTTCTCGAGATATCACGAAAGAACTGTAATTTCGCGTGGTTTTAATTTCGCGACTATCCCATCAGGACTTCACTATTGGAAGACAATATGCAACTCGGCCAGTGTATTTTCGACGGTTTGGCGCTATTGATAAACGTCCATTGGCGTAAGATATTGTCGAATTACACTATTAACTAAATGTTACGAGGGACAAATCTCTCGCCGACATAAAAAGTTAAAGAGGTGCGTTACTAAAAACGTGACCCATTAAAGTGAAATTTCACTTTCAAACGAAGCAGTTCTTACGACTACTAACTGGAATGTGGAAATTTCTACCATATATCATTACACTCTCTCTCGTTTTTGAATAAATTATTTAGTCATAAGGGCCTACCTAACATTCATCCTATAAATTATATTCGTGACGTAAGAAAGGTTTACCTAGGCTCGAAGCTCTAGTGCGATGAATGGCCCAAGACGGCTCGGGAGACATAGTGTCTGTCGTAGGCTCGCGAGGTTTCACATTGTGATATAGCTGCACACTAGTCTTGCGGCGGGGGGGGGGGGGATACGAGCCGTTAATATTAGCAGGCTCGCTTTCACGCTTCCATCCCCCCCCCTACCACCACACGCCGACACCAAGAGGTGGTTAACCTCAACTTCAAGGAGATGGCCAACAATGATTAAATTAATCATGTCTACTTTTAGGTATGGAATTACCCAAAATTGCGAGGGAATATATTTTTCATGCTGTGAAACATTTATTTTTAATGCATCTTGATATTTAAAAAAATGAACATTTTTTTTGTAAATACATATAAACCGTCAACAAAGTTGTCGCAAAATGTTTTTGGTGACCATTGAGTGCGTGTTGCTCATTCAAAAGGGGAAAGCCGTTCGCGGTGGTACAAACGATTAGAGCGTTGGTCCGAAGCGTATGGCTCAAGAGGACGTGGGTTCGGATTCCGCATTAGGCATGATTTTTTGTAATTGCCCTACCATTTTTTATATTTGATTCATTAACATTGTTGTAATATTACTATATCAAATATTTACTTAATTCTAGTTCATTGTTGTGTCTGCATCTATGTAATTAGATTTATTTAGTTGTCCTCCTTTGTAAATCAGTTTTTAACTGAATAGGATAGACGTTAAATAAATAAATAAAGTAAAAAAATAAAACAACCCCATCTGTCACTACTCTTCGTCTCGAAAAGCAATATTTCATTAATAGAGACGTTAAGCAACAAAAATCAACCAAATCAAAGTGAGACATTACTTAACCCGGCACCTCCACCAAAAGTAATATTATTTTTGTTTTGTTATTTGTTTGCGAATGTACTTTTGCTCCATATTTTGGATCCTCCCGTATGCGTGCTTGTAATAAATATACAACATAGGTAGTGAACACAACTTTGGAACGACGAAGTTTCTCATGAGGCAGCATGAGAGATAACATAAACGGGAAATTTAGACCGTCGTTGACTCTTTTTAAAGACACTTACTTGTTACGAAATGAATCCCGCAAGGTATTTCTAAATATTCCCGCTGTCACACATTTCAAGAACAAGACATTGCTCCATAAAGAATTTTAAATTAACTTTTTGTGTAGGAGTGATGGCGGAGAAAGGGAGAGACAAACTAATTATAACGAAGACGACGACGAAGGAAGTCAGTTGGGGATAAAGTTATACTCGGGGCCGAGAAACAAAACACGGAGGTGGGTGGTGTTTTAGGTTCCTTTGTTACAATGTTAATCTCGCGGTTTCAAGCACCACATATCCAGGAAGATTAAAAATTAATGTCGACGAAACAAATGTTGCCAGTTCTCGACGTTAACCGTAATTCCGCGTCAAGTGGGTCGCAAGATGTTGGCGTGTATGCTACGCTGAGGCCAGCAAGGAGGCAAGTTTAAGCGCCCAGCATTCCTGTTTTAACGTGTAGATACTTACAAGGCCGCTTCGCGAACGCTTTTTTAGTCGCGTTGATGGATGAGCTTATTTGTAAGATTTTAGTTTGCGTGGGATCTCTTTACTTTTGCAAGTGCTTTTTGAACGCATTGTAGGTGATTGTTGTCAAGTTTCTATTGTTACTGGGTAATTGTTATTATATACCTCAAAAAATTTCTATTAAAACCTTTATTCCATAGATTCTGGCTAACGTTTTTAACTTGTTCTTTCTAAAGTCAACACATCATTATTACCTTAATGTCCATGTAAAAAAATGAATGTTGTATCCCCACCCGTTTGGTCAGAATCGGCCCAAATATCACGAAAATATCGCATTAAAAATCGAAAAAAATCTTAAAGTACGATATTCATAAAAAGTATTTCTTCGATTGTATCCAAAAACGTGGCAGGTCTAAGTTCAGGGATTTCAAAGGTCCCCTCAAATTTTCATCAAGATCGCGTTTGCCGTTTTCCCGGTGCGAGCGCGAACAAACAGACAGAAAAAAAAGAAAAAAAATTGGAGCTAAATTGTTTGAGGGGTCAGTGAAATTGAATTCTTCGCTTCGCTCATCCAAAAACATGTTAATTATACTTTATGTAGACGTTAATAAAGAATTAGAGATCCAGCATTCAGAATTCTTAACTAATTCATAATCTCGAGTACAAAATTGAGTGTGTAATTTTCGTAATTTGTTACATTTTCGGCAACTTCGGCAATTTATTCCGAGCACCTGCATATATTTTAAGCAAACTCCCTGTGGGTTTTAACGTTTAAATCATCATGAACTCCCATTTTAATAATGTAAACCGTCATTTAAACTTTTTAGAGGGAGTTTCACGAATTGTAACTCACGTTTGGGATTTTCCATTTTACAACTTTCTGGGCGTAGGGCGTATGTCTCGCAATGATTGTTATGATCATTTATTTGCAACTGACTGTATTTATCCGAAGTAGAATTTTTCCTTTAATTGTAACAATAAGAAGGATTTTTGAAATGGTTCAAAAATCAAATTTTGAATAAAAACACAAAAATACACACAATTCCGGAATGTCCCGGATATTTTGTAAACTAGTAGTAGATACATTTTGAATATGTAAAAAAATGGGGAAAAATAAAAACTGTTTAAAAATCTTATTTTTAAAATTAAAATCAAATTTAAGATCTTTTTAAACTTTGGTGTCAATTTGGAATTCAAAATCAACAATTTATTCCTAAACAATCAATGAAAAAAATCTAAAAAGAAATAAAAAATTATTTTAAAAAATCACGAATTTCAAATTGTTAGGGTAGGAAGCTAAATTTTAGGTTCCAGTATCTTGCCCTTTCAAGGGTGCAATTATCTTAAACTTGAGCGCATGCACTTTACTCGCGCTAACATCAGCGACTCTTTTTAACGTTGTGTTTAATGTTGCATATTTTATAGAACAAGTTAACACATGCCTCGTGAGACACGCTTTTCATGTGCTGAAAGTGTTTAACATATCAAGAAACATTATGTTGGCATATCGGGTAATGTGTACAGTTGTTTGGCTAATAAAATGTAGTAGAAAGATAGATACATATACCTCATTTAGTTTAAGATGTATGAACTTGTTTGATTTTTTACAATTAAAATCATCGTCAGATTTTAGCGTTGATACCATAATATATTTTTCTAAATTGTTGAAATTGTATTAACATTTTCATGTAAAGAACGTTTGTTAACTATAATCCAAGTGATGGCACAGGCATACACAAATAGGAACTTGAAAGTTGGTTAAATGTAAGAACATTCCAACATTTTTATTAAAACAATTTAATTCTCTTTCGTAAACAAAGAAGTTAACGTAAAAATGTAATAAAATTGGCAAATAATTATAATTTAATCATGAATAATGTTTCATGAAAGGATTTTTAAAATTTCAATCGCTTTAGTAATAAAAGTTACATAAACCAACTGTCTTGAAGAATTATGTGTAGGAAAATAATTATCTTTGTAAAGCTTGTACATTCAATTTTTAATTATTTTAATTAAACAAGAAATACATGAAAGAGAATCGTTAAGTATTGGAAAAGTTTTTTTTTTGGGGGGGGGCGTGGAGGGTCTTCAATAAAAATATAAAAAACACCTGCCACCAGCAGTATACACCAAAGTTCGTCAAAATATATTTCCCTCTCAGAGTTTTGGTTACGTCGACTTTAAAAGAATATTCCCCCTACCAAGATTTGTTTTTAAATTAAGGGACGCCTTTCTAATTTTCAAAAATTGTTTTCATCCGTTTTCACTTAGAAAGTTCGTGCAGCTCATAAATTCCCAACATAGGCAACAGGTAGTATTATTTCACCCTAGGGAAGAACACGACCACTCTCCCAAGTGTTGCCAACATTTCAGTAAATAAACAATATCCGGTCCTTTCACGCCGAATCACTTTATCAAATCGTTCGGACAACAAACCATTCCAAAATATTGTGTTTGCCCAAACTAAATGTAGATCCGCTAAAACGCAAAGTGGTTTTGAATTGAGCTGTTAAGTAAATCGTTAATATTTACATAAAACGGCTTTGAATATTCGATTGTGTTTTTCCTTGAATAAATAAAGTGATAAAAGCTTTGCATTATTGGTGAGTTGTAACATTATGACGAATGTACTAAAATGTGTCTGTTGATAATTTCTTGCAATGTAATATCACATTTCCATTTATAAACAGAATATAACTTGCATGCAACATAGACTTTTCTACCGAATGGACAAATGCTTGGACAACAAAGATTCAATGAAGAATTCAACAACAACACAATACAATGCGAATCTCTATTGATTGACCAATGGGGTTGTAATTTGTACCAGTATATCAATTTGGATTGTATATATGACATTGTATTTATTAGAGCACATTTCAAAACATTACTTTTTAAAATTAGCTGTGTCCTGTGCGTAGATAACCAAATTTTTTTTATTTTTAAAGCGTGTGCATGAGAGAGTTATTTGCAATTTTGAAACGTTCTCTAATCGTGACTTCTACCCAAAGAGTCAAGGTTTTGGGGGTAAACATATTAGGTCGAAAACAGGTTTTAAGGATGTACATGCAATTTTCTGGATTTAGCTATCAATCTATCGTTCTTTAAATGGACTTTTAACATTGTAAAAAAACGTTAGCTCGAGCTCATCAAATAATTGTCTTATATGCTGTATGTTTAGGGCTAAAAGGCTGCCTTCTTCACCGCCAGTTTTTTGTTTCAAAGTTCCTTTCGTTTCCAAACGTTAAAATGATATTTCAAAAATGAACTAGCATTTTCAAGAGAAATTACTGTTAGAAGATGCAAAACGAATTCAAATTCTGCTTATATTTCGAAATATTCTCTAACCCTTTAAAGTTTAGGCCTACCCACAATATAACCCAACATTGTGAGGTAAAGAATATAAGATGAAAAACTTTTCCTTCTCCAGAGGCAAACCGAGCAGAAAGCATATTTCATACACTAAGGGTCCTTCACAACAACTCGTAAAATATTTCTAAGGGATAATCTCGAATAAGTAAAGTTTAAAATATAGTTTACGAGTTGGAACGAGTAGACATAAAATAACTTTTAACTTTTTTTGGACAGGGGTCTAAAAAATGGGAGAGCATGTAATCCTCGGAACACATATTGTGCTACAAACTGCATGGCAGAGTAAAAGCGAAGCCAGTAAACGGTAGATCATGGTTATAGTCGATTGTCGGAACTTGGAACGTTGTGAAGAGTGACGACTGAACAACAAACTGTGCGACTTAGTTTATAGGCACTTGTCCGTTTTCCTCGGTGGTTTCTAACACTTGGGCCAATAAACACGTTTCTCACATTGTATAATAAACTCCTGAAGTATGTTGTGTTGAAAAGCTTTGATCGAAGTTACACTAAACCGCGACTACTGACTCACTTACAAACAAACAGGTGTTCTTACTCATTTGTGTTGGACATCTTGTGCAACAAATTAACATTAAAAATTAAATAAGTCTAAAGAGAACTTGAAGAAGTGACACTTCCACAACATGAAAAGGCATTGTTGAGTTACTGAATTTGCTGTAATAAAAAAATTTAATACCAAATTTGACTGTGCAGTGTTTAAACATTATAAATTATATATTTTAATTAATTATGTAATTTAATAACAAAGTTACAATACAGTACATTTTTTAAAACCTTGTACACGAATAAGTTACATTAACAAAATTTGTCTAATTTATTCTCTTATCTTTAATTTGAAGCATCTTGACTAGACTACACTACAAATAACCGTTACACAAAATGATACGTTATTTTATAAAATGTTACCAAAATCACATAACATTTTCTCAGTCCGTCCGTTTGTGCGTGTATCGTGTCCCAACATAAAAAACGAACATGGCCTCAGATTGACATACATACACCAGAAGGCGGTGCGATTTCAAGCATGAACTGAACCGAAATTCTCCTGCATTATTAGTGATTTAGAGGTATTTATTGAGTAATCTCATGTTATATTTAGTTGTGGTACTTCGTTATACTCTTAAATAGTTGTATAATTGTTAGTAAGCCTAGTCTTACCCTCGTCTTCAGTCGGGGGCGATTTCTACCCTCGCTGCTGCACGAAGCGATCGGTTTGTTTTGGTACACACTAGTGAGTGTTTTGTTTTCTTTCTCTTTTATCGTTTTTTTCATTGAATTACCATGTATTCTACCCCACGACCTGTTCCCGTACTCGCAATTACGTCACGTATCAACACACTTAAATGCGTGTTTGACCGCACATTCTCTAAACCGTCCGCAGCCGAAGTCCACGAGTGGATTTTCTCGATATTACGCCTGGAACCATCGTCAGTCACTGCTATTCAGTTGGATGGCGCTAAGCAGGCTGTCTACATAAAACTAACCGGGGATCGTCTGTGTGAGGAGCTCCTCACTAATCTAGGGAGTTCTGTTCCTTTCCGCCATGCTGATGGTTCTGTCAGCAAAGTTGCTATCGGCCATGCTGACCTAGGCTACAGGCAGATCCGAGTTTTTAACCTGCCACTCGAGTTATCGAATGAGCGTCTTCGAGAGTACCTTCGTTCCTACGGGCTGGTGCGGGACATCATGGATGAGGTGTGGTCCACTTCTTACAGATACCAGGTGAAGAACGGAGTACGTACGGTTAAGATGGACCTCACGAAGCACATCCCGTCCTATGTAACAGTCGGGGGCATACGTGCGCTGGTGACCTACGAGGGACAGACGAAAACGTGTTCTATTTGCAACGCTAGCGACCACTTCAGGGCTGATTGCCAGGCTAGGCGCCCTGTGCAACTGCCCTTGATCGACCGTACAAAAAACACGTGGGCGAATCTGTCGCAGCCCTCGGCGGCCACGTCAGCTTCGACGTCTCAAGATCTGGACATAGGCCTTCAACTTGCAGCCACGCCAGTTCCAACCCTCGCCGACTTGACCTCGCTAATACCGCCCTCGCAAGCTACCCCTGATGTCGCTGTGTTGTGTTCAGTGATGACCAAGAAAGTAATGAAGCCTAGTGAGTCTGTTAAACAAATAGTTCCACTCCCTGCTATTTCAATGGAGGTCTCCTGCTCCTCTAGCAGCGAGGTGCCAGAAGACAACCGTAAACGGCGTTCCTCTCCTCCTGCTGAACAACAAGTACCAAAGAAGCATGTTATCCGTAAGGTGAAGGGAAATGGAGCTTCTCAGCGCTCGCGCTCCCTCTGTAAACCTGAGACGCCATCTGGTGCCGACTCTGTCACCACTAGTTTGGAGCTTCCATTTGTTGCCAACGCTCTCACCCCTAGTGCGGAGCTTCCAGATGCTGACGACGTTGTTACGCCAAATATGGAGCAACGGCAATCTAAGGCTACCCGTGGACGCAAATCCCGTGTGTGGAGTGAGGAAGTGGAACCAGGTACCACCTGCTCTTAGGGGATGACCCTCAACATAGGCTTCGCCAACTGTAGAGGTTTCTCTCGCAAGAAACCTCTAATTGAGAACCTGTGCACATCAGAGCGCCTTCACATTCTCGGTGTGCAGAAACTTGGGCCTCCTCTCGCCATAATCTCCGTCTTCCAGGATTCGCGTCTTTCCGTAGGGATCGGGTCTGCCCTCCTGGTCAACAGCATAGGGGCGGAGTGGCATTATTCCTGCATCCAAAACTTCCGGCTACTCAAATTACTCCTACACTGAAATTCCGTCAACTCGAAGTCATTCTCTGCTCCGTTCGGAGCCCACTCGGTCCGATTTTGATCGTCCTTGCATATTTCCCGCCTACCATTTCTATCGCCGCACACATAGACTTCTTTGAATACGTGGCGTCATTTCCAAACTTCGTGTTCATGGGAGACTTTAATGCTCGTCATGTGACGTTTGGAGATACTTCCTCCAACACTAATGGCTCCACTCTGGCTGATCTACTCGTTGACCTTCCAATGTATCGTTGTTACAATACGTGTCCGACGTACATTGGCCCCATGGGATCCTCAATACCAGACCACATTCTTGTAAGTGACCATCTATCTGGTCGGCTTGGCGACGTCGTCATCGGCCCATCAATAGGCAGCGACCACCTCCCACTTGTAGTTTCCTCGAATGTACTTCCTCCTCCACCTATCCGCGAACGGTTTAAAATAGTCAAGGATTTCCATAACGCTGACTGGCGTCGGTACAGGGCTGAGATCGAACGGCTTCTCCCAGAGGAGGTTGATGCTACGTCGTGTCCAGCACTTAGGACCACAACGGAACATTTGGTGGCAGTACTGAAGAGGGCTGCGGCTGTTGCGGTCCCGGTACGTGCGATCGACACTTACCGCCCTGCTCTACCTGGTCATATTGTTGATCTCATTCGTCAGAAAAGGAGAATTTATAATGCCTTTAAGGTTGCTCGTGATCCTGACCTCAAAACAGAGTGGAACCGATTGAATGCTCTTGTTTGCCGCAGCATTGTTCAGTTCCGCGAGCTTCAGTGGATGCTCGTTTGCGAGTCACTGGACTACAAGGACGGTTCCTCATTTTGGCGCACCTTCAAACGTATTACGGGCCAGTCCACTCGCGCCAACGGACCCCTCATTGTCAATGACCGAGTGTGTGCGTCGTCTTCCGACAAAGCGCAGGAGTTTGCGTCTTCTCTTGAGGGAGTTTATCAGTTTCCCGAGGACGCACTCTTTGATGACGTCTTCAGAGAGAGGGTCGAACTGTCTCTAGCACACCACGAACCGTCCTTCGCTTCTCATGACATCATCCCAGATGAAGAAGTTCTCCACCCCGACCTCGTCCGGGATATCAGCGCGGAGGAAGTTCTGTCTGCTATACAACACGGACGGAGCTCATCGCCAGGTGCTGATGGTATCACCAGACTGATGCTTCGCCAGGTCCCTGCCAAGTTCGTCTCTCACCTCGCTACTCTCTTCTCTGGGTGCCTCCGTTTGGGCTACTTCCCTCCCAGTTTAAAATCTGCTGTCATCGTCATGATTCCAAAGAAAGGACAGCCACCAACGAATCTCGCTAGTCACCGGCCTATTAGTCTCTTGAACGTTGTGGCAAAGGTTCTTGAGAAAGTGATTCACTCCAGGCTGGTTGCTTTCGCTGACCGCCTCCACATCATCCCCGAGTCACAGTCCGGCTTCCGAACAGGTCGCTGCACGACAGACCCCCTCATCAAGCTGGTGACGGAGGTTTCAGGGGCGCTAAACGATGGCCAGTGTGTGCTAGCTATTTTTCTGGACATATCACGCGCCTTTGACAAGGTTTGGCATGACGGGCTCTGTTACAAGCTGCTGCAACTAAGAGTCCCTTTTGTAATGGTGCGCTTCATCCGAGCTTTTCTCACGGGACGTCTCGCTTGTGTGCGTGTTAACGATCAAGTATCCCGCTCGTTTACCCCTCTTTCTGGCGTGCCTCAAGGTTCCTGCCTCTCTCCTCTTCTCTACCTGATCTACTGCCACGATATTCCTCCTCCTTGTCCCGTTACCTTGCCTTAGCCCTCTATGCAGACGACACGGCCTACTGGTGCAAAGGGCGCACAGCGAGAGAAGTCTTCCGCCGTCTACAGCGCCAAATTAAAGCTCTGGAAGCTTGGATGCGTCGTTGGCGTGTATTGCCGAACGCCTTAAAGACACAGCTTATCCTTTTTCACCACCGGCACAAAACGCAGAAAATGTCTCAACGACCACTCCGTCAGTCCATCTCACTTTGGGGCGCTACGGTGTACCCTAGTCGGTCTGCCAAGTACCTTGGAGTAACCTTTACAGACATTCTGAACTGGGGTGCTCATTGCCGTGACGTCATCAACCGTGCGCGGTCGAGACTAAATTTACTCGTGATGCTTCGTGGGCGACTTTCTGGATGCAGTTTCCGCACTCTACGGCACACTTATAAAACTTTCATCCGTCCCCTCTTTGAATACGCGGCCCCGGCGCTGACACCCGTCTTTGGAGGATGTCTCCAGCAATACTTCTCGCTGGAGCGAAGAATCCTTCGCCGCATCGCGCGGCTTCCTCCGATGACGCGGAATGAAGACGTGTATGCCCAAACCGGCGTCGGTGGTATCAGCGCTCGACTCGACACCCTCGCAGGGGCTTACGTGCAACGTCTTCAAGCAGGCGGCAGGAATGAGCTTCACGACCTCGTTTCGCGTCCTCGAGTCTTCAGACCTCTACCGCGATTCAAGTACCCTTATCCGCCTTTTGCCTTTCAATTTGTCTAACTTTATCAATGTCATGTTCTCTTGTTGTTTTTCATGTAATGTTTAATTTGTAACTCTGTTATCACTGTGTTAGGCTACAGAGGGCACACTTGCCCTGCATTAGCCTTCCAGCCGTCTGGGCAGGTAAAATACAATAAATTATATGCGTTTATAATGTTAGCATTGCCATATTACAAGGATGATACAAAATATTTTTAGGACCCTGCAGGTCAGGGGGCGAGGCTAGTTTTAGTAAGTTTCTGTACACCCTGCATGTAGATAAATGTTTAAATTTATTCATGAAAAATTATGTCAGGTCAAGGTTCAGTTTATAAATAAATTGCAAGTTATTACAATTACTTTATTTGAGGTGCGCCAAGTATGATTATTGAGTTCTGGAACAAAAACTGAAAATAAACGGTAAACTTTGCTTGCAATTTTAGGTCCTGGCGTACTTCTTGCTTGTTTAAAAAAAAACTTTAGAACTACTCTTGTACAACGGTGCATTACGAATATACAATACACACAAATAAAGTACATTCAAAACCTCCGAAAACTACAATTCTATTCAAGACTTTCCATGCGTATTTTACTTTTAAGAAAGTAGGGATATACCAAGTTTTTTCTTGATACGTTTAACATAGTTTTACCATCTACAGTGGAGAAAACTAAGTTTACTGAAGGAACTTACCAACTACGAAACAACTTCTGTTGTTCAGTATTTTTCAAGACTTTGAGATTATTCCTACGTTCATTGATATTCCCTACTCGCTGGAATAACTGTAGCAAAATTTTATACAGAGGGAGTTGGACGGGATTGAGCATTTTCTTTTGAAGTACTTGAAATAGTTCGGGTGCCAGATCGTAATATTCTGAAGCATTAACAACATCAGAAACCATCTTTGGTAATTACAATCAATGTTCTCATATTCGGAATGAGCTATGTTAACAACGTGGCACAAAATTAATTCTTAGGTTGTTCCAAATTTGCCTTATTGATTCTTACACTGTCAGCTGGTAGAATCGAGTCCAGCTTGATTGATTAGTGTTTAATACATTAGTATGCCGATCTCTAGTTGGTCATTGTTTGCTCGCCGATGGTGTCAGCGCCTTCAGGGTTGGCTTGGTCTGCTTAAAATTTGATGTCCCCCACTGAAAATCAGTTCTGTGACCGAATGGGTAGACTCTAAATACGAATTTATTTATTTTTATTTATTTATTTACCCGGCACTACCACCAAAAGAGATCTACGCTGGGAGAAGTTTAGTCTGTGTATTATTCAACAACCTGTTGATGAAGTACAACAAATAAGCTACGTTTTCTATTTTAGGTAATTCCATACCCATGTTGTAGTATTTGTAAATGTTTGAATTGTGTTATAAGGCAAATCACAAGAATGGGTCGCAATTCATATGTCTGCTTTAATTGCAATTCAAGATTACCAAGTCAACAGACGAAGTTTGTTCAGAAACAAACTCGAGACTAAAGCAGGTACTTATGTACAGATAGACAGATTGTGTGGTGCGAAGTATCGACATGATTATTATTGCGTGGTTTAGCTCGGCAGCGATAGGAAGTGAAATAGGAATAGCAATAGGAAACCGTCTCAGAATCCCTTCAAGATACTAATTAAAAGCGAAATGCAGATGAGAAACTGAGGATTAAAGCTGCGACTTCCGACAGTAGATGGTAATGAAGACGACGATGACAAGGCAAAGGCGAAACAAAGGCAAAATCCATAGTTAACTCTGAAGTTAGTTAAGACATTGTGTGGAAGACCGAGGCGTTCATGCCGTAGCGGTAGATAACTATTTCGGTGCAACACTATCTGTATCTATTTCAATAGAAACGTGAGTGAGTTAATGTGTTAAGCCTTGCAAGAATAATTTACTTAGATACATTATAGAAGTTAGGAGGTGAGGTGTCGGAGGTAATTGCTAAAAGGTAATGGAGGTTTATCAAGCTATGCAACATTACCCTAATTTAATTCTTAATAATTTGCTAAGGAATACGCAGCAATTGACTTGACTCGAAAAGGAGAAGCGAGAATTGTGTTACCTTGGGCGTATAAGAATTGTGCAACACAGGCTTCTACACAAAGATTTTGTGGGTAACGGAAAATATGTCTCATATTGAGTACTATAGGAAAACACCCCTGTCGTTTCTAGACGAGGGATAGAGGCTTAATTTTACTCTCTATTGAACTTGATCGTTGGTTTTGTATGTGTAATTTCACATAATTCTGAATAAAACTTCGTCTTATCTGTTCAAATTCATAAAAAAAAACTATGTAAATTTCAGTCCGTATACGAAGTACGAGGTAAAATGGCAAGGTTTACTTCATCTCCCTGTTGAATTTTGAGGAACTTTGAGCTTGAAGATTTGGTACACCTTTGCCACTGACATGCATTCGCCGCCTGACATTCAAAACATGGTTCGATAAAAAGATTTCTTCACGAACAAAAGCTAGTGTCGTTAAATTAAATGAAACATCACAATTTCGACATTTTATTTTTGCATTTGAATCGTAACAGATTTTGATGAAAAAATTAACAGCCCCCATAATTTTTGACCACGTATGTTTGTTTAAAATGTCAGCGAAATCGTTTCAGGGGTTTGCAAGTTTCTTATCGCACAGGCACAGACATAAACACATAGTATTGTTGTAAGGGACGCAAGCGCTATTTAAATGAGCTCAATCCCAGCGTTCGCCATTTGATTAATTTAATCATTTATTGTTAAAGGGATAAGACAGTCAAAGTTAGTTCTGAGATCAATACAAAAACTGTGCAGATATTCATGAATACAGTTGTCACATACTTAATTGCCATATTTTTAAAGTAAAAATTGATATAACTGACTTGCAAAATAGTTTTTACAAAAAAAAAAACATACGGGTGGTTAAACGATGAGGGGGTCAACACAGTTGACTTACACCCTTCCTCAAATTAACGGAAATTAATTGCGATTTGTTATTTTTTTTCTACAGGCTAAACTTATTAAATAACTGATTTTACTCGTAGGTTGTGAAAAAGTGACGAGCACTGCCTGCTAGACGTTTTTCTATTAAGTTTTATATACTAGAAAATGGTCCTTTTGTTGTTCAAAGGGTACAAGCCATATGACATTACCTTTTAACATCAAACTGACCATGTTTTTAGTTATTTCAACACATGACTAATCTGACTGAAACCAATTCTTCACCAAACGATGCGGCGCCCCTCATTTAGTAATATTCGATTATCCACTCATTTTGGCCAAAAGTTGACTTATTTCCCTTACACAATAACGATTGTAGAAACTGAAAAAACGTAAACTGTATTGACCAGTGAAATATCTACCGGTAAACTTCCGAATTAGTCTCGCGTATATCGGTGGAGAACCTTATCTAGTAAATTAACGAGATTTAACATCCAGTAAATCACTTCTTGTACTGGAAAAAGGTCACATTATAAAATTGTTATTATATTTTGGCAATTAACTTAAGTTTATCGCAATAAATTCAAATTCTACGTATTCTGTCATAAACAAATAAATCATAGAGCAAAATGTGATATGCGTTTAGTAGAGGATTTTTTTTGGATGAGCGTAGCGAGCGAAGCGAAGATTCCATTTCACTACACTGGAGAAAAAAAATCCGGAATGTTTTTTTTTCTTTCTGTATTTTTGTCTCGTTGTTACCACGATTCCGGCAAAACCGATACTCTGATTGCAATGAAAGTTCATGGAGGCCTTCGAAATCTCTGAACTTAGAACTGCCACGTTTTTGAGCGCAATCGGGAAATTTCTTCTCATAAAAAACGCAATTTTACGATTTTTTTTCGGTTTTTAAAAACTTTCTTCGACTTATAACACCTACATGCTTTAACCGATTGTAATGATTTTTTCACAGAACCTTAATTTCATGAATTAAGATATTCGTGCGAAATTTGAGCGTAATCGAAAAATTATTTCTCATGAAAATCGAAATTTTACGGGTTTTTTCTTTTTTAAAACAATTCTTTGACTTATTACACCTACATGCTTTATCCTATTGTAATTATTTTTTCACAGAACCTTAATTTCCTGAATTAATATATTCGTGTTAAATTTGAGCGCAATCGAATATTTATTTCTTATGAAAATTGCAATTTTACGATTTTTTTCTTTAAAAATAAAATTACGATTAATTAAAAAAATTAAGTTATATTTTTATTTAATTTAATTTAAAAAATAAAAAATCTTCGACTCAGTAATGATTTTTTCACAGAACAACAGAAAATCCGCGTAACACATGGCAGCTCAATGCACCAATTACGCTCATCCAACAACGCGGCGGGACTTAAGCGTTTTCCTAGTTTAACTCCATAAGAATAGCATTGTTGGTGGAGGTGCCGGGTAGAGTGAGAAAATTTTTAACTCCATAAGAATAGCATTGTTGGTGGAGGTGCCGGGTCCTTCATTTTATTATTATTTCTACGTTATCCATTCAGTTACAGAGAACGGTATTAGTGTTGTGGTATTTTTTTTGTATGTCACACGCGACGGTGAATTAATTAGGACCTAAGTTTTTCAATTATGTAGGTCAGTGCATTTTCTTATCTCAGCTTTACAGTAGGCCTGCAGAGTAACAATACAATAAAGTTTTCAGGTTAAAAACTAGATTAACAATGGTTGTGAATTTCTTCCCACCGCAGTCCATAAAAATGATTTACTGACTTGAGAACCTGCTTGAATATTTCTGGAAAATATTTTTGGATGAGCGTGGCGATCGAAGCGAAGACTCCAATTTCACTGACCCCACAAAAAAATTAGCTCGGGGTGTTTTTTGTTTGTTTGTTTGTTTGTACGCTCTCTACCGGGCAAACGGCATATGCGATCACGATAAAAATTTTAGGGGACCTTCGAAATCTCTAAACTTAGACTTGCTACGTTTTTGGTTACAATCGAAGAAATATTTCTCATGAATATCGTACTTGTACGATTTTTTTTCGATTTTTAGTGCGATTTTTTCGTGACATTTGGGCCGATTCTGACCAAACGGGTGGGGCTACAACGTTCATATTTTACATGTACATTAAGGTAATGGTTATGTATTGCTTTTTGAAAGAAAAAGTTAAAAAAAAGTTAGCCAGAATCCATAGAATAAAGGTTTTAATATAGTGTTTTTTAGGTTTATAATAACAATTAACAAGTAACAATAGAAACTTGACAACAATCACCTACAATGCATTCACAAAGCACTTGCAAAGAAAAAGTGGTCCCACGCAAACTAAAAACTTACAAAAAAGCTCATCCATCAACGCGGCGGGACTTTAGCGTTCTCCTAGTAGTGATAACGTTAGCTTTAATGTATTTTTCGAAGCAGTTAGGTTGAGACACCGGAAAAATGTTTGGTATCTAGGAGAAATTCTTCATCTTTTAGTTTGATTGTGATCGTACTGACTATTTTGGATATTATTGAGCGAGCGTCTCCACTTGACTCTTATGGCTCGAATGTCTGGGTTTTTTTTCTGTCACTGCTTCGATACAGGTCGCACCGTTTCTCTGATCGACCTGAAATTTTTTACACATGTACATACCACCTAGGCGGGTTGCTGTATAGTTTTTGAACAAAATCTGATCGTTGGTTATAAAAAATAAAAAAACAAAAACAAAAACAAAACCAAAAACAAAACAAAATAAATAAATAAATTAAAACGTTCCGATCGTTATGAAATTTTGCAGGGTCAATAAGTAAAACATTCTCTCCTATTTTCCAAATTTTCAGCTAAATCGGTCGAGACCTTAAAGACTTATTGGTAATCATAATTCGAAAAATGATGTTAAAAAATGAAGGAGGCAGTGAAGATACAAAGATACACTTTAGAAGGCATGACGTAAATTAGTACAATGCAAAGATGTTGGAATAGTATATAGTGTACAATGTCAATATCCAGTTAGGCCTACACTGTGTGGTGGGCCTTATGGAATGTAGTACTCTGGGTCATGTTGCACGTACCGGTGCTCGCTCAACAACGCGTCCAACTGAGCGTTTTCCTAGTCATGACATTCGACTCCAATTTTCGGACCAGGAACATGGTAAAATTGGTAAATTCTAACGAGACCAATAAGATTTTTATTGATATCATCTAAACAATATTGCCGAGAGTTAAAACAGAGTATTTATGTAATTATGAAGAACCGAAATGTGATGTCTATACTTAGATATAATCGAAACATTACCATCAATAATTGTTATGAGTTTTAACCGAAGCCAGGTTTAAATTTTGATATTGAGCCTAATTGGTAACAGTAAACGCTATCGACAATTGCGTTCCGTCTGTTATAATGATAAATACGGTAGTGTGTTTGTGTAGGTGCGTATATGGGATTAGGCGTGTGTATGTGGGCTTGAAGTACATACTCAATGCACGAAGTGTATATTGCCTACAAAACGTAAGCCGATTATAAGAGAACATTTCAAATCATTGCTAGTTATTAGAACGTAATTGGCTACGATGCGATAAAGTTAACAAGGGAACATGAATACCACAAATGATTTGCAAAGTCCTCATAGGTTGGGCAAACCAGTACACTTTGTAAATTTCTGTGAAAGGGGTTAAATAATTAGAATGGCAGGTAGTTCACGAATAAGTAGATTTATGATATTACTAGGAAAACGCTTAAGTCCCGCCGCGTTGAAGGATGAGCGTTTTATAGTTTTTTGTTTGCGTGGCATATTTTTACTCTTGCAAGTGCATTGTTTTGTTGCCTACGCATTGAAGTGGTTGTTGTCAAGTTTCTATTGTTTCTTGTCAATTGGTACTATTGACCTTAAAAAACTTATACCAAAAGCTTTATTTCTATAGATTCTGGCTAACTTTTTCAACTTTTTCTTTCAAAAGGTACTACATCACCATAACCTTAATGTCCATGTATAATATGAACGTTGTAGCCCCACCCGTTTGGTCAGAATTGGCCCAAATGGCACGAAAATATCGCAAAAAAATCAAAAAACTTATATTAAAAGCTTTATTTCTGTAGCTTCTGGCTAACTTTTTCAACTTTTTCTTTTAAAAAGCAATACATCACCATTACCTTAATGTCCATGTGAAATATGAACGTTGTAGCCCCACCCGTTTGGTCAAAATCGGCCCAAATGTCACGAAATATCGCACTAAAAATCGAAAAAAATCGTAAAAGTACGATATTCATGAGAAATATTTCTTTGATTGTACCCAAAAACGTAGCAAGTCTAAGTTCAGAGATTTCGAAGGTCGTGTCAAATTTTCATCAAGATCGCATATGCCGTTTGCCCGGTAGAGAGCGAACAAACAGACAAAAATACAAAAAAACAAACAAAAAAACAAAAAAACACCCGAGCTAAATTTTTTGGGGGGTCAGTGAAATTGAAGTCTTCGCTCGCTACGCTCATCCAATTATGTGAATGGCGAGTACTATAATGAAGTCCGAATAATACTGTGAATAGAGTTTGGAATTGAATTCAAATCTAAACGGCTTTATTTAGTGGTTAAGATTTAATTTATACTCATTCTCTTAGTTAAAAACAATGGATATGATTGATTGCAAGATTAAGTTTTACTACAAATTAATAATTGTGTTGTGCGCTTAAAACTTGGAGCGATAATTGAGTGTCTCCAAAATATTGTGATTCTAACTTACTATTTATCAGGGACACTATATGCCTATTAAAAAATCTTTAATGATTGAGAAGTCCAATTTTCATTTAAAAAAAATCATAATAGAAGTTTTTCATTTTTGAATCTATATAAATAAAATAAAATTTAGTAATATTATTGATTTCTTGGTATTTTGATGCAAACTAGTGGCTTTCATTCACGATAATTTTTTTACTTGAAGATAATTATCCTTTGGTTAACGTACAATTCGAATAAACTAACATGCCCCAATAAACATTTTTTTTTAATTATTCACATGAAAACTTCATTAGTAAGAAGTGAAGGATTCAACTTAAAAAATTCGGCAGTTATAAATAGAAAATTTTGCAAATTTTAGGTCAATGCCAAGTGCGGCCAGGCTTTCCTTTTTTAATTTACTCCCTCCATACCCCCCCCCCTCTCAAAAAAACAAACTAACCATTTTTTTATCTGTTGGTTTAAGATTTGTTTTAAAACCGTTACGCACTTCGTTTTTATACGATTTTTAAATTAAATTATGTTTAAAAAGTGCTTCAATGACTGGTCCTAAAATAGGAAAATATGAATTTACAATACGTCGCTTTTGGACACTAAGCATTGCCTCAAAGTTTGTTGCGAAATCAAATTCGTAAATATCAATGTTCTACAAAATGAGATATTACGATACCATTTCTCGATTTGGTTGGTCAGAAAACACTCCCGTAGGTGGAATTGTTACTATTTAATACAATTCAGAAGTTAAAAAATTCACCCCGATCGGAGTTCGAACCCGCGTCTCCCACATTCCAGGTGCAAGTAGACTACCGAGACGGTAACTATTTAATTTCTGAATTGTAGTCTCGGTAGGTCTAGTTGTCTAAGGCAACTACCTGGAATGTGGGAAACTCGGGTTCGAACCCTGATCGGGAATGAATTTTTTAAACTTCTGAATTGTATTAAATATTTACAATACCAGTTAACATGACAGAATCGACTTTGCCTGAAACGTATGGTATATCCCTTAAACTCACGTTGAGAGCTAATGTGTCTTATTGTTCTCACTTCACAGATCACAGATCGTGTATCAGGGGTTCAGGTTAGTAGTCGCTTATTATGTGGTCGACATCCTCATTGATGTTCGCGTCCCCGTTCCACCCACCCTTACAATACAACCCATCTACCACTGAAGGGTTGAGCGATTCGCAGCCCATTGTGAACGTACAATGAACGCAATACGTTGCTTTGACGTGGATACCGAATTACACATCACAGAGGCTAGAACGTTATAAGTCGCAACTCGCAATGCAGGGAACTTGAGTTATGCGAGGTAGGGTAATACAGACACTCGACAACTTCAAGTAAGAGCATGTAAGCCAGAGTTGACTCTTCACACATATCTGATATTAACTTATTTGGTAACGTTATTACTATTATTTATACTAACAGTTCATAAGTAACAAGTTTATGATACGGAGATAGTATTTTAATTCAAAAATCAAAGAGTTCAGGAAACTAATAAAAGTTTATACCATTCTATTATTTCATTACTAAGAGTGCGTCTTTTTTAACTGTGTATTATTGTGTATGATACATCATTTGTAACTTTCTGTGAAATTTGTCATAATAATTATGTAGAGTGTAAATGTGTGAATATGTGAATGTGTAGAATGTGTATTTAAAAAATAGAATTTTTTTAGAGGACGTCCGAACTTTAAACAAGGATAAAAGAAATAAGAAAAACATTAAAGTTCCAGCGAAGAAAAATTTGTGTAATACTATATTTCGAAAATGAACATTTGAACTACGGCTGTTTTTCTATACGGCGCCTTAATTGAGATAACAATTTTGGGGGATATCGTTGGTAACTTTGTTTTATTTATTGCTAAGGGCACACAACTTGGGTAACAATCTAAAATGCTCAAAAGCAGACCGACCATTTTATTCGAAATGTTTGCCCAGGGCCGACCCGTGAGCCATCTGAAAATTCCATAACAACGTTTACTGCAAAGTACAAACTTTTGAATTGAAATATTCTGCTCCCCATGAAGTTTCAAAGTTTGGAGTTGTCTATTTCACGCATATTTAGTTTCAAACGACGTATTACGTGATAGTTTGAGAACAAATGGCAATGCCACGTAGATAAACTGTGAAATTCTCTTCACTGCTCTAGTCTTTTGTTCTTACAATAATGGTTTATTGTCGTTGAGCTTTTCATCTAAGTATTTAGTAAATGAAAAGCAGAATACCGTCTAGCACGCAACGCGTTCAGTTTAGACTTCGCAAGTTCGAAAGTATTAAATTTTTAGTCCGCGTTGCCTATTAATTTTTTTAATTTTCTATTTAATTGTTTTGTCCAAAATAATAATAAAAATTTTTATGTTTGTTAAATTTTTCTCTATTTTTTAAATGTGAATTAACTCATGCCTCCATTACACATCAATTACAACTTTTATTTACTTATTTATTTATTAATTTATTTTATTGATTGATTGATTGATTGATTGATTGATTGATTGATTGATTGATTGATTGATTGATTGATTGATTGATTTGCTTGTTTATTTATTTATTTATACCTTTTGGATGTATACATAGTACAAATATAGGCAATGATAAAAAAATTGGTGATATAAATGATGGTATACAAACATATAATGATGAAATTTGAAATTAATGGAAAACGTTTCAATAATAGAAGAACATAATAAATTTGAAGTTCAGAAAATAATGTTATAACTAGTCATCAAAGAATTCATTAATGGAGTAATAAGATTTTATTAGTAAGAATTCTTTGGGCTTGGTTTTGAAATATCTAGGTGATGATAATATGTTTAAATAAGTTGGAATTGTGTTATAAATAGTGTGGCAAAGATAGTGAGGACTTTTAGAATATAGGGACGTATTGTGAGAAGGAACATGGATTTTGGCTGATGAACGAGTTGAGTAGGAGAGAATGGAAGAGTTTTGGGGGAAGAGAGATGGTTTATTGTTTACGAATAAGGCTGCTTGATGAATAAGGGAGCAAGCAAGATTAAGGTTATTAAGGACAGGAAATAAACTTCTGCACGACCTCAGTCTAGAGGCCCCAGCAATATACATTACGAGACTTTTCAAATGTGTCTTGGAAGTAGGAAACACTCTTACATATATGTGAAAAGCAAATTCAGTTAATATTAATTCATCCAGGGGGTTCCTTAATTCATACTCCCAAGATAAATAGGTTGCTTCGCTTTAACTAAGCTTCAACACTGTCGCCAACCGCTTCAGAAGCAAGAAACTAAAAGCAAGACCTTGTGTCGCTGTAGCCCTGCAATCTATAGTCCATTTCATCCCGAGATGAGAATGCCACAGGCTCCGATATGTGATTTACAGTCGGTTTCAAATTTAATGTCTCCTCCCCCCCCCCCCCCCCCCCACCTTGAAAATCAGTTCTGTGACTGTGAACTGTGGTGCATGGACTCTAAATACGATTTTTTTCATGTATTTAGACTATGTTTGATACCTCTAAAAGAAGGACACAATTTTGAAATTAAGTTTAAAAATATATAACAATTAAGTAACTAAGGTAGTCTTCTTTTCTCGAATTGGTTGATCGGAAAATACTTTCGTAGGAGGAATTATTAATATTTAATACAATTCAGAAGTTAGAAAATCCATTCCGACCGAGGTTCGAACCCGTGTGTCACACATTCCATATCCATTCAGATCTTAAATGCAACTACAATAAGAAGTTTAAAAATACCGTCTCGGTGGTCTAGTTGGCTAAGGCGCCTACCTGGAATGTAGGAGACCCGGATTCGAACCCCAGTCGGGACGGATATTTTTAATTTCCGAATTGTATTAATATTTACAGCAGTCTTCTTTATGGGGTTTTGTTTCTTAAGTTGTACGTGAAAGATGGTTCACTGAAGGGAACTATACTTCAATCGTTGGTCAATTATTATCTCCTTGTTAGAAAAAGCCTTTAAAAGGTCGGTACACAAGTACTTCCTATGCAGAAGGGCCTGGCTCACATTCTGCTTTAGGCAGAAGATTTTTTTTACTTCTGCTATTGATTTTGAAATCCTTTAATACTTACTTTGGGTATGTATAATCGTTAACTTTAGAGACCCCTAGCTATGAAGCTCATAAATCGTTTAAAGTTGTTTTAAACTATAGCCTTGTAATTGGTGTAGTCCGTGAGTGAATCGTGACCAACCATTTGTTCGCTAAAACTTATTTAAAAACCAATCTCTTGTTGTCTATTGTTCTCACGTCGTAGGTATCTCTGCCAAAAGAGTTGTTTTGCTCTGTCAGCTTTCAATTAATATCATCTATAAAAATCGGTTATGTGACTGATTTGGTAGATGTAACAATATGTTTATTTTTTAAATAAAATTTGTATAAATAATTGGTTTAAGGGCACGACAACCTTAAGGTTATTATTTACTACAATTCAGAAATTAATAAAGTCCGCTTCAACCGGGATTCGAACCCTTCAACCGGGATTCGAACCACGGGTAACGACTAAACAAATCGAGAAAAAACCTTAAGGTTATAGTACGATATCATTATATTAAAAACTTCTGTATTTTATAAAACCTTTACTCCATGCTTAGTAGAATTTATATATTGCTGTTTGTTTAGTGGAATTAATATTTATATTGTAGTGTTTTATACTCATATAACGCGTTTTTTAAATTATACTACACTTGATGAATAAACGGTGATGATGCTGTTTTCAAGTGTATAAATAAGGGTTGAGACTAACCAAGCTATCACTGCGTTTATCACAGACATTTAGTTTGGTTTAACTAAAACTGTTCCCGTAATATGATACGTTCATCCCGGAAATTTAAACCAAACTATATGGCTATAGGCTAAAGTTAAACTGTTTTAACTATATTGCTGTGTTTATCAATACCACTAGTTCAAACTAACTCTTAATTCGAATTAGTTGAACCGTTTTACTGTGGGGTGAACACAGTGTATATAAATAGTTTTATCGAGCCGTGGTACATCTCGCTAGCTCAGCTCGGAGTAAAATCGACATTAGAAACGCCGTACGAAGTTGAGATAGGTTTTCACCATTTCAATGAAGTTTTGAATGTCGAGCTCCTACCTTGTGGCATAACCAAATGGATGTAGCAGATTCACTTTTGTGTCAATAGACTGTGCGATTTCAATTCAGTTTCTGCTTTTACGGCCATATTTGTGAGAAAGTACATAGCAAGCAGTGACATGGGGTAAATTATAGCCCCCTTGGAACCTAGCATCAAATGACATGCCAATAAGATCGTTGTCAATACATATTTTATCATATTCAAAGTATTTAGTAATACTTGATTTACGTTCACAATATATAATACTAACCACGGAATCTGGTTCCCTAAAAAACAAATAACAATATTTATTGCTTAAATCAGCACCCACTGTCAATTCCCAAAATAATGTTAAACCGTGGAATTGTATGCATATTGCTGCAACGATTTTCATATACATACATTATGGCTGCACTATGACATATCAGTTAATTATCGTTATCACACGAAAATACTTAATTGTGAAAAGTAAGTCCTACAAGACTTTTGTCCAGAGATACCAGCAATTATTCTAACAGCACGCTTTTTCTAAATCCATGGTTGTATTTTGTTGGGCGCTGCCCTTTTAATACTCTGTAGCCTTCTATAGTTGCATGCGTGTTGCATTTATTATTGTGTTTAATTACACACAATCACTTTTTGTTGTGTGCGAATGTTTTCTTGATTTCAACCAAGGATGCAAGTTGTTGGTAGCATTTCATTTGCTTTGAGTAAAAATTTTGTGTTAGTTAACGTAGCCCGTGCAAATTTCACATGAAATGTGTGGCTCGTTCGTCTTGTAGTAAGCGTATCTGCTTCCAATGCAGAAGGTCCAGGGTTCGATTCCCGCCAAAGTCAGAAGTTTTTTAACTTCTGATTTGGACTTAAGTCCTCAATTCTTTCCAAGGAGTTTGTAAACGGTGACTTGTTGCCGTCCTAGCAACGAAGCAATAATAATTTCAGTTGTTCTCAATCGCCTTGTTGACTCTGCGTTGATTCGGGTGTCGCACTGTCCATTTCACTGATGCTATTCTCTATTAAAAATATCGATCTTTGGTTGGTTATCGCTCACTCGTCGATTGCGTCGGTGCCTACAGGGTTGGCTTGGTCGCTTTGATTTAAAGTCCCCCACTGAAAATCAGTTATATAACTGAGTGGGTAGACTCTACAATAAAATTTATTTATTTATTTAATTATAACAATCAACATAACCGTAACCTTACTCGTAATCAAAGAAAATAACGCCGGCCATGTTTGATGCACGAGATGAGTGTCGTTGGTGCCGTTCGCTAGAACCCGAGCGTTGAACTCGCTCTCGAGCTGGACCCGGGCCTCGGAGCTGAACCAGTGACCTTGAACTTGGCGCAGGCGGGGCGAAACAGTTATGTTGTTCAAGGTATTTGCTTCTTTCTACAAACATCGACGTCTACTGATAAAACTATTGATCTTAATTTCTTCATTATTGTTTCTGAGTTTTTTACTTCGACCAGATCGGACATGCACCAGGTATGATTATATCAAGAAAAACGACATTATCAACGAATTGGTTCCATCTTCGCATGCGTTAAATTCAGCTGCTGCCCGAAACGTATTCCTATGTTCGTTATTGCCAAAGGTGGTAGACGATACATTAATATATCCAGACAAGTATGCAAGGTACTCTGATTTAACTTCTATGGCTACGAACCTTGGTGTAAAAGAGGGTGGGGCATGGCAGCCAATAGATTGTGTATCACAACACCAAGTGGTTATCATTATTCATTACCGTAATCGTTCTTTACAGCTCATTACTTTTCTAGCATACATGCACCCTTTCCTTCAGAAACAAATGTTGAATTACAGAATTGTTGTTGTAGAACAAAGTGCCAAGGAAGACTTTAACCGTGCAAAATTGTTTAACATTGGTTATACGGAAGCCTTAAAAATATTTCCTTACCATTGTTTCATATTCCATGATGTTGACTTGTTACCACAGAAGCTCAGCAATGTGTATGCATGTACTCACAGACCACGTCAAATGTCATCCAGCGTTGACACTTTTCGCTATAATTTGCTATACTGTGACCTGTTTGGTGGGGTAATCGCCATACAGCGAAGACAATTTGAATTCGTCAACGGGTTTTCAAACATCTATTATGGATGGGGTGGTGAGAACGATGATTTTATGACACGTTTAGCATATAACGGTAAATACAAATTTGTCGTTTTGCACCTGAAATTGCTAGATATACGATGATGGCACATGCTGAAGCTCGGCCCAATGAAAACCGATATAAAGACTACTGGTCAGCTTCAGAACGTATTGAAACAGATGGAATTAACAATTTAAATTATATGCTTATAAAACTAGACTATCAGCCACTTTATACATGGATATTAGTTGATAGACTATACCTAGGAACATAATATTTATATTGTTGTAGCTAACTGTTATTGTATTTGTAACTCATTGGTTGCAGGTTATTTTTTATTTATTTATATATTTTTTATTTGTATCTATTTATAGATTGAAAACTTATCAGCCTAGTGAGATATTTCAAAAGAAGGCCGTTGCACTTACTATTTGCTACTACCATGTATTAGAAACCCATCAAAATTTTATTCCTGAGTTGCGAGTGAATTTTGAAAGGTTGCGACACTTACAATAAAAAAAGTCAAAATAAAACTGGTTATTATTAATTATTATTAAAAAAATTACTTGCATGAAAACATTTTAATGAATATCATGGATATAATATCTGTAAAATGTAGAAAATTGTGAACATTTATTAAATTAAAAAACATTCATGAAATAATATGAATTAATACGCTTAGATTGTTTTATGTTAACATTACATCAATGAAATAATGTATACAGAAGATAGCTTACGTTTGTAGTTGTGAAAATGAACGATTACTCTAATTTTCCATTTTTATTTATCATTCGTTATGTAGCTCAAGCTAATTATTTTACTTACGTTAAATCTTATGTTAATTACAGTTATCCTATGTATAAGTTAATGCATAAAACAACCTATTAGTTCACTGGTAAGTGATAACCAAAATAAATGCAATCTCGTAAGATAAAACTATTATGTGTGTGGTGCATATCCTATTCAACTATGTACAAGCTATGCTTGCGTTTCCGCACTCATAATTAACGTTGAATTTCTTTAATGGCATGTTAATATTAACTGCTAAGTTTATAAATAAATAAAATCTTAAGACTTAATAGGAAATAAAAACCATTTTTTAATAGGAATCAATTACATTTAAACTCGTTTTTACAAAATGTATTTGCCTCGTGGAAATAGATATGGGATGAAAAGACGACATGGTCGTAGTGATACTTTTTGCTTTGGTAGACCATTGCTTGTAGCTTCTTTGTCTGTTTTGTCACCTATATATTCTTTTCTCGCGTTATCGGAAAATAAAGAAAATAACTTATCCCCTACAATATTCCTACAAGAAAGGGATTTCATAATAATTACCTTATTGCTTCTTAAAATGGGTGTGTAACTATGTGTTGAGAGAAATTACATTGCATAGAAATCGTACACATTCTTCGTTCGTAAATCGTTTCATGTAGTCCTTTTGTTAGGTAATCTGTTATACGAAATTATTCAAAATTCTGTCCTAATACTCACATTTCACTTCTGTTTTATATTGTTTCCTCAAACCATAATATAAAATGGGACACAAATTTATACTGTAGAAAAAGGAACAACTTTCACTCTTTTTTTATTATTAATGGTAATTTCATTTCATATCAGTGATAGGCCCTATGTTATTTTCAATTAAATTGTAATCGTTTTGTTATCATTACTTCGAGAGGATGAAAAATCTTCTTACAGTAGGGCCTACTTGGCTTACATTTTTTTCTCAAAATGTTGCTGTTTTGTAAAGTTTCATTATGCAAGGACGTGATATGCCATGTTTTTGTCCCTAGGATTATTACTATTTCAGTTAGTAAAACGTAACACAAGTTAATAAAGATAATGTGCACTTGAAAATACTTAAGGTAGGTTTGTTATACCTTATCATGTACAATTACATATTATCACCTAATTAGAATCAAGTAAGTGTAGGGATAATGGTCAAACCTTGTACTTGATTGGCTAGTTAATTTTAACCAGATATATTTGGATTGGTTGAATGTGTGTATAAATGACGACCACACTTCCTACAATGCACAGAAATTCCAAGTATCAGCATCAAGTCTTATTCTTCCTGGCTCATCATGAAGTTTCTGGTCGTTGCTGCTGTGGTGGCATTCCTGCTAATAACTGTGGTAAGTTCTCATAATTACATTTATTGATTTTTTTAAAATACATCTTTACACAAAGATTAACTCAGAGATGTGTGTTACGTATATTAATAATCAGATTCAATATGGGACAAGCGTAGACATCTTGCCATAAAAAACTTGATCTGTTCTGCCTCATTCAGTTAATTTGCCTAACGTGTAATTACAGAAAACGGTTACAAATACACAAACTAGGGGAAAAGATTTTTGAGGTGTGTCAAAAAGCTATTTTATAAAACTCTTTTGAACCATTTATATAGACAACCCTTACTAAGTACGTATCATTTTGTTCATAAGATAAAGATACTTTTCCAGGTTTAGTCAAACCTTGACAAAATCTTCAGTTTGGATTGCTGGTGACCGGTCTTCAACGTTAACCGTTCCCAGGGCTTCTTTACATATTTTCATACAGGTTCAGTTATAAAAATGATTAATTTTTGGTTTCCAAAATCAAATTGCAATTTTAACGGTAGTTGCCCCCAATTAATAATTATTATTAAAAACTAGCAATCAAGCTCTTAGTGTGGGGGATTGCCATTAGTGTGTGCTGAATTTGTACTGACCTTTAAAACAACGTGCTAAATTTATTTTGTAGTGTCTAATTATAAACTTGTAACCAACGTTGTAATGTACAATGATCATGAATCAATTATAATCAGTAACGAAAGGTTGAGATAACCTTTGGCAAGCGTTGGAAATTACAAATTAAAATACCCTAAGGTTGACTTTTTACTGCCAGTTACTAAAAAAAGCAATAAATTGAAAATATGCTCCGATCGCTATAACAGAATTGCAAACCACAACTCCATAGGTCATTGGATAGAACTTCAAAGTTATCCATACATAATCCTTTAATTTCTTAATAAGGCTTGGATGTTATATATACTAATAAGATGAAGTTTGCTCACTTATTTGAGTTCTCGCGCAACCGTAGTAATAATTTTTGTAATTTATCATATTTTGCTTCATTTTTAGATCGCTGATCGGGATGACCAGCGACCAAAATCCTCAACCCTCACCCCTCGCCCCACCGTCTCCACCACCCCCACCCTGACTCCCAGACCGACTGTTACGAGACCTGTGCCCACCCGTCATAGACTAATATAGGAGCAGGAACTCAAGATGGCAACAGTTCACACAGAGCAAAATGGTCACTATACAATAGGTAATAACTTATTTGTTATGATGAAAGATTTATTTCATTCGAGGATTTCGTAAAATTAAGTCAATGCCAGTATACTTTTATAATTTAAAAATATATAATTAATACTTTAAATAATGCTTTGCACATTAAAGTAAAGTATTAAAATAAAATATTAATTACTCTCGTTTCAATGTTGATAGTAAATTTGCATTGGTTTGACTTATCAATGTTGATTTACCACAAAATAAATATTCACCCAAATAACAAGGGATAGTACTTATGTATAGTTATTTTGTGTAAACAAGAAAGTACCTTGTTAAATTGAAATTATTTGGACGTACACTGTTCTTAAAATAAATATGTTATTTGTAATATTTCGATACAAATGCTAGTGTCTTTATCAAACTAGGTTGAACAAAGCAATGTTTAAAAATACAAATAAATATAAAATAACAAAAACGACCATGAAACATTTATGCCAACAAATTATTATTAAAATAAAAATAAAACATTGTAGAAATAAATGATGTACAAATAATAGTTGAGGACAAGAACATGAACTCCAAAACGTCAAAACATCCAGTTTAAGGCAGCAATGCACTAGGTCTTACCTTAGGACAAAACATATTCCATATTGGAGGACAATGGGCGCTAGGAGTACTCATGACATTAGATGTACATGCCATGAAACAAGCTTCCTTAAACTTCCTTTTATTCCAAGAACCCAATTGGAATAAAAGGAAGTTTAAGTCATTGCTTTGTTCAACCCAGTTTGATAAAGAAACTAGAATTTGTGTCGAAATATTACAAATAAAATATTTATTTTAAGAACAGTGTACGTTCAAAAAATTTCAATTTAACAATCAATTTACCTGTTCTACTAGTTTCAATTTAAGAGAAAGTACCTGTTGATTAAAATAATTTTAATAACATTATAACATAAAAGTGAAGACAAATGGGGCAATTGTAAAAACATGACTTTTTACACACTTTACTTAAAATTTCGGATTAAATTTAGATCAAATTCTTGAACACAAAGTTGTTTTTCGAAAACATCGAACCAAAACAACGCTGTTTTGCCTACTTTGTGTCTCATCTGATGTCTAGGTTCCCTGAAAGATGAAACTAGTGAATAGTCCAAGATGGTCTGCCTGAACTTAACCAGTAATATGTTTGCGAGTCGCACAACAAAAATAATAATCTTCTTGTGTTAAATGTGTGCTTTCAATCGTGTAAAATAACAATATTGTAATAATTTGTGTTCATTAAATTATTGTTTGTGGAACTTCAAAATCAAGTATTATTACTCAACAATAATAAAAAATTGTTTGCTTTCCCTAAAGTATGAACTATTTACCTATTGTGTTTATTAATTTAACTTCTATCCTACTTTGTCTTACTTTTTGTATGCAGTTAAGAACTTTTTTTACACATTCTTTAAAAGTATTTACAAGACTACTAATAGTTGACAACAAAAATGTAAACTGACTAGAGAAGATGAGATAATGTGATTTTCTGTTTATTTTTAATATGAGAAGAGTGAAGCTCGTGTGCTTCTACACGTGAAGTACACGTGTATGTACGTCAACATGAATGTTACGAGAACAAGTTATTATTATTCAGTACTTTGAAAGCAGTACGTTGCAACAAGAAAGGTTACGGGAGAACAGAAAACAGGAGCGAAGCTACTAGTCAGATTGAAAAATAAATTTCCTTTAGCATTGAAGTCACTTTGGTGGAGGTGCTGGTTTAAAAATTAGTTCATTTCTGAATGAGCGTAGTCTATTCCTCATGTCCACAACAATTCTCTTTGTGTGGTTGTACAAATCTGTACTAAAATCAAAACATCGAGAGTAGAATAATGTTGTGGTTGTCTCATCACTTAAATTAATCGATACTTTTCATCCACTCTATAACCTAAATGCCTTCATATTTTAATTTTCTAGACTGCATTTATCAAAGCTACTTTAAAGTTAACAATACTTTTAAATTGTTTTATTTCCCTGATAAATTATGAATTGAATAAAATCACGGCAAATAGAAATAAATTAGTCAATGAAACAGTGTGTCGTAAACTGTTCATTGTACTTCGATGTCGCCAGGCAGAAACGTCGTAGCTTACCAGCATTATTTACCATTGAATACGATAAGCATTGTTTACACTTCGCACTACGAATAAGTGCACTTTACCCCTATTACCATACATTAACGGGTTCTAGTTCTTTCGTCTGCAATTTAAACACAACCTTTGACCAATTTCTTGTTTGTATTTGGAATTGTTTTTACCTTGAGACTACGTATTACTTCAAATTAACTTCAGTCATTTGAGTCTTAATTGACCTCAGAGATTAAAATTTCATTGCAGTGTTATTCAAATACAATTAACACTCTTTGTTCGTACTACGTAATATACACCTTATTTATACCTTGTACAACACAACGTATCTAAAGTACCAATATTACCAAATTGACTATGATATGTGATCAAATTAGAGGTTTGAGTCGTAGATCATGTAAATATCAACTAGGAAACGCTCAGTTGGACGCGTTGATAAGCGAGCACGTGCTATAGCTAAACCCACATTGCAATTTTTTTTAAATTTAAAATTTGCGACGTTCGCTGTCCACGGGCCCAAGTTTCCAATATTATTTATTAAGGTATTTGGGTAAACCTTTACTTTGTGGATAAAATCCACCGCCATCTAGAGGACCTTGACATCATTTTCTTGGGAAAACTATTTTAACTCTTTGGTAACAAATACACTGCTTCCTCGATAGTATTTTGATTACTTCTAGGAGGCAGTGCATAGTGGCTAGAAACCTCGTGCGACTTTTCGTTGCCATGGTAACGTTACTTTTCTTAAAATGTAATTTCTACCTACACTACTTATTTTTACATACAACTTGATACTCATAACTTGTATTTTGTAAGGTGCACATGAATTAAAACTTAAAATATGTTTTAAATTAACTATATCTATTAGCATAATGTGGAAGATCAACAATTTTATTATTTTACTATGTTTCTGGCGTCTATGCCATTTTATTATATTGATTTACTCGTGTGATAAATCAATCAATCGTACACAAATACTCAGAAAACACAGTTTGAAATCAAGGTCATATTAGTTACTAAACAATCAATGCCGAACTAAACAAAGCTTTGCAGTTATTTGTAAGAAGTTTAACGACATCTACATCTGGAAAATGTCAAAAGAGGGAATGTCAAAGGTTGCAAATTTAGAGAGATTGAGATGCAAATGAAAAGTGAAAACATGCAATCAAAAGCTCATTGCTTATAATTCAATCGTTATTGCTAGTAAACAAGTTTTGACATTTATCCTTGTATGTGATTGGCGGTAGAAATGTTGGATGTTCAATGAAGATAAGTTGAATTTGGGTATAAATAGTGACCCTCGCATAGAACAGTCAATCGAGTCATCAAACTAAGCTGACTTCCAGATCATCATGAAGGTCGTAGCTGTCTTCGTCTTGTGCTGTGTGCTAGCCACCATGGTAAGAATATTATCCTATATCTTATATGTTTCACTAACATTTAATTCATCTTCGAAAAACTGCTTAAGCGCAATGCCCAATTTCAGGTGTATTTTTAGGGATTTTGAAGTAGAGAACTGTGAAGAAAATGAAGGCTGATTAAGAGGACTCAATCCCTGCATAAAGATGTTTAAACTCATTTTGCCGATGTGCCTCATTGACAAGTGAATCATGGTGAACCAACGGTCTGATATTTTAAAAACCCGGTCGTCGGCTTGCCATATTTTGCACATCCAACCAATGTAGTAAAATACGTAACAAAACTTCAACTAACAGCCACTGAGAAAGATGCCAGACGTTCTCACCCAACATCAACACAATTAATTTTTTACAAACTTGCCAATAGTCTTGTGGTCGAGGCTCTGATTCCAATGCAGAAGGTCCATACTTGGAAAAGTAATTTTTTTTAAATAACGAGTTCCATTTACCCGGAACTTTTTAAGGAACTTGATCCCTTTCACAGTGTTGAGGAACAAGTTCATATTTTTAAGGAATTTTTAATTTTTTAGAAAGTTCCTTAAAACGTTCCAGTTACAATTAAGTAGTCAATTTTGTACTTAGCACCACTTTTCAGTATTCGTTAGCAAACAACCTTGCCATACGTATCATTTATAATTTTCATATCATATGTATCATCATGATTCATGACCCTGCTGCTCACCGTGCTCTTTGACAGCCGTACGCATGCTTGCAAGTTACACGTCATCACTCTGCAGTCGCATTAAACAAAATTAAAAATGAAATTGAGAACTTTTTAAAAGAACTTTAGTACTTCTTTATGAGGAACTTGAACGTTTTAGAGGTAAGGATGTAAAAAGGTCAACTTTAAACGTTTATAGAATCTTTTAAAAGTTCCTTTTCAAAAGGAACTTCCCCAAGTATGAGGAGATCTCGCGTTAAATTCTCGCTAAAGCTAGAATACGTTTTACTTCTGATATGGACTACATACATCAGTTCTTCGCATAGGAAAGTGGGTCCAGTGACTTTGGAGCCGTACTAGCAAACTAGGCCAAATTAGCATTGTTGATTCTAGCGCCGCCCACGTGTGAAATCGTGTCCAGCTTGTTTACCGCTCTCATATTGGTTATTGTTCGTTCTTCGATGGTGTCTTTCTTGTATGCTTCAAATTTACTGTCCCAACTGAAAATCATTTATGTGATTAAGTATACTCAAAATATAAAATTATTTAAGTTATTTTATTTTAATAAATAAATTAAATAAATTCGTATTTAGCGTCTACCCACTCAGTAACAGAACTGATTTTCAGCTAGGAACATAATTTAAAGCAGACCAAACCAACCCAGCAGGCGCCGACACCGTCGACGAGAGAACAACGATGACCAACTAGAGACCGGCATAAGTATGGAACACCGATCATTCAAGCTAAACAGGATCCACTCGCAGACGACAGAATCATCTAGTCTAACTCGCTGCTAGGAAGGCTACAAAGTCACTGTATACACATTCCTAGGCCAAGAACTGATGGACTTAGGTTCAAATTTGAAGTTAAAAAACTTCTGCCCGAGCGGGAATCGGACCCTGGACTTTCTGCATTGGAAGCAGACGCTAACCACAAACCAACTAGCACAAATAATTGAGATGATAAACACAGATATTGTTTCAATAATGATGTTTCTTTTTAGATTGTTGGTGGTGAGGGTGCTTGGCCAGACTCGCCAGGTGGAGCCAGCGGCCTTCTGACCGTACCTCGCACCTCAAGTACGACCACCACAGGGCAACCACCATCAAACGAACCAAGCCCACCAACCCACAAAACAAAATAACCAACCCGACCATTGTAACAAGCTCACTCAAACCTACTGGGCAAGTGTACTATGTGACTAAAACATACTCTAAAATATATCCGACTTTGAGCGCTATAGATAATGCGTTCTACAATGTGTGTGGCTCGTTGGTCTTGTAGCAAGCGTCTCTGCTTCTAATGCAGAAGGTCCAGAGTCAGGTTTTTTAACTTCTGATTTGGACTAAAGTCTATCAATTTGTCTTAAGCTAATTCCATTTATTTAATTGAGTGCATACTATTCTTTACTTAGATAAAATTTGCTTGCATGTCCTTATAAAATTATTCATAATTTATTTAAAAGAAATACACCAAACTTGCGTTAAATATGATAAAATATGAACTTTTGTAAAACTCTGCATGAAAACATATTCGTAGACACTGAAAATTGAATAGAATAGGAGCATAGATCTAGCAATCATTCACAGTTGCAAAGTTTACTCAAATCTTCAGCTCTGTTCGTTTGGAAATCATACTTTGTTTCTGTGAGCTGTTTTGTGCTAAATTCTGGCCCGGAGATGCCCTCTTAATTAAATCGGGACTAAAGACAAGAAACAATGTATAATTAAGATTTTAGAATATTGTATTCTAATGAAATTATTCCCAAGATTCGTTCATGAGAGAAGAAAGGTTAAGAAAAAGTTTGAGCCAGGATTTCTAGTGGTTGCAGTTTTCTACATCATATCATAGTTATTTATATCGACACAATATGAGCCAGCGGTATTGCCGAGGTCGTTAAGCCAGTTCTCCTCTCAACACTGAAGTTAAGCAACCTCGGGCGTGGTTAGTGGAGAGTAAGTGAACGCTCTGCCCTAACACATACATATACCTCTGGTTAGAGCAGATGGAGAGTTCGAGAGCTAGTGTAACGGCCTCGTTCTCCTCGACGCCTGCTCGGCAGTCCGGGTTAGTGGAGGAACCTATATGACTATCAAGGTAACACCGTCCTTTCGGATGTCCCATCAGCCGTTGGTTCTCTTGGTACTTTTCGAAAGGAGTAGGCTATTCGACCAAATTTAATTGAAAAAATTTAAACAAAAAAATGAATTCTAATAATAATATATTACATGGAATTAAATCTAAAATGTTTTTTTTAAAGAACAATTCGTAGCTAAAATACGTATTTATCTACAAGGGAAATGGAGTGCGGAATGTTGAATTAATTAAATATTGCAACGAAAGTGTGGGATTTTGATTAGTTCTAAATTTATCCTTTCTGATTTCAGGCTTAATGGAAGATAAAACAGCAGTACATGGGACAATGGTAAAGAACTATTAACCATTCATCAATAATTATTTGTTTTAGCATTGAGACACAAAAAAATAATAAGTCAACCCTTTTAAATTAGTATCTTTATTAAATGTTTACGATATTATTTATAATGCTTATTCAATTTTGCATTTTTCAAAATGTATGAAATCAATTATGGTAATCTAAGAATAATAAAGAATTGTCTGCTTCTTTTGTTTGTATTTACTCACCTATTAATTTTCCTATCATTTGTATTAACGTTTGTGGGATTGTTAGTGTAATACACCGGTATGGTTTTTAATTGTTAATCAAGGCGTCAGCACGGTAAGTTACGGACTAAAATCGATCCTAATTGAATAAGACGTGTAATTCTGAATTGTATTAAATATCCATCACGAAATGCCAATTTTCTTGATCTCATATTTACTGATAAAACAGATAATGATGTTCAAATCTCCAGAATAGAAGATCCACCGGTAGTATCTGATCACTTAGCATTTAGATTTTTTTACCAAAATTATCTTTCAAATTCAAATCAAGATCAAACTCTCAACATGATTGGCGTAAAGCAAACCTTCATGACGAAAGTATGAACCCAATAATTTTTTTTTAACTTTCTAAATTCATAACTAGTAGTAAGCCTGAATGAAATATGTTTTTGAGTTTAGCAGGTGAATACCCTTGAAAAGATTAACAGATTCGATGTGTAAACTCCGTCACCAAAATGATTTACATAAATTATGGAAGGAACGCCAAAGTCGTTGCAAGACGAGTGAGCCATGTGTTGAGTACCCGGGAACATTTGCATTTAAGTTGATTAATTTAAATTGTATAAATGATAGGGATTTGACTTTTAAGTTTGTTTGTAATAAGTGCGCATCAACTGTTAGGCCATAATGCGCCACTCTAGCCTAGCTAGGGAGAAAAGACATGCTGGATCAAGCCTTATTTAGGAAGAGGAAATAGAATGTTTCCGGGTATTAAACTCATGACTTGCACACTCGTCTAACAACAACTTTGGCGTTTTCTTAGTGTACACATTATAGCTTATAATATATATAATAATATAACCTATCTCTAAAGTACCAATATTACCGAAACAGACCATGATATGTGATCAAATTAGAAGTTTGAGTCGTAGATCATGCAAAATAAATAATTTACAACCTTCCACTTTTCTTATTTTACATTCAACATAACCCACAAGTTATGATAAGCATTGATATTTATTTTGTAAAGCGCTTATACATTTTAACTTTAACTATGTTTTAAAGTTATACATATCTAAATTAGCATAATAACACAAATCATGTTAGGGCTACTATGGTTATACTTTAATATAATATATTCATATATTAACTTTCTCATGGGATAAATAAATAGATAATTGGCTACACAAGACTCAGAAAACACAGTTTGTAATGAGATTCAATTATTTAAAGAAGTTATCACTGCTGAAGGAAACAAAGCTCTGCAGAAATTTATAAGAAGTACATCGACATATTTATAGCATGTGGGAAATGTACAAAGTTGCAAGTTTAGAGAGGTTGAGATGCAAATGAAAAGGAAACACATGCAATCAAAACATCATGGCTTATAATTCAATTGTAATTGCTAATTAACGTTTTTAACATTCAGCCTTGTATATGATTGGCTGTAGAAGTGTTGTATGATCAGTTTCGATTGGTCGGATCTGGGTATAAATAGTGACCCTCGCATAGAACAGTCAATCGAGTCTTTAAACCGAGCTGACTTCCAAGATCATCATGAAGGTCGTAGCTGTCTTGTTGTGCTGTGTGCTAGCCGCGATGGTAAGATCATTATCCTATCTTTTATGTGTAACATTTACATTTTCTTTTTCTTAGAAAAACTGCACGGGGACAATAGATGACCCTTTTCAGGTGCCTTATTGTGTATTTCAGAGTAAGTAAGTGAGTCTTTATTTAGCTAAAATCAGCTATTGTAGTAAATTAGATAAATCATCCATTTATCATAAATAGGTCTATCTGGCCATTATAGAAGATAGCAAGTAGGGTCTTATAGAAAAAACAATTATCTTTTACCAAATCGCACTTATGATTGAGTCTGAGCTCTATACCAGAGATATTGTTTCTTAAAATGAGTGATAATAGTTGAATTTAGAGTTGTTAGTGGTAGATTGTTAAATTCTCTTATGCCTGCATAGAAAATAGTTTAAGTCGCAATTTTCTTATGACAACCATCCAATATAATTATTTATGTTTTACCTTTTTTGCAAAATATTTGTCCATATACATATGTTACACATTAAATAACACATAAAGTTCACATCAAATAGCACATAACAATTTCATTACGCTTACTTGCATCCTGAAATCCACGAATATTTCCAAAATAATAATTTGTTTTAAATGTATAATATGAATTAAACTGTGCATTTAGCTCAATGCTCCATTTCTTTAGCAATGAATATGTTAGCGAATCATCAGAAATCGCAATGGGGCCAAAAACCAAAGACATGCTCAGATAAAATAATGTAATTCATAAAACATAGGCATTTTCAGATTGTTTGTGGTGAGGCTGACCCACAGGACGATAAACACAGACCTCACACCTCAACCACGACCACCACGACCACCACGACCACCACCACCACCACCACCCCGAGTACCACTACCAGAAGAACCAGACCTACAAAGACACACCACCACCCGACCCACCAACCCAACCTACCCAACCTACCCAACCATTGTAACAAGCTCACTCAAACCTGGTGGGTGAACTAAAGAGATGGTGCAGATGGTGCCGTGCAATGACAAGATATTTTACTAAAAACATAATCTGACAAAAAATATCTGCTTGACGAACGATTATAGATAATAATGCGTTATACTGTGTATGATTCTTTACTTAGATAAGATCTTTGCTTGCATGGCCTTAAGAGAATTATTTATAACTACCAAATATGCGTTAAATGTGGTAAAATATGAACTTTTGTAAAAATCTGCATGAAAACCAATGATATTTAACGTGTATAGGAGGCTAGATCCCCAGTCTCCAATAAGTTCGCATAGGCGCGAGCGTAGCAATTTTAAAGGTCATCTGCCTTTTCAAGATGGCGATTTGGCGTTTCAATGTATGATTTACATTAAGTTTTAGATGAGATAAAGTATTTTTCTGGATTGTTTTGATATGGTTTTAGCTTGTGCAGCATGGGAATTAACAAACAGAATCAATAAGAAGTTATTGCATAAGAGAAATTTAATAATCATTTGGGTGTAAATAGCTAATATGCTCACCTGTCAACTGACAGCCATCTTGAAAAATATTTGGGCTATAAATCGCTACAACATAATTTAACATACACACTGACCTTTTCAAGATGGCATCTAATTGTCACGCCAGTGGACCAATGACTGGGGATCTACTATAGAATGTTAAATATCATTGATGAAACCGATTCATATAGTATACTGAAAATTAAATAGCACAGGAGCATAGATCTAGTCCATCACAGTTTCCGGGGTTACTCGAGCCTTCCGGCTTGATTCGTTTAGAAATCATACTTTGTTTCTGTGAGCTGTTTTGTGCACAATTCTGGTCGAAAAGTGCCCTCTTGATTAACTCGGGACTATACCACCGAAAAAAAATTAAAGCATATAATTTAGATTTTAGAGTGCTAAATTCCAATGAACCTATTCCCGGGATTAGTTCATTAGTGAAAAAAAGCTTGGGAAAAGGTTGAATCAGGACATCTATGGATCTTGTAGTTGTATTTGATCCCTTATAAATACAATTTATTTATAACGGCAAAATTTGATTGAAAATTTTCAAACAAAATTGAAACGTTTATAAAACCAGTGAAAACATAAATTACGAGGAATTAAATCGAAAATAATGTTTTTAAGAACAAATTCGTAGCTAAAATTCGTATTTTACTTTCAAAAGAAATATAGTGTAGAATGTTTAATGAAATATTACAACGATAGTATCAGATTTTGATTAGTTAAAAATTTATCCATTTTGATTTCAGGCTTAATGGAAGATAAAACAGCAGTGCATGGGACAATAATGGGCGATAATGACAAGCCTGAACTATTAACTATTTACCAAATATTATTTGTTTTCCCGTTGAGACACAATAAAATAATTAGTTTATACATTTTAAATGAATATCTATATTTAATATATAACAATATTATTAAATAATGCTTATTCAATTTTTGTATTATAAAAAATATATAAAATCAACTTATGGTAATCAAAGAATAATAAAGGTTTGTCTCCTATTTTTTGTACTTAAATTTTAATTTTCCTATATTTTGTATTTACTCATGTGGGATTACCGACAGCGACCGACAGCGAAGCGCTCGACTCTGATTCGGGAGGTCCGGGTTCGAATCCCGTCGACACCGGCAATCCTGACTGAAGGTTATTCCTAGGTTTTCCTCAGTCGTTAATGCAATTGCAAGAGATTGATTCCTCTTAAATAGCCCTCGGACATCCCTTCACAATTGTCCTATCCACAGTTAAATCTTGATGATTTATGATTTTCTTAGGCTAAAACTGCATTAAAAACTTATTCCAATAGGGTTAGTTATGAGAGATAAAAATTGTACATGGATCATGTGGATGTGTTTAATAAATCCTTTAGCAGTATTGATTGTCTGCAAGTAACGACTACAGTGTTGCCTTAGTGTACATGCGTCATCATTATCATACTTAAGTTCCAAATCGCCAGAATATCAGAAGAATATCAGTGAATAATACTGCATTTTCTCTCTCTTAGAAACTGAATCATTTAATAGCTAGCTACCGACATATCTATGTAGCATTGTGGCTCAAGCGTTAGACGTGATTCTGACGAGGAAAGTCACGTATTCGAATTTCGAGAGAGGCAATCCTGATTGTATGTTTCCCCGAGGTTTTCTTCAGTCGTTAAGGATAGTGCAAAGGGTTGGGTCTTCTTGATTAAACAGCCCTAGCACATTCGCTTGGCAGTTTCCCTAACTTGAAATAAACCGACACCTGATAGGGGTATGCATTGCCCTTAGCTTTAAGTTAGTTGCATTCTTGCTTAACTGAACTTAATCGAACTCCTTTTGATTTTGCTCGAGAAAAAATTATGCCAACGAAAATTGTCTTTCAATTTTCTTCGACGATATGGTAATTTCCTGAAGAAGCAGGTTTCACACTATGGGAGCATGCCTTATATGTATCACTAAGAACATAACTCTACTTGGTCATAAACAACCCTCTGTTGAAGAATGACACGTGCAGACCACCATCTACGTCAAAATACATGATGTAAATAACTGAATAATACTTACACAATTGTTCACCACTCAAGTGAATTGGGCATCGGATTCTAAAATTGTATTTTACTACTTCGATGAATATAATATTCACATAATATATGTCTAACAGTGTCGTCGGATAATATGTCTTCAACATCCTCGTGCAGTAAATATTTATTTAGGTAAAAAACAAAGAGTCAGTTTATGTATAATTTTGGATTTAATTGAGATAAGTTGATAGGAAAAATTAGGTATTTTTACTTTTAAAAAAATGCTTAACCTTGAAAAGCTGAGCACGATTTACGATGTGTTACATAAACGTGAGTTTAATTCTAATGGTATAAAAGGTTAGATCGGTTAAAGTTAATGAATTTTTAACACATAACTTACAAACGATAATAAGTAGTTCAGAGCAAAGAATTACATAGTTTTCATTGTTAATTGATATGAGAGAAGTTAAAACCGACGTACATTGAATGTGGTTGGCTGTAGAGTGTAGAGGTTGTATTGTACGGTTGCATTGGTTTGTTTTGGGTGTAAACGCTTATCAGCCTTCTAATAAGTACGGCTTAGAAAAGTCTTCCATCCGGACCATTCGTATAACATTATGAAGTACCTAACTACCTTTGTCTTGCTGGTCTGTATGATGACAGTCGTGGTAAGAAAGTTTTTTTTATTTTATTTATTTATTTATATATTTTTTTATATATTTTTTTATTAAACGTCTATCCTATCCTGTGAAAAAACTGATTTATAAGGGAGAACAACTAAATAAATCTAATTACATAGATGCAGACAAAACAATGAACTACAGTTAAGTAAATATTTGAAATGGTAGAACATTCATTACATCCTTAAGATAACAAATGGTAATAATTTATACACACGAGGATATAATAATCCCGATCACGATAGCAGTGGGCGACGCATTCCAAGAAACAGGGGGAATTGAACTTTTGAATCAATTAACTGTTAGTTTGTTACGAGTGGTTAGCGGCTAAAAATACATGCTGATTTTTATTAGAAGTATTTGTATCCATACAAATAACAGTATTTTTGTACGTGTTAATAATTTTTATTGTGTAGGCATATTATAGGTTTCAAAATTAGTCATCATGAGTGTATAAGCTTAAAATAATTTACGTATTTGCCACAATCTGGCGGTTGTTATTATTATTTATTATTTTAGTTGGTTTTAGTTTCGTCTAAGTATACTTAGTAACGAAAAAAATCACATTTGAATAGAAGAAATTATTTCACAAGGGACAGGTTGTCCGCACTTGACTTCCTAAGGCTTTCTAAATAATATACTGTTTCCTAAATGTAAAAAAATGCAAATGAAAATATAACCAACTAACTAGGAATATACGGCACACTTGGAACAACACATTTTAATCTACGAGGCTACCGTCCCATATTTTCTCACCAAATATGATATAAAAGAAATTGAGGTGATCGGGCTCTTAATAGGAGCAAGAGGAACGATACCGGATTTTTTGTTAAATTTTGCAAACGTTTTAGACTAAATGCAAGTTTTATTTATGACTTGGTGCTCCTTGCTTTAAAGGCATCAATTTTGATTTTTAGAAATCATCTATATGGCCAAAGCAAGAAGTAACAAGTATAAATCAGTATTTGTTTTTTTTTATACGTCACAAATCATACTTCTCACTTCATTTTTCACTTCATTCCATTTTTCATAATCTGTAACTAATTTTACTTATTGTTAAACGTAATTGTATAAAATGTAAATTAATTAATTTTTGTTATTCTGTGTCTTTAAGGCAACCTTAATGTAAAGGCAGAGCTTTGTTTTAAAAAAATTGTACTAGAGGTAGGCGAAAATGGAATTTTTGAAAAGTGCTACAAAACGCTTTTTCACTTTCACTTAAAACTAAGGTTTTACATTCCCTTTTTTTTTATTTTCCATGGTTCCTATAATTTGGATATACACATTTTATTCAGTTGATATTAATTCAACTTTAATGACAATTTCAAAATAAAATATGAAAATAAACTTCATACACAATTTTTGAAGGTGGCCAAAGAATAGATGTTACAAAAACGCTATAAAATGACTCTTGAAAATGCTAGATACACGTCCCTCTAATTATAATGTATTTTATTATTATTATCATGACTTTAAATCGCAATACTTTAATGCAATAACAACTATCTACAGAAAACAGACACAACATGAACTTCTTGAAATAAGACTTATTTATTTAAAATTTGATCTTACAGTAATATTTTATCCCATAGTTTAGAAGCAAAAGATTGTTCAATTTCAGATTATTGGTAATGAGGCTGTTATCCATGTTCCGACGAGTGGGGTTGACGGGCGGTTCGACTACACAAAGAACTAACAACACCAGACGAACCTTTCCACACGATCTGCCAAAGTCACCCTAAGAATGAAGCCAGCATTGCTGAGAAATCATGCATCGTTTTATATTTAAAATTAACTCTGTAAACTTATTAAGAATTTAAGAGTGTAAACATGAAATGTATTTAATATTTGGAAAGTTTCAATGGAGATTTCGTCAAATTTGATTGATTTTTGAAGTGAAAAATCTTATTTTTAAAATGAGAATTGTAATGTTTAATTTATTGTGAATAATTGAAAAATGTCGTAATAAATAATATAATATAGATATGTTTAAAGATTAACATATCCCAAACTTGTACGAATTGAAAATTGGATTGGATTGAAAAATATTGTGTATAGTTTCTGAAATTGATTAGAGCTAATAAATACAAATATTATTTATTTTGTCGCTTTTTTTAATGTCCCTCACTGAAAACAGTTATGTGACCAAGTGAGCAGACGAAATACGGATGTATTAATTACAATTTAATTTGGTAAATAATTATTTCTAGCATTTGCATTTAAAGGAGGAAATTTGGAAACAGGTGAAGTCAGGGTATTCGTTGGTAGTAGTTTAAAAATTTCCTTAATCGATAATATACTGAAACCTCATTTAGACGGTACAATTTTGTCATCTAACTCTTAATTCAAGGAAATATATAGAATCAAATACCTGCATAGGAAATAGAATAATGCCTCCTTTCATTGATTCGTTTTTCTTGGATTCAAGAAGTTGACTGAATAAATAACATTCTAAATAGAGAATTTAGCACTATTCATAGACCTTGGTTAATTACTGTTTAAGTGAAATTACATTACTTGTACCTTCAGACAAATTGTTACCAAATTATTATCTAGTTATTTTCCTTAAAATTAAATTAATTCAAAGTTGAATTAAAACCGAGAAATAAGTTGGCAATGGGTGAGCAGACGGTAATAACCAATCAACCAAGGATACTATGATACACTTCGTTGCACGAACACCCTGACAACAGCTACATACAGTACACAGTAACTAAATGTATTCAATTAAAAATACACATAATAAATCAAAATTTATAACAACAAAATTAAAAAATTACAATTAAAAAAAAACAAAATATCTTTGATTTTACTCTCACGTCACTTCTAAGATGAATCTTGGAAATCATACCTGGGACACTTGCAGTCTAACTAGGTGTGGCGATAGGACAATAATCACTGTGAAGGGATATCCGAGGGCTGTTTGAAAGGACTTAATCCCTTGCAATCGCATTAACGACTGTATAAAACCTCGGGAAAAACATTCCGATAAACCGCGAATTAATTGATTTACATGAGTTTACTTTCATTTTGACTTTGCCCTTCAATAAAGATGATACTGAATGTTTATGTTGAGTCTTGTCGTCAAGGTGCGAGGGAGGCTAGACGGTGTTTCTGTCAACACGCCACCTACAACAATATTTATCCACTGCCTCCTAGATGTTGCTCGTGGCTCCTCCGACGAGCAACATCTAGGAGGCAGTGTATTTATCATCTAAACATCCATGTTTTACCAGGTTTTACTAAGTATAGCTTCGCTCCTTACTTTAAGGCCCTCCCCGTGCTAGTGAGTGATGTGACGCTGTGGCAAGACTGCGGCGTGGCTCTACCGAGCCTTACTTCCTAATAGCTTACATTGTTATCACACAATCATAATCGAAATATGCACCGAACTCCCTAATCACCCAGCCAATTGACCTTGTTTTAGTCATGCGTCTGCAATGAATATGACATTGAACGAAGCGTATTGTTTGTAACACTTTTATTGCTTGTATCAGCCTTTACCATATGTCGACTCATTTCTGCTAATGGACCATTGTTATCTTATGTCTTAATTGGGCCTTTGTTCAATCTATATGGTAATATATTTCATTCTGTACGAAACGTTGTTTGTTCCTGGTATTGTACGTTCAAAAGAATTAAGAATTGTGTGTATTGTGTTTTCTTTATACATATTTTGTTACTATTTATAAAAGGCGATAGTAAAATATAACGTCCCTTAAACGCAAACACTGCTACAACAATTAATAAAGGTTTTATATTTTCCCCGACCAGTCACAGAAAATCTTTTGCCTATTATTGTTATGCGTATTATTATCATTTATTATTGTCGATTTATGTAATATAATATTTTATTATCCAATTACCACTCATTCCTTGTCGCAATGCTCCATAGTAATTTTTATAGGCTAGAGTTGCTTATTATGACCTAACGGTTGACGCGCCCTACGAATCTAAATCCTTCATAATTTAAATCGCAACATGGTAACTTAAGAGCTTTTTATTCATAACAATAATAAATATATGGTTGTAACAGCAGCATTCTGTTATTCTCGATGTGCTTGTGTGTATTTGTGCAACTATTTAGTTAGTCCATACTTGGAGTTTTAAGACACGTCCTGATTGAGAATAATTAAGCGAGCGAAGCGAGCGTTTCCATTTGACTCTGCCGGAAAAAATAGTCACTGGTTTTGTTTTTTTTTTTTTTTTTGTTTGTTTGTTTGTTTTTTTTTTTTTGTTTGTATGTCTCGCGATAACGTTCGAACGGAGGCTCGGATCGAGTTGAAATTTTCACCATCCGCAAGCTTTGTTCTCGATTGAATGCCATTAGTTTTGTGGCAAAATCGTTCAAAAAGTTAAAAAGTTACATTAAAGTTAATCGAAAGTTTTTTTTTCAAACTCAACGGCGACAAAATCTGAGATAGCCAAATCATTTAGAATGTCCGTCCGGTCACGAATATGTTAATTTTATTTTGATCCGATAAGTAGTGTAGATGGAAATTACATTATAACAAAAGTAACGTTGCCATGGCAACGAAAAGACGCGCGAAGTTTCTAATGCACTGCCACCTAGAAGTAATCAAAATACTTTCGAGGAAGCAGTCTATTATTTGTCAACAAAGAGTTTAAATAGTTTCCCCAAGGAGTCAAGGTCCTCTAGATGGCGGTGGATTTTAAAGTAAAGATATAAAACACGGGTTTAACCAAATACCTTGGCAATAATTAAGCGAGCGAAGCGAGCGTTTCCATTTGACTCTGCCGGAAAAATTAGTCACTGGTTTTGTTTTTTTTTTTGTTTGTTTGTTTGTTTTTTTTTTGTTTTTTGTTTTTTTTTTGTTTGTTTGTATGTCTCGCCATAACGTTCGAACGGAGGCTCGGATCGAGTTGAAATTTTGACCATCCGCAAGCTTCGTTCTCGATTGAATGCCATTAGTTTTGTGGCAAAATCGTTCAAAAAGTTAAAAAGTTACATTAAAGTTAATCGAAAGTTTTTTTCTAAAACTTAACGGGGACAAAATCTGAGATAGCCAAATCATTTTGAATGTCCGTCCGGTCACGAATATGTTAATTTATTTTGATCCGATAAGTACAGTAGTGTAGATGGAAATTACATTATAACAAAAGTAACGTTGCCATGGCAACGAAAAGACGCGCGAAGTTTCTAATGCACTGCCACCTAGAAGTAATCAAAATACTTTCGAGGAAGCAGTCTATTATTTGTCAACAAATAGTTTTCCCAAGGAGTCAAGGTCCTCTAGATGGCGGTGGATTTTGTTCACAAAGTAAAGGTTTACACACGGGTTTACCCAAATACCTTGGCAATAATAAATAATATTGGAAACAAGGCCCTGTGGACAGCGAACGTCGCAAATTTTAAAATTAAAAAAATGTGCAATGTGGGTCTAGCTATAGCACGTGCTCGCTTATCAACGCGTCCAACTGAGCGTTTCCTAGTATTATCTTTTTACTTAACAAGGGCATTAGAAAAAAGTAATTATCTTACGCATTCGTGTTATTGTTTTCGGAACGGAAAACTATTTTTGATAGTTTATTATAATGGACATGATTATTTTGGAAGCTACATTCTAAGACATTGAAGGTCAAATGAATGCTGGTAGTCACATTTATTCACTAACTTTTTTTTCATATAGCCTTTTTATTTCAATTTCACGTTTGATCTGTGTATGCCATTCAAAAATAATTTTTAGAACGTCTACTCAAACATAAAATTATTTAACTTTGTTAATTCTCTAAAATTTGAAAGATTCCGAGTAATTATTCCTTAGGGAAGCTAACAGGGATCATAACAGGTATATCGATGTTGACAGTATATAAAAACACATACAAAATAAAATTTGATAATTGGAGAAAAAAGAGAAAAAAAAAGCAGAGGAAAAAAAGATAAAATAGGCAATATTTACACATAAAATTATATTTTCACAATTCCACAATTTTCATGGGAATTGTAGTGTATCGTATCTATTTACATAAAGAGCAGGAAACTTGGGGAAACTTCTATTTCATCAATCTTGATATTTAGTGTATGCCATTCTAAAATATGGATTTCATTTCATCCGGTCATTTATCTTTCATCAAATAATTTCAATGCCACGGGATGTTATGGCTGAGATAAAAAGTACAAATGAAAAGTATTGTATAGTGTGATATTTCACTTTATAGGTTTAGTCGGATAATATACGAATACTTAGAACCTATTTTAAATTCGGATTGTAAAAAAATTGGGCACGAACAAATTGACACAGTTGGTCGAATTCAAACATTACATCAGATCGTGCGTCGGGAAACAAAACACAATACGACTAATTATAGAGAATGATACAAAGGAAGATACATGTGTGTGGATTGACATAGTTTGAGAACACTTGGTTGGCCCAGTTGGATGTGGCATAATTTGATTGGCTGAATTTGAGTATAAGAGCAGCGCATCTTTTTGAAACGACACAACAATTCTTCAAGTCTTCGACAAAGTCTGACACTTTTCGGTTCATCATGAAGTTCCTAGCTGTCTTCGTCATGTTGGCTTTCTTGCTGGCAGTTCTGGTAAGAATACTCATCTTAATCATTGTTAATGCTCGTAAAATAATTAATACATTGTTATAAATACATTTTTACCTTACGTTTCTGCACACTTAACTTTTTTTTTAAATCAAAGATTTTAATTCACGTTGAATGTTGTGTACATATTTTTGGTAATTTTTCTATTATTTTGCCAACTAATGAAAGTCTTTCAATGTGAATACCACTGCCTCCTAGGTGTTGCTTGTGGCTAGGAGCCACAAGCAACATCTAGGAGGCAGTGGTGAATACAATAGTTAACAGTTCCACCGCCTTCAAAAAGATAAACAAAAGAATTCGACACGAAATAACAGTTATCAATTTGTAATACCAGAGTCGATAAAGAAGTTTCCCCGTTGGAAACTTCTTTATCGACTCTGGTAGTACTAGTCGAAGTTTAAAATCGCAATCAAATTATAATCATGGCAAAATGTATTTTCGTTCTTTTCAAAGTAGGGCCCCGGGTGTAAGTATTTTTACCGATAATGCTGTTTTTTGGGGTACTCAGAATGGTGATGCCTATCTTCGTGCGTGGTTTGTTTTTCAATTTTTTTTTCGTTTGGTCATACAAAAATATTAAACATCGACCAATAATGTGTTTTGTGGACATTTAGGACTGGCAGGAAAAATGTGTGAATTAAATGTTACAAAAACTATTTACGGAAAATAGGAATTAAGTTATACATCGACGAGTGAAATAAGAAATCATTTTGATTACTCTGCACGCAATTCGAAAAGTACGAAACCATTTTAGAAACTTTTATCTTTGTAATAAAACTTTGTCGTTTGAAGGTCGAATTAATCCAGTGCTTTGGTTGCTTTGATTGCTACGGTTACTAAGATAATGATCATGTTTCGCATAATTTATAACAAAACTTCCAATATTACACATAAAGTGGAACCTCTTTTGTTTACTAGCTTGGCACATTTATTCCAACTGACTTGAATTATTTTAAACAAATTATAAATTTTTTACTCGTTCCAAACCGCTAAATTAATCGAGAAGTTTATTTTCCTCGATCCCAAATGAAACAGTTAAATGGTACATCTAAGAATTTAATCATAATATATTATATAATCTATTCCAATATATACTTTATTCCATAACAATTTATACCATAGATTCGCTGTAGCTTTGTGAATCGTATTAATATCAGAGAATCGTTTATTTCAAAATGTTGACTAAATTATTGTCTTATTATTTTATTGAATAGTTAAATAAACTTTTGCTCTGCTCTTTGGTAGAAAATTACGTTTAAATATCGTAATGTTTTGGAAAGTTTTACCTTCCTTCGACTGACGGACATAACTAAAAATACAAACATCTGACCAAAAACAAACACATCTATGTGGATAGCATAGCTTTGTATGTTTTAATCAAATGATTGTAATTTTGAAGAGGAAGGTTGAATATTCCGAAATATTGCGATGTTTAAAAGTTTTTTTCTGACATAGAACAGTACAAAGGTTTATTTAAGTATTACATAATATTTAACAATTCCGTAAAAATGTATTGAATAGTATAATTGTTTTCTTTTTTGCAGATCCCTAGCGGAGATGGTGCGACAACAAGGAAAAAATTACTACTAGAAGAATTCTACTACCCCTCGCATTACTACCCCCCGCATCACTACTACCCGACGTATTACTACCCGACGCACCCCTACTACCCGACGTACACGTCGCACCACAACGCACGAAACTACCCCTACACCATCTACCACAATCCCGACAACCAGGGAGACACCTGAGACATCTTAAGTGTTGGTCACATTTACGACAAGGGGTAGACCTAGGTTTGTATTTTAAAGACAATTATGTAGTAAAACATTTTCACAAATAATACATTTTGTTAACCTACTTCTAAGTTTGGCTCGAATTAAAAGTCTTGGTAAGAAGTTCCGACTATTCCGGATCATGCTCCAAAAATGAAGTATAAGGTTCCAATGTCTTTATACTTAACTTACTTTATTTACTTTATTTTCTTTCCAGTTGCGTCACTGGCTACGACAACAGGCTCTGGTTACTGATGGAGGTTTGCCATGGTGTATCTCTATATTACGCCATTGTATGGGCACATTTCTTTGATAATAATCATAAGAATATTTAAGCACAATAAATTTATTTTGCACAATACAAGGTGTTTTTGGCATGTTGTTTGTATGATTTCTATATAACTCCCTTATTCTCCTGTCTCTTCTGCAAATATGTGTCCCAATTAATATCGTGAATTTACAATATAATTCATTTTTACAACCAAGTTAAATACTAAAATTGAGTGTGAGTAAGGATGTTCCCACCTAATCTGGCTAGCCATGCCTGATGTTTCTTCCAAAAAAAGTAGGATGTTGGGAGGTGGTCGTTTCTCACTAGAACCATTGTGGAATTTAACAAATAAGTAATAGGCATAGTTACAAGCTGTTAAGGAATCTAAATTGTAACATTTCAGAAGATGTTTAGAAGAGAAAGATTTAGAAAAATATTTATGATTTAAAAGTTGTTATATTTTTTACTAAAGAAATTATTTATTACAAAAAAATTGTTATGTTCAGTTCAATTTAAAATTGTTAAGTACTTGCCACCGCATATGCTACATATTTGCAAAGTATACAAATAAATAAAAAGTAAAAAAAAATTGTTTATTTCTTCCCTTATCGTCTTTTCTTCTTTCACGGGTCTTTCATCTCTATCATCTAGCTCTTGTGCTATTTTTGTCCTTCTCTAGTATTTCTCTGTTTGACCTTCTCTAAAGCTATGTTTTGACTCCACATTCTTCTGGGCCCCCCTCGTTTTCACAGCTTTTCCCCACCATCCTCCATCGAAATCATTTTCTCCCGCATCATTTTCATGTGGCTGAACACAACAGCCATTCTCGGATTAAATCGTGTGCAGCTCGTTTAGAAATACTGTAAAATACTGGTCTCTAGTTGGTTTGGTAGTTAGTCTGCTTTTAACTTAATGTTCCCCACATAATCAGTAAATATGTGACTGAGTGTGTAAACTTAAAATTAATTTATTAATTTATTTTTATTTACTCCCAGATTAAACTTTAAAGTTTAAACCAGCCCCCTACTGCCAGTTCCTTTCTGATCGTTGTGCTCATGTTCTTGTATATCTTAGTCAATCCTAATACACCACTTACATTCTTCATTTCTGCAGCTTGACTCAATTTTTTTTGCCTCCAAGTGACCACGTCACAGCTCCATACGTGAGTGCAGAGACCGCAAAAAAATGCATGCATACTTTATTAATCAATGACTCACAAACAAAGCTCTATAATACATTACAATGCTATATCGAAATTCAATTGTTTTTTAACAATATGTCGTGTATTGATGACCTTTATTATCTTAGAGTTGTATTAACAATTGTGGCTTGGAATAAGTATACCTTTGGGATGTAAATGAATACCCAACAACTACAATCTTACTATTGCATAATAAATAATTTCCATTGTTGTTGCGACCCCGGATCTATGAGGGGCCTTGTGTGTGATTGGGTGTCGACGTTTTAAATGTTCGGTATTTATTGGTTGGATGATGTAAAATCTAGTTATAATACCGATAAGTTGTATGTTCGCTACAGAACGACTCTTCATAGAACACCATGAAGTATCTACCCACCTTCGTTTTGCTGTGCTGTTTGATAGCAGCCATGGTAACCGGTAAGAATTAAATCTCTTGGGAATTTATGTAAACTTCACTGAAATTAATTTTATGTTGTGTTAATGTTATCAGACTTGAACTATAAATAACGTTTTCAAATCAGACTTTTTAAATTGGCGGTCCTGGGGAATGTGTCCAGCTTGATTGATGGTGTTTCCTATTTAAAATATGGGTTTTTATTGGCTTTGGGGCGCTGTAAATGGTCGGCGCCTACAGGGTTGGCTTAGTCGGCTTTAATAATGTCCCCCAATGAAAATCAGTTCTGTAACTTGAGTGTATTTATTTATTTAATCGATTTAAATTGGCAATTTGCTATCTCATAAGGCATCGATTTAAAAAAAAAAGTATTTTTAGAGTGAAACAAATATTTATGTTCGATGTGGTGTTATGGAAAAGCATACGAATATATTTAGTATCTTAAACACATATTTGCCTCGGTATAGGCCTACATCAACAGGGATGTATAACAGTGTTTAAGGGAGAGGTATAATAATTCGACTAACAAAGCTGCTGATAGTGATATTATATAGAATGTGTTTTATAGATAATAATTTTTAAATGATTCATAACAGCCCCCCTAATCAATTTAACAAAAGAGACGAAAAAATATTTGTGATTGATTTAAAAAATACGTTTGCTAGTGTTTTTAGAAATGCACAATGTGGTAATAAAATTTGAAACCTACATATTGCTTTGGACGTTATTAATTATATTTTTAACCTAATTGGTCCCAGTTATTTTATGTTTTATTTATTTATTTAACGTCTATCCTATTCTGTTAAAAAACTGATAGAACAATAATGCACATCAATCCAAAAATTACATTTACCCCTATCTCGCCGTACGAGGGTCCAATCAACAAATCAACCAATCAATCATTCTACCAATCAATCAATGTTTTTAAAAGATTATCTATATGTTGTACTTACAAATAAAAACAATAGCTACCAAACAACACGCCATATATATGATCCTAAAGCAATCACAAGAAAATTAGTTGTAATGATTTGAATCTTCAGTTTGTTATCAAATTTAGTTATAATTTAATAAACCTGACCTTTTTATTCTATACTTCGCAATTATTTTAATCAACTGATTGTATTTTATTTATTTTATTATTTATTTAACGTCTATCCTATTCAGTTATAACAAACTGATTTACAAAGGAGGGCAACTAAATCTAATCTAATTTTTTAAAATCTCATCGCTTCTCTAATTTTTAGATAGACAAAACGGGAAACTACATTTAATTTTAAATTTGAAATAGTCATATTATAACAACATTAAAACTCTTTAATTTTTTTTTTAAATTTTTAAAATTTAATTAATTTTATTTTATTAACAAATTTTTCTTTTCAATTGTTGGTATGAAGCCTTACCCAGTCTTACCCTGTATCCCCGGGGGGTACCCCCCCCACCCCAAAACCCCCCAAAACAACCCGCAGACGTGAACCTCGCGAGCGAAAAATGCCAACTAGAAAAACCCGGTAATTTTTAAGTAGGGAAAAACCGATCAATCAAGCTGGGGACATTCCCAAAAGGACCGCACCAGAACAAAAAGGCGATTTAAAACGTTGTTTATTCAATCCCCAAAAACATTAACCACCCTCAAAATTTAAATTTTATGAAGTTTACATAAACTCCTATGAGATTTAATTCTTACCAGTTACCATGGCGGCTATAAAACAGCACAGCAATACGAAGGCGGCTAAATACTTCATGATGTTCTATGAAGAGTCATTCTGTAACGAACATACAACTTATCGATATTAGAACTAGATTTTACATCATCCAAGCAATCAATACCGAAAATGTAAAACGTCGACACCTAATCACAAGGCCCCTCAAAGATCCGGGGTAGCAACCACAATTGAAATTATTTACTGTTCACTAGTAATGATTGATTGTAGGTGTTACATCCCAAAGGTATACTTATTTCGAACCACAATTGTTAAGTATATTACGCATTTATAAAATTCTATGATAATAAAGGTCTATACAATTCATGACACATTGTTAAAAATTATTAAATATCGACATCTTCTTGTAATGTACCTCGTTGCTAGGACGGCTCCAAAGTCACCGTTTACAAATTCCTAAGCCAAGAACTGATAGTATTAATTATAAGTGAAAAACTGCCTCTAGCCGGAATCGAATCCTGGACCTTCTGCATTGGAAGCAGAGATGCTAACCGACAGTGTTGGCTCGAGCGCTAAGCGTCGACTCTGATTCGGGAGGTCCCGAGTTTGAAACCCGTCGAGACCGGAAATCCTGACTGAAGGGTTTTTCCGAGGTTTTCCCTCGTTAGGCGAATGCAAGGGATTGAGTCCTCTTAAATAGCCCTCGGACATCCCTTCACAATTGTCCTATCCGCAATATACCTAGTTAGACACCTGAAGACAGGACAATACTAGACGTTGACTGAGCTACTTGGGAACATGGGGTAGTCATGTTCTCGGAAAATGAGTTTATATTAAACGTCAAAATGGTATGTACGATGGGGGAAGTGTTTCATTTAAACTATATATATGGGGTTTATGGGGGGTCACACCGGTTAAATCTGATGTGTATGCCCTACAGCGAGCATCTTACAATAAGTATGTATGTATGTATGTATAACAACCACAAGACGAACGAAGATACAGAATGTGACAAAGATACAAGGAAACATTGTTATCTGGTGATTCGTTCGGGCTAGGGGAAAAGAGTTCACTCCGAGGTGAAATACGGCCCCCTTATGTGTACTAGTATATACTTCAAATCAAGTGTTATGTGCGTATTACACGTACTTTTACGGGGGGTTGAATCACCAACAACAGTCTTGACTCCTTATCAATAATTCCACATCTTCAAGAATTATTCAATCTTAATTGTTATTGTGTAATGAAACTTGCATTAATTGTGCTTTCTACAATATGTCGTACAGAAGTGATAAAAACCTATAGAAGACTTATTGAGGTGTAAAATAATATTTTCTGTTTAATAATAGATAAGAAAGGCCTACCTCTATTTTTATATTCCCAGCTGCAGCCATTATTTTACTTAAGGTTATTGTATCGTCGTTGAACCGTTAGCTTTAAAGTCAAAGAAATGCGATTGAAAAGTTCCAATGAAGAAGAAATTGAATTCAACAACTGACTTTTTTAAATTTGCGGCGGTACAAAACCATCCTACTAGCCATTCAATTACAATTCTGAACGATAGTTTAGAAAATATCGTTTTTTTACAGTCTTAACAGTTTTTAAGGTTAAACATACAATTGTCTTCCACATCAGTTAATGGGAAATTTATATTCTAAAATAACATTATTATTAAACGATTGTTTTTATAAAATACTACTGTTGTCCGGTGGACATTTTACGTCGATCGTTGTCATAATATCAGAAAATATTTCTCTCGGTACACTGGGGTGGAATATAAAGTTGTGACAATAAACTTTAATATATCCCTGCATAATCTGGCTCGTTGTGTACACAATAAGTGTTATTCCTCGTTCAAAAATTTAAAATTAAACTTTTCGGTTGTAATTCTTGTCCATTGAAAATATTGATCAGAGGACGATACTAAGTCTTAAAGATTTGTATAACATCTTATTTTAATTACATAATTAAGCAGATATATTAATATTCTCGACGATTTGAGATGAGATTTCCTAACTTGAAACTTTTCCAAAATATTCTACCTGTTGCACCACATTATTATATTAACCTCATGTAGCTAAAGTGTAATGAACGAGATTGTGATTTTGTAGGTCGCGGATTCGAATCCCGCCACCGGTAATCTTGACTGAATTTTTTCACTAAACTTTCTTCAGGTTGTTTGTTAATGCGAATGAAAGGAATTGAATCCTCTTAATGGGCCTACGATCATTCGATTGTTCAAACTCCGAAAATATCTAATTGGGTTCCTGAATGTCCATGTATTTCATTCTGGATAGGTTTTCCAAGAAAAAATAAAACACATTGTATAATATTATAAATGGTTAGATTGTTATGACAGTTAAGGTTGTATTGAAATAACATTTTAAGACTTTTACTTGTTCTTTATACCATTAAAATTAATTTAAAAAAATAAAATTATTAGGCTATTGTGGTTACATTGAGGTGTATGTGTTATTTGTTTTGTAATTGTATAATTTTAATGTGACCAAGATGGCAGTGTTTGTTTTGATGTATCGAATTTGGTTAGGAGACGGAGTTTTATGTTTTTATCGTTGCCTTTAGAAGGGTATTGAAAATTCTCGAAATATCGCATTAATTTAATTTATTTCATGGTATATAATAAGAACAAGTTTAAAATATTTATTTCAATACATCATCGTCTATTGCATAGATCGTACTCGGCTTGAGTGACGACACTTCCCATCACCTTGACATTTAATGCATGCAATGCTACAGTATTAAATAAATTGCATCCGCCATGTCAATCTACCATCAACCAATTTCAATGATACAGACTGGTATGCCCGGTATAAAAAGTATAACTAAAAGTTGTTGCATTGTGATTTGCACCACATACGTCCAGTTGGATTGAACGATACTTGAACTAGTTGCCAACGTATATAATAAATCACGATACCGACACGGAAGGAAACAGACACAACGGTTTCCAAGCGTGAAATCAGATACACAACAGAAAATGACGCACATCTCAATAAAATATTAAAAGAAGATTTTCAGGATTGACCTGGAACGTGATTGGCTGATTCAATTTGATGTGCCGGGATTTGATTGGTTGAGTTTGTGTATAAAAGCAGCTCATAATTTATGATGGACACATAGTTCTCCAAGTCTACAACAAAGTCTGACACTTACACCCAGTTCACCATGAAGTTCTTCGCAATCTTCGTCATGTTGGCTCTGTTCCTTGCAGTCTTGGTAAGAATACTCATTTAAAATCATTTTACTTGTTCGTAAATTTTTACAAGCTTTTTTAATTTTTGGATTTCAAAAGTTGCTGGAGATGTATACTATCTAGGTGCCCGTTAGGGCGCCGCAGCCAAGCCGCGGTGCGCTAAGCACTCAAGCACCTTATACACCAAGCAGAGTTGGGGTGATTTCGAGGTGTTACCCAGCCGTCATGTAACGTGATGTGAACTTGAAAACTATCACAATCGAGGGGATTTAGGTACCTGACAACACATGCCAAATTTTATTGGGGTACGATTATTCCTTCTTGGTGAAAAAATGGCTTGAAACATGCTCAAAATCACTTTAAGGATGTTAGCTACTGCTACTGCCTACTACTGCCTACTACTGCTAACATAATACGTCGGCCCGCGATTCTGACCAGACGGGTGGGACTACAATGTTCATATTTTACATGGACATTAAGGTTATAGAATGATAGTCTCTTTTGAAAAAAAAAGTTGAAAAAGTTTGTTGGAAGGCTTCCAAATAAAGGTTTTAAAATAAGCCTTAAACACTTGGCATACAATCAACAAGTAACCATAGTTACTTGACACTTGTTGACGGTATAAGCAGAGTTAGGCGGGAAAGTGCGATACGTAAACAAATAGCGGACATTTAAAATTTTTCTTCTTTGTGTGGAACGAGAAAAGGTGTCATTATACTCTCATAAAACAAATCAGAAACCGTCCCTGGCCTAGGCCCAGATGTGGAAAATTATTTATAATGCAAAAGTGTAGGTCTAAAGTTCCATTTGGCTATAGGACTAGTAAAATTCATACTTACATTACATGTTTGACAAGCCTAGCCAACCCTATGCCAGCACAACATTATGAACTTGCTCAACTGTTTGTTTACATAATTGCAACAATCAAATCATTTCATACAACTTGTCTTTCGATTGGCCGGCGTTTATGAAGGCACTGCCATCTAGAATAAATATAGAACTTTTTCGAGCTCTTTGCTATACGCAAATCTTTTTAAAGTGTTTGGATTTCGTGATACTCTTTCAACCATATAGGGGTTTAATATCAATGCTTTCAACTCACAACCCATGACGTTTTCCACGATACCGTTCAAGAATACCAATTCCTTCGAAAACGAAACGACTTCGTTTTCAAATTGCGTTTTCAACTCATCTCCCCGAACTCAAGAATTGGGGTCCAGTCCTTATACCGTCGTTATACCATGGTTATACCACCTATAACCAGGATGTACATGAATCCGGGTCTAGATATTTTACATCCTATATTGTTACTGCTAATACCATAGAATTTAAATCAACTTTGATAAAAATATTATATTTTAGCAAATAATTTTGTAATGGAACTTGAAAAAGTAATGAGATCACACACATAACAAAAACTTGTAGAAATACAGCCAAACCTTACACACTCAAAAGAAATGAGATCTAAAAAAAGGGCCAAGCTCATCTACCCTTCCACATAAACGTACAGTGTCCCATAACAGCATCCTCGAAAAGCTTGGCAAAATAGAATTTGCATGTTATTACGTTTAAATTAATTAGAAAAAAAGAACTTGGATAAACTATTACGTTAAATTAATAATCGCAAATTCTATTTTGCCAAGCTTTTCGAGGATGCTGTTATGGGACACTGTACGTTTATGTGGAAGGGTAGATGAGCTTGGCCCTTTTTTTTAGATCTCATTTCTTTTGAGTGTGTAAGGTTTGGCTGTATTTCTACAAGTTTTTGTTATGTGTTTTCCCCTTTCTTTAGTTCACATTTTTTTTCTTGCATTCTATAACCATTTATACAACAATGTCCAGTTCATTGATTATTTTGAGAAGTCTCTAAATGAGATATTTGTAATTTTATTTATATAAACATGTATTTTGCCCTGATTAGCAAACTCTGTTTTAGAATGTCTATTACAGTATTTGCGATTAGTACGCTGGATTCCCGTGAACATATTCATGTGAAATGCGCCCCCCCCCCCCCCAAATCCCTCAAGGCATACAAACCCCTACATAGGGCATATTATGAAACGGATTATGATTAATAATTTGTTTAGCAAATATTACTACTTTTAGTACAGAATTTTTAAGAATTTTACACAAATAACAAATTAATGAGTAATATTTATATTTACAAAAATGTTCAGATTTTCAACCAAATTTACAAAATCTACAGATTTGGCGCATGCGTACTTGGCTTACCTCAACCATTTAGTTAACCAAAGTTTTTTTCATCTTCAAGTTATAAATAAAGGATCATATTTAGTTAGTTCGTTTAACCTATAAAAAGAAGTAGTGTCCTTTTTAAAATTGTGATATATCGAAAATGCTTTTTTCTTTTTTCCAGATCCCTAGTGGAGATGCTGCTACAACAAAGAAAGTAACTCCCCCTGAGACAAAGCCATCTACCCCACGTTCTTCACCAACCACTAGGGTGACTGACGGAAAACCAACTAAGACTGGTTCTCCTCAAAATACTACACCCAGCACAACCAAAAAGACCACTAAAAAATATGGTGTCTAAAGCACAGTTCATGATAAATGGTGGGTTTGTGTATTAAAGTACATCAATTCCTTGATAGTGTAAAATAGATTTGATCGGATACATTTGTACAAATCATGAACTAAAATATCCATACTAATAATATATCATGCCCTCCCCCCCCCTAATTTTTAAAATGTTTTCTTCGAACTTGTTTTGAGTGAGCTTCACTCGTCACACATCCATGTTAGAAATACTAATGAACGCCATTTGCAATATAATTAATGTTGTATTGTATATCTCCATTTCATGACGGATTTTTTCTTTCAGGTGTATCACCAGATACGCTACTGACTGAGGCAACCTACCTATGAAGACCACTATCGTTTATCTCTCAACTACGCAGTTGTAACTATTTAAAAATAACACAAAGACGTCTTTTAAAACAATAAAGTATTTGCACATCACACAGTGTTTCAATCATAAATTATGTAGTTTTACTTGATTACTCCAATATCCTCGTCTTCCTGCTCAAATTTGCTGTTAAAATATCTCCCCTATTTCGGGGGTTGTGTTGGTCGTAGTAAAATATTCTTTGTTGACGAATATTTATATTGGTTTCTGTATATTGTTTCTATTACCTGATATTATGCATATACCGAATGAAGTCCATTTACGGCTGGTATGGTTTGTTATACAGTGATCACAGAATTTCATCAAGACGCTAATTATATCTATTGGATGTCAGACAAGTCCAAATTATTACATTGTATCGGCGAACGGAAAAAACTCCATAAAATCTACATAGCATTAAAGCTAGATCGTCATTCTTCAACCCAAGTACATCTATTACATACCAAAGGCGATTATTCTGAACACACATAAAATATTTTTAAACACAAGAGTAAATATTACTCATTCATTACTTTCGACAGAACAACAACGTTTCAGAAATCAAAAGGTATTTTCGTGATCTGGATAATACAGACAAAAATCAAAATATCTAAAACAATATTAAAACAAACAAACTGAAAAAAGGAAACTAAAGGGGCAGCGTTTATAACATTAACTGATACGTGCATCAAATCAAACCATCGTTTATAAAATTAACTCTGTAAATTTAGAAATAATTTAATAATGTAAACATGAAATGTACTTTTAAGTTTAATGGGTTTCTTTCGTAAATTTTCAATCAAATTGTAAAATCTTGAGATTGGAATGTTTAATATATTATTATTTTTAATTTAAGGTTATCAGTGTTTAAATGTTGTATTGCATAATAGAATATAGACATGAATTAAATATTTAAATTTGTCCAAAACATGTTTGCATTGAAAATTAAATGTTGAATTGGATTAAATAATATTTGTGTAAGGTTTCTGAGAGCTGATCATAGCTTATCTTATGTTGTATTAGTATTATTCATTTCAAGTATTGGCATTTGAATGAGGAAAGTATTGGAAACAGGTTAAGTAAGGGTAATCGTCGATTTAGTTACATGATTTTCCAAACTCGAATATATTATATAAGATTAAGGCTAAAACACCATTTAGAAGGAACAATTTTCCATCCATTTTCTTAAATTCAAGGAAAATATAGAATCAAATTTCTGCATAGGTAATAGATAGAGATAAGAGTTTTTAGCGTTTTAGGTTTTTGATGCTACAAAATGCTAATTTTGACGATTTAAAATGCAAATTTTACTAAAAATAATGTTTTTAATGACTATTGAGAAGAAGTTTATCAATGTATTCTAGAGTTTTATGTGACCATATTGAATTGAAATGTTCCTATTATTCATTATTTACCCCACATTTAGGGTTTTGGTGGAAGAGAAACCAATTAATGCTACAAAATGCTAAATTTGTCAAAATTAATGCTAAATATTCTAAATTTAAATGCTAAAAAAACGTATCTCTAGTAATAGAGTAAAACAAGAAATAACTCCTCTTTATCAATGCTTCTTTTTTCTTGGATTCAATACTTTGGATGAAAATGTTTGACCGGATTAATTTAAAGCAAAACTTACTTTACATTATTACTTCGGTCAATCTGTAATATAACAACTATCTAGTGGTTTTCACAAAAATAAATTTGTTTATAAAGTTAAATTATATTAAACTATTAAAATGTTTAGTAAGCTCAAACACTTGTTTAAATTATCGTTTAAATAAAAAGCTTCAAGATGATATTGTTACTAATAACACTTTTTGTATCAATCGAACTGTGATCATTTAAAAACTTACTGGTTAGAATTATCGTATCGTTTGGCATTGCCCACCTTAATTTAAATAAGATTTTGAAAAATCTTCAACACCTACTTGTACATGTCAACATACAACAGTTATTTATTTATAAATACTTGAGTCCCTATAAATGAACACGTTACCTCGTAAAATATAATAAAAAGTTTAAATTAATATTTATTTTTGGAAACCTTTCCATGGACAATCACGCCCCACTCAGGAAACAATTTTGAGTAATTTCCGGTAGCGTGACCTTAAGAATCATCAGAGGCTTCATCTGTGGGTCCGTAAAATGTGTATACTATGAAACGATATTATACGAGTGAAATAATTAGAGTACAAACCGCGAACTGCTCTTCAGTGCTTAATTTGTATTTGAAAGGGTAATGGTACGCTATCATGCGCATCTATGATTTACAAACCCTCTTTCATCCACCAATGCCCCTTCCCCCTCCGTGTCCGCTTATTTTAGGTTGACAAATTCCCTAACTTCTGAAAATCATTTTTACATGCTGTAAATTTGGCTGATTAATAATTAATTATTAATTAATTAATTATTTTCTCTTTGTTTGTTCATTATTGCTTTGATTATGATATAATCAAAGTATTTTCAATTATATTTTTCTGTCTAGATTTTCTGGTTGCCGCCCACTGATGGAGCTTGCAGCTTGAGTTAGGTGTCCTGTATCATTGCTGTGATCAGTTTGACATGAAAAATTTTAAATAATTATATATCTGATATAATTATACATTAGAGTCAAGATCTTTTGTACTAAATTGTTATCAAGATTTGAACACAAGAATGAAGGTTGAACACAAGAATGAAGATTCGCGTTCGGTGGTTTCTTCTGCGAAAGATTGATTACTCCCTGATTTGCTGTTCCTGATTTTTGGCAAACCTCGTATTCGTTTGAGTGGGATCGTCTAATAAATCAGTTTTTTTTCTTTTCGTTTTTCTTTTTAATGTTTTTTTTTCTTCTTTCTTTCTTTCTTTTTTTCCTTTTTTTATTTTCTTTTCTTTTCTTTCCATTCCCCACCATTTTTTATAAATTATTCATGCATTAAATGCATTTAATATCATTTTTATTTTGTTACCAAAATTGTTGTGTTTAATGCATTGTTGTTGTAATGCTACTATTTCAAATATTCACTTAAATGTAGTTTATTGTTGTTTCTGCATCTATGTAATTAGATTTATTTAGTTGTCCTCCTTTGTAAATCAGTTTTTATAACTGAATAGGATAGACGTTAAATAAATAATAAATAATAAAAATAAATAAAAATAAATTGCCAACTTTTCCCTTCAACGTTACGATTTGTAATGACAAAATAGGGGTCTGGGAGCTTGCAATATTTATTTTATATTCATTTATAATGAGTATAACTGCGTATACCACTACAAATTAAGCACTGCAGCTCTTGTTTTCTACAAACTCGGTAAATTATTTAAGTCATCGTTAATATTTTAGTACAGGGATGAAATGAAAAATACTCATTAAAAATCTAACACTTAAGGAACCAGTTAGTAGTTAGCTTGTTTGCAGTTGCTTAAATGACTAATGTTTGTGTTAATTTGCTGATATGTATTCGTCTAGACTTTATTATTTACGACTGATTGTTGAATCTGGAATCGTCCAAGCGACACATTTTGTATAATATTATTTCAAAGCATATTGTATATTTTACGATGCACACTTTGATAAAGCTGAAACGTTAAGATTGTACCTGGTTGGCTACTTAATTTTAACTAGAGAGATATATTTTATTTGCAACCCATATTGCAACACAGCATTCACACCACAATGGAAAATATTGTAAGAAACGGAAAGAAAAAAGAGGAAATTGTTATTGAGTGAGTGCGAGTGCAATGCGTGCATTGTTGAAGTTATCGAAGTTGAAAACGCAATGCACAATACACAAGGAAGCGAAGCACCCCTATATGCGTAATTTTTCCGTCCGTCCGTCCGTCCGTGCGAGTGTCACGTCTTGCGATAAAACCAGAATTAATTAACTGAGATGAGTTTTCGTGTTTAACAGTGCTCTTCAACAAAGATGGCGCTGAATGTTTATGGTTACCCTTGTAGTCAAGGGACTAGACTAGACGGATTTCAAATGGGTGTTTATAACATTCCACCGAGACGAATCTAATTTGCCTGCTAAAGTAAAACATGTCATCGGATTGTTTGTTGGTGCAAGGGGACAATCCCAAGTTTTTGTTGATTTTTGCAACACTTTTAAGTTAGGCAAAACACTGATACAAGAAGTATCGATGGTGGCATTGAAAGATTCCATTTCCATTCTTAGGAATCACCTTTATGGCCTAAACATGTCATTTTTAATTGTATTATTATGACTAATTTCTTGAATTTGTATTTAAATTTAAACCTTTTAATTGTTATTAATCAATGAATGTTATTTTTGTTCTGTGTCCTTGTGGAAATGTATTTGTACAACAGAGTTTTGTTTGTTAAAAAAATAAAAGTTCTCTCTCATTTCCATGTTTTCCTTAGTAGTTCCCTATTTTGATTGATGCTATACTCATGCTACCTAGTCACATGATGCTGTGGCAAGACAGTCTAGACTGAGAACTTGAGTTACAAAATCATGTTTGTTATCTGGAGAAAGCGCCTAACTTAAATATGCAATATTTACATACAAAATGATATTTCCATTTTCCTGAAAATTCTACTTAAAAATTGTATTCTATCGTATCTCATTATACCTAACATTATACCTAGCATGGCGAACCTTTTATAAAATAAATAAATAAATAAAATAAATTGTATTTAAAGTCTACCCACTCAGTTATATAACTGATTTTCAGTGGAGGACAGTAAATCAAAGCGACCAAGCCAACCCTATAGGCCCCGACGCAATCGACGAGTGAGCGATAACCAACCAAATATCGATATTTTTAATAGGAAATATAGCAATCAGTGGTATGGACAGTGCGAACACTTGCGGATCAACACCAGAATCAACAAGGCTGATTCAGAACATCTCTGAATTTATTATGTGCTTCGTTGCTGGGACGGCTCCAAAGTCACCGTTTACAAACTCCTAAGACAAGAACTGATGGATTTAAGTCCAAATCAGAAGTTAAAAAACTTCTAACTTTGGCGGGAATCGAACCCTGGACCTTCTGCATTCTTTTCATCAATGTTGATAGTCGGTGTATGCCATTCTAAAATATGGATTTTATTTCATCCGATAATTTAATCTTCCATCAAATCATTTCAATCCCACAGGATATTATGGCTGGGATAAAGTGCAGCTGAAATGTATTGCAGTGTGATAGGTTTTCCGTATATACGTCAATATTTGTCAAGTATTTAAAACTGGAATTATAAACAAATTGGTCACTAATAAATAATTGGCACAGTTGGTCGAATCCAAACGTTCAACAGATTGTGAGTCGTAAAAACTTAAAAAAATACAAGTGATTACTGTGAATGATACAAAGAAAGATAAATGTGCGTGGATAGACATAGTTGGAGAACATTTGGTTGGCTAAGATGGATGTGACTTAGTTTGATTGGTTAAATGTGTGTATGAGAGCAAAGCATCTTTTCAAATATACACAATTCTTCAAGTCTACGACAAAGTCTGACACTTTCCGGTTCACCATGAAGTTCCTGGCTATCTTCGTCGTGTGGGCTTTCTTTCTGGCAGTTCTGGTAAGAATATTAGAATATTTACCTTAATATATATAATACTCCTAATATAATTTATACGCTGTTATAATTTCATCTTGTCATGATTTATGTTAAATATTGGTTAAAGATATTACAATCAAAAATTATTTGTACCGCGTATTCTATAACATAATAATATTAGATAAACATTTGAAAATAGTATATCTTTTGTAAATGTTATATTGTACCCGAATGTTTTAAGCTTATTGAGCCTAAAATTGCCAAAAAATTATAATCAGGTGAATTTTCGAGATCGGTTTTAACCTAATTATTTTTGTTTCGCGTAGATACTAGACTAGAACATCCATCTAAATTAGTCCATTAGAAAATATCTATATGTGCACAATTATAAACTCAGACAGCAAAAAATATGCATTCCAAAATTAAAACCCCCTCATGATAATCATCATTACTTTAAATAAATAAATAAATAAATTGTATTTAGAGTCTACCCACTCAGTTATATAACTGATTTTCAGTGGGGGACTTTAAATCAAAGCGACCAAGCCAACCCTGTAGGCCACTATCATACATCCATATCCACGTACCCAAAATACAAAAACACAATAGTTACAACTAACTAATTATGTAATAACTATTACATAATATTTATCCGTTCTGTTTAAATTTGTTTAAAAGTAATATTGTTTCCTTTGTTGCAGATCCTTAGCGGGAATTGTGCAACAACAATAAAAACAACAACTATTAAAAGAACCACCACTCATCGCACTACCAATGGATGAAACAGATATGGATAGACTTAAAAAACTACCAATTAGAAGAACGCGCACCATAATTAAATGCAATAAGCGTATACCAACAACAACAATGTTGGACAAACTTCAATGGTTTAATGTTAAATAACAAATTCAGTTGAAATGCAATTATTTTCATTTCTTGCGATGCAGAATAAATTGTTACCAAACTACTTAGGATTAAAGTTAAAGACATTAGAATAAATTTATGACCATAACACAAAGGGTGCAAAGACTGGATTCTTTTAAAATGGTTGTTTCACAATACACGGTGTTTTTGTATTAGTACCGTAAATCCCATGTTAGCCTTCCCTCTTCTGAAATAAACTCCTGTTCAAAGTGTGACCTAATTAATTCTGTATATTAACAATATAATTCCTTTTGACAACCAAGTTACTAAGTACGTAGAAGAATCCCACCCAAGCTGGTAGAATAAATCAATAAATGTACACTTAAGCAAATATTTGTAGTACGTAACGCAGTGGCGTAACGCAAAATTTGTGGGCCCCCCCGCAAGTCCCTTTCGAGGGCCCCCTTCGAAATCATTTTCACTGCATGTTTGATGCTTTTGCTTGATGATGAAGGGTGTATGTACAGTCTTGTAATGTACAGGTGTATGTTTAGTCTATTATATACAGATTTATATACAGTCTCTTAGATGTCCTCCTAATCACTAAATTTGGTTTGTCTTCGTGCATTGGCATACGCAAATTTCGTTATTAGGCTGTCTTTGTCAAGTCGGTGGACGCGTTCACTTTCTATGATTATCATCGCAAACCGTTTAGTCTAGACTGGCTCATAGAACTTCTCAAATAATTTTTGAAAAGTTGTAGCTTTGAAAAAGACCGTTCCGTACTTGCCACTGTCACTAGAAGTGTGAGGAATAGCAGATATGCAGAGTCGGTTTCACCCTCGCACACAAGACTATTATTGCCACTATTGTCAACATCACACACTATGGGTGATGTACCGATAGCCACATCTTTCGACGAAAAGAACGAACTATTTTTATTTTATTTTTTTCGCGTTTTTGGAAGATGACATTATCATTCTCTTCAAATTAAAAATATAAACAAACTCTTTTCCCGGCACTGAAGGTAGAAACACGGCACGAACACACGTCACAGTTCACACCGTCACATTCTCAAGTAAGCACGTCTACATTCTACAAATATCACTATGAAACTAAATGAAGCTTTGGACTTAGGGGGGATCGTGGTCAGTGATTGCTAATAGTAAATTATTGTACGGGTGGTGGTGAATACTTTTGTGAAAGAAAAGAAAGAATCTTCGAGCTACTCCAGAACGTGCTTACAAAAGGAAGAGTAGCTTATAAATTGTAACGCTTTTGGGTTGGGTGAACCTATACGTGTAAAATAATCACAAATAACCGTAGACCTTCCAAAAGTGTGTGTTATAGATAGAGGATAATGAGTATTCAAACTTAAAAGCCACGAGGCCAAATTGAAAAGCCATCATTTTGAGTTTTGTAAGAATACTAAGATTTTTTTTGCTTGGTCATTTTGTCTAATATACAGAATAAGCAGTAAAAGGTCTGGGGGGACCCCCCAGACCCGGGGCCCCCCCGCACTGCGGACCCTGCGGACCCGTTAGTTACGCCACTGAGTACGTATCAACAATAAACGAACAAGTGTTTTGTAATGTTTTGCCCTTGGGTAATTTCTCGGCCAGTTATTATTAAGTAACGTATTTGAATAAAGATAACATCATAAAAAAAGTAACAAAGTTATTTAACAATTAACCCGTCTAGACAATAACATATTATTATTATTATCACTTAATTTACATGAATAATATAAATTTGACAGTCACACTGATTAAGCTTGAGTAAAACCTTGTACGCCATTGGCTAGTTAATTTTAGCTAGTTGTATTTTGATTGGTTGAATGTGTGTATAAAAGACGGCGACACTTACTACAATGCACAGAAGTTCCAAGTATCAGTAACAAGTCTTATTCTTCCTGACTCATCATGAAGTTTCTGGTCCTTGCTGCTGTGGTTGCATTCCTGCTTGTAACTGTGGTATGTATGTTCTCAGCAATATTAACCAAGTCATCTTATGATTGTGTCGTTTATTTTAATCTGGTATTTACTATGATTAATAGCAATACTTCATTGCATTCATGAGCATTTGTTAGCTGCGTACACCCACATAACTTTACTTTTGATAGAAATAGAAATACAAAACTTACTCAAAATTACTTTTACTACCTCCATTCGTCATTAACGTTGTGGATGTTAATAATTTCCAAAGAAAAAGTTTTAAAAGTTAACTAAAATGAATCAAATTAAGTTTGTTTTATATAAGCCTGTTATAAATGTGGATATAAACTTGATCAATAATCGTCGACAATTAGTACAAAAAGAAAATGTTAGGAACATTGGTGTTTTACGTTATTTTATCTTGTTAATTGGTTATTCCATAGTATCTAGGAAGGGCCTAACTTTCATATACATTTGTGGAATATAAAACATATAATCATTTTGCCCCATGAGTTCATCCTTGTGAAACTTAACGAATGTTAAAGTTTAATATGTCATAGTAGCAAATAGAATTTTCCAAATTGTTTTGCAATGATGCAATAACGTCACAAAGCAAATCCTATACGTATAGTTATTTAATTTTGAAAGTCCTTTTATTTAAACATGTTAGTGTTTTCTTCTTAAGAATTCCAGATATTTCTAGTTAGTTTCATTCCTATGAAACGCCACGAACAATGTATTCCAGTTTTTATATGTTCAGTGTCTATTCTCTCCTTATTGTTTTACTCACGACGGACTATATACTTTGTACTATTTAAAAATTACATGTTACTACTTTTTTATAAAACTCGATAAACTTTAATTATAAACTGTTGTTTGGCGCGTTTCAGCTAACCGCCGCAGACGGTGATGGTGGAAGGAGAGTGCCAATGGACTACGTACCCGACCCAAACGCACCAACAACATTACCACCACCACCACCACCACCACCCACACTTGTCCTTCAATGCAAATCGGCACTGCTGGATGAATCCAAATACATACCTGTAGATTGTTAGTATAACAAGCAATCTGAAGAATTCCCGCAATGATTACATAAATGATGATTATATTGGTTAATTGGTTTTAAACGCGATATGCATTGAAAATATTAAAAATTATCATTAAATAGTAAAATTGTTTGGATTGAAGTTTAAAGAGTAAAAATTGTGTATTCAAGATTTTAAATAACTTAGTTTATTATATTGTATAAAAATATTATGCAGTAATTTATTGATAGCTAATAAAGAATTGTACTTAGTACAAGATATGTATGTTTGGAATATTGAAAAGTTGAATTTAATTTATTATCGTAGAAAATGGATTGTGTATTGTAACTGAGGGCTGATATTGTAGTTAATAAATATTACAAATATAAATCATCTTACGTTATCTTAGACCCCTCCACCATCCACCTGACCTGTCACGGAAGCACCCATTGTCAAACCATTGCCCAAGCGTAGATTATGCAAACAATTTGCAATTGGCTCTAGACACACAATGCATTTAATAATGCAACTACAATTCAGTAGTTAAATAGTTACCGTCTCGTTGGTCTAGCTGGCTAAGACGCCTACCTGGAATGTGGGAGACTCGGGTTCGAACCCCGATCGGGATGGACTTTTTAACTTCTGAATTGTATGAAATATTAACACTTCCACCTACGGGAGTGTTTCCCGAAAAACCAAATCGAGAAACACTGGAAAGGGTTTAAAAAGATTGCTCATAAAAATCATCTTGTCCAAAAGCGCTGCAATTCCTTTTTTTAATATAAAAAGAGTAGAAAGCATATTACTGCAAGGGAGCCTAATCTTATTTTGATAAAACCATCCCTGAAGATGGCTCTGTAGGAAGCTATGCGTAGTACTCGACATAAAGGCCTTACCTGGGCTAAACATACAGCACAGAAAGCTATACCACTAGACTTTCAAAGTTTTATCTTATCAAGAAAAAGTTTACTAAAAAATAGCAAAATGAGTATATCCAATGGCACGATCCCATACACTGCTCTAACAGTACATTAAAATATTATAATATTTAATAATTAATATAAACAACAAATAAAACACATAATCCAGAATCTGATCATCCCTCCTCTTACACAAACATCAGCTTGCCAAAATAGATTCTACCATCGTTCTGCATCGTTATGGAACTCTCTTTCAACTGATGCGAAGGTTTCCAGATATTTAAAAGGTGATGTTAGGAACCATTTCAAAATTTCTTTACGTAAACTTATATTTAAATTATAAACAAGCTGTAGCTAACGCTTTGCCACCAAATAATTGTACATCATGACAATCTCATTTAATATATTTTTATTTAATTGGATGAGCGAAGCGAGGAAGCGAGCGAAGCGAGCGAAGCGAAGATTCCATTTCACTACACTGGAGAAAAAAATCCGGAATGTTTTTTTTTTCTTTCTTTCTTTTTTTTCTGTATTTTGTGTTTGTCAGCACGATTTCGGCTAAACAGATACTTCATTTGTGATGAAATTTTTTAGGGGCCTTTGAAATCTCTGAACTTAGAACTGCCCCGTTTGAAAGCGCAATCAAAAAATTATTTCTCATAGAAAATCGCAATTTTACGATTTTTTTCGATTTTTTAAAATTTATTTTACTTATAACACCTGCATGCTTTATCTGATTTTAATGATTTTTTCACAGAACCTTAATTTTATGAATTAAGATATCCGTGTGAAATTTGAGCGCAATCGAAAAATTATTTTTCATGAAAATAGAAATTTTGTGAGTTTTTTCTTTTTTTAGACTATTTTTTTTCTGTAACACCTACATGCTTTATCTCATTGTAATAAGTTTTTCACAGAACCTTAATTTTAAAAATTTATATATTCGTGTGAAATTTGAGCGCAATCGAATAATAATTTCTTATAAAAATCGCAATTTTTTTATTTTTTCTTTTTTTTTAAATTAGTACGATTAATTAAAAAAATTACAAATTTAAGGAATTTTTTATTTATTTTAATTTAATTGTTAAAAAATCTTTAACTTTTTTCACAGAACAACAGATAATTCGCATAACACATGGCAGCTCAATGCACCAATTACGCTCATCCAACAACGCGGCGGGACTTAAGCGTTTTCCTAGTAATAGATTCATTTTACGTCTACCCTATTCAGTTATAAAACAAAGATTTAAAAATGAGGACAATTAAATAAAACGAATCACATAAATGCAGACAAAATAATGAACTGTAGTGAAAATAGTAATATTACAACAACAATGTCAACTTATTTGTACTTGTATATTTTTATAATGTCGTTTTAAGAAGTATAACTTGACATAGTAAGTAATACACATTGCGAATAGGACCTCGTGGCCGTTCTCTTACTTTCTTTGGAGTTGTGCAATGTGCATATTAATTTAGAATGTTACGTACAGCTTCATTAATAAATAATATAATTATTCCACTCTTCAGCATTATTTATTTCTAAACTTATTACTAAACATTAAAAACGCTATAAAATGTGGTTATAAAATTGGTTACATTTTACAAGCTTGTTTACACAATATCTACAAAACGTCTTCGCAAGTGTAATAAAAAAACTTATAAGGGCAGCTTTCGCGCCCTAAAATAAAAACATGTAAAAGTTTAAAGGTTCTTACGTTGGAGTAAATATTCATTATGTAAACGTTCCCTGAACTTTCTTGTTGATCGAAAGATATTTGAATTTATGTGTGCACTTGATACACTGTTAACACAAGTGTACACTTGTAAAGCTATTCGAAAATAACATCTCGTGTAGGGGTTGGTACGAGTCGTGTTCGTTCCATAATTCAAAGCGAAGTGTTGAAATTATTACCCCCTTCTGGCTCGGTACGACGGTGACTTATAGCCCAGGTGAAGAAGCTTACACGAGATAAGCCAGAGAATGTACGTGTCTAGTATATACGCTTGCTTTACTGCACTACGCTAGCCCTAACGCTATACGCCACGTGACTTAAGAATGCTACGGAAACGAAAATATTAGGGCATGCATGACAACTTTGTCTTTAAACACACCAAAAGTAACTTATTTGGTTAATAACAAAATCAATAAAAGTTTATATCTATAAATCAAGCAATTCCAAAATGTATTTTTATATGTAAAGAAATTATTGCAAAAATCTTCTGACTATGTGGCACGTTTTAAGGATAACTGCTATCTACATGATGTATAGATTTGGGGACAGGCCCAGGCGTTGTGGTTGGCAGAGAGGGAAGATGGTATGACTCCAGTGGCCGAGATCACAATCGGCACGCCAGTAACAGTAATCATTTTCTAAATTCTTGTTACTTCTTGACTTAATTTCGATACCTTTCCACTCAAGTGTTCTCGATGTTCTCAATATATTTGCTCATTATCACAGTGAATTGTCGACAGAACTGCGATCTCTCTGCCATGACATTCTTAATTGACACAGCTTATACTTCCTACTCTATAAAATCTTCACTGCATTAACACCTTGGAAGTACTTCGTGCTACGAATTGCTTCTACTCGCCTACTCCGGTGTACTATCGCTTGCATACTCCGATGAGAACACTTGAGGAGTAGGCCACTCATTCCGGTGTACTCCGGTGTACTATCGCTTGCATACTCCAATAAGAAAACACTTGAGGAGAGGACACTTGTTCAGGTGTACTCTACAGCACTGAGAAGTAGGCACTTGTTCGGTGTACTCCGGTGGACTATCGCATGCATACTCCGATGCGAAACACTGAGGAGTATGCCACTTGTTCCGGTGTAAAACGGTGTACTATCTATTGCATACTCCGATCGAGAACACTTGAGGAGTAGGCCACTTGTTCGGTCTACCACCCTTTGTACTATCGCTTGTCTATAAACGATGAGAACACTTGAGGAGTAGGCCACTTGTTCCGGTGTATTCCGGTGTACTATCGCTTGCATACTTCGATGAGAACACTTAAAGAGTAGCCCACTTTTTCCAATGTACTCCGGTGTACTATTGCTTGCAGACATTCGATGAGAACATTGAGGAGTAAGCCACTTTTTCCTGGTGACCTTCGGTGAACAATCTTGCATACTGCGATGAGAAACACTTGAGGAGTAAGCCACTGTTGCTGTGGACCTCCTGGTGTACTAATCTCGCATACTGCGATGCAGAAACACTTGAGGAGTAAGCCCTTGTCCTGGTGACCTCCCGGTTTACTACGCTTGCATACTTGCGATAGAAACACTTGAGGAGTAAGCCAATGTTCCTGGTGGACCTCCGGTGTACTATCTCTTGCATACTGCCGATGAGAACTTGAGGAGTAAGCCAATTGTTCCTGGTATCTCCGGTGTACTATCTCTTGCAGACGCGATGAGAACACTTTGAGGAGTACGCCACTGTTCCGGTGGGACCTCCGGTGTACTATCTATGCATACTGCCGATGAGAACACTTGAGGAGTAAGCCACTTGTTACTCGGTGATGTCCGGTGTTACTATCTCCTTGCATACTGCGATGAGAACACTGAGGAGATCACTTGTCTGGTACCTCCGGTGTACTATTCTGCATACTGCGATGAGAACACTTGGGGAGTAAGCCACTGGTCCTGGGACCCGGTGAAACGATCGCTTGCATTCTTCCGATCGAGAAACACTGGGGAAGTAAGCCCTTGTCCTGGTGACCTCCGGTGTGTACATCTCTTGCATACTGAGCAGAAAATTGAGGAGTAAGCCACTTGTGCCTGGTGACCTCCGGATTGGTACTATCTCTGCATACTGCGATGAGAACATTGAGGAGTAAACCACTTGTTTCCTGAGTGATCTCCGGTGTACTATCTCGTGAATACTTGCGATGCGAACACTGAGGAGTAGGTACTTGTTCCTGGGACCTTACGGGTACTATCGCCGTGCCATAATCCGAATGAGAAAACTTGAGGAGTAGGCTACTTGCTTCGGTGTGTACTCCGGTGTACTATCGCTTGCATACTCCGATGAGAACACTTGAGCAGTAGGCTACTTGTTCCGGTGTACTCCGGTGCTATCGCTTGCCTATCCGATGAGAACACTTAGGAAAGGCCTTTTGGTTTTTCGGTGTCCAGTTGGATACCTGCCCTACTCACTTAGTATTTTTTAAGTATTAAATCTACTACTTTAGATGAGAAAATGCACTAGGGGATAATATTACTCTGAAATTTATATAACGAATAATGTTCTGGAACGTGGTCGTAAAATACGATATGCGAATGTAATTTGCACTAGTAATAATCTAATCAGGCGCTGAGTTTCATTGCAAGTGATAAAACTACTACTTAGTTCACAGGAACTACAAAGAACACACGTGGCAGATTATACTTGGTTTACAAACATAGTGCCACGTGTAAATTAAAGACATGTACGAAACTATATACTGGAATTCCATTTTATACAATTAGATCGCAATGACGTTATCACTCCGTAGGTGGCACAGTGGCGTCGGAACAGGGGGGCAAGGGGGCATTGCCCCCCCTAACTTTCATGCCATGGGGGCATAGGGGGGCAGATTTTAGAGTTGAAAAATCAAGACTTCTAACCTATTTTTTGGGGAAAGCAACATCGGATGATCTGTCAACAATTCATTTCCAGGAAGAAACAATTCCAACAGAAAGGCAGGAATGTTAGTTGGCTGAAGTAACCCATGCTGAACCGTCTATCCGACTATCTTTTAACCAGCCACCCCTCTTGTATTGTGTGCCGGTCACTTATTCAGTGAGAGTGGACACATGACTCAGACTCACGTCTTATCCAACATCCCTTTGAATGATTTGCTAGAGTTATTGGCAGACGCAAGTGGGTTTTGGTTCCCTCGTGTCGCATCGTTATGCATATAAAGTCATCTTTGGAGTTGTGTAGTGACTGTGATTATAGCGAAGTGGCAAGTGGTAGATTATCCTCTTAGAGTATAATCATGTAGTCTGAAGTGTAAGGTGTGTGTGTAGTGTTTTATCACTGTTTCGTGTTAATGGTGTTTAAAGATTAATTGATATCGTAATTTTAAATATGAATCCGTATGAAACGTACTAAACAGCCTCAGTAGTACTTTTTTTTTTTTAAAAGAGAGTAAACATCAACAAAATATGTTGCTGTATGCTTTGTCATTACATAAAAAATTAGTTTTAATTTATTAAAAGGGCACTTCACGTTCATTTTTTGAGTTTTAGATCGCAGATAGTGATGTAAAACATCGTTTACAGAGTCCGAAGACGAAATAACTGTAGTATAGTGAAATTTTTTTCGCCTTCGGCGAAAGGGCCTCCGGCGGCTGGGGCTTCGCCCCAGACCCAGCTACACCAGATTTGCCCCCCCCAACTTTAAAAACGTTCCGACGCGCTGTGTGGCAGCACTAGATATAGGTACATATCACGTGTTTTTGTTAGATATTAAATTTATCTATTTTTTTATAATTCAATAAAATAGAGAAAGATGGTGGGAGGACAGGAATAAGTGGAGAGAGCTGGTGTTACTACAAGAGAACGAGGAAGAAGATGAGGAGCCGAGCTTGGCAGGCTGGTGCTGATTCGGTGATGCCCAAGATAAATCGTGGAAACACCCCTTTACCAAACTAAATGTTGTTGAAAAAAAAGGCTGTGAAATAAATATATATCTCACATCATCACCCCGCCCAATTAAACGCGGTGGTCAACTCTCTCACTTCTCGTTCCGTGAAACTCTCCGACAATGAACATCTAGACAAAGAAACATGTGACCTTCGTAATATCCTTTTGAAAAACGGATATTCTATTACTACTATTAGCAGGGCCTTAAAAAATACTCTAACTGCTAAAGTACGCGAACCCAAACAAGAAGATAAACCGCTAGCTTTTGTGCATCTTCCATACTTACGGGGAACGTCGGAAAAAATAGGCAAGTTGTTAAGAAAACATAACGTGAAAACGACCTATCGCCCTTATAGGAAGATTAGTACAATGCTACGCAATGCTAAAGAGCACATACCCCTCGAGGCTCAGGCTATTTATGAGGTGCCCCTTTTGCATCCTGTGACGAGGTATATGTAGGACAAACTAAGCGACGCATATCAGTAAGACGCGAGGAACACCGTGCTGCTGTCAACAGTGGCAAAGAGACGTCTGGTTTAGCCCAACACGCCAAGAAGACCGGCCATCTTATTAACTTTGAAAATACCAGTATGTTAGCATCTATCAAAGAGCTTCCAGTACGAATTATCCGTGAGGCTATCGAGATTGAGAAGCGACCGACGAGTCTCAATAAACGAGATGATGGACAAAGACTGCCTCCGTCCTGGAAGCCTGTTTTACAGCTTCACCAACAAAAACCACGTCCGCCACCACATGTGCCACTTCCTGACACTACCTGTAATGTATGACGTCAACACGTAAACAGAGCCGTCTTGTTGCTGACGTCACTACAACCAAAACCGGACCTGTGACGAGGAGTAGATCGAAATTAGATAAATCGACGAGTGACGTACACGTAAACCAATCGAGATCTAACGACGTCGTGAGGATTAATCAGTCTGCGAGTGGACAGGCCCAAGGCAACAAGTCTCTGTCGACACGTCGCCCCTGAAGATGGAGAATGTGACTTCTCCGAAACGTCGGGCAGGGAGGGGTAAGTGTGAACCTCCTTGTTATTCTTCGCGGAAAAAAGCCCCATTCAACAATAATTATTTAACATATACCCGCGAGAACTTAAAATTAAACATATATATATATATATTTGGTTTAAGTATCTTTACGGTAAATAATCACGCTAGAAATTTGGAATCCAGCAGAATGACTAGAAGTCATACTGCAGCTCTTGAAAAGTATGAGACTGAGCCGCCTGTGGTACCAAGACATGAAGACAGCGATAGGCCTGCTAGAATGGTCACAAGAAGTCACGTGCTCACAATGCAACCAAGTGATTTGATTTTAGGTTCACTGCAATTGGATCTTTGTAATTTTCTATGTTTGCAAGGTAGTGTGTTTTTTGTTTCTATTTGTTTATTTTTATAATGCTGTTGTTGTTTTATTGAATTTTTGTTTTACCCTTCCCTTGAAAATGGAAACATAGTTTTTCTGAAACGTTGGGATTAAAAGTTATTTTCTATAATACTGTGCGTGATCATTTACCGTAAAGATACTTAAAACATTAACCATGGATCACGAAAGCTTAAGACAAAACATATATATATATATATATTTATTTGCATTCTCATAATGAATATTTGATCGTATTACATCATAAAAATGAATGCGGGAGGAGAGAAAGAGCATCTGCCTCATGGTACGTGTGTACCTGTCATCCTCCGAGCGCATTACTAAATAATAATGTAGAACGTTCTATTTCGTTGGGGTCAATAAGCTTTCCGATACCGTCTATCTCAATAATTATTGTATTTATTGACATTTTTCACAATTACAGAAATAACTTACAATAATTCGTATATTTATTTAGCATTCCTTTCACAAATACTATATTTTGTATATGTAATTAAGAGTCAAATTAGTAACAACATTTACAGCATTGGTTCCCATTTTGAGTAGGCATTGCTGCACTTTCTCCGAAGAGGCCTTGTTATACTTCAATAATTATTTTTAAACTTTTTCTTTCCTTCGTTATCAATGAAAGTAATAAAGAGTCTGAGAAAAGAAAAGTTTCATTTCGAAATTTTTCATAGTTACATAACTGAACTTTTAAGTAAACCTAAGTGACATATCCTACACAAAATACGAAATTTTATTAACTATATGTATTTTGATTTTTATTGAATTAATATACTGGAAATAATTTATTTTGACTTTAAATAATAATCGTGCACCCTTAAGACTCTTCTACCCTACATTCCTCGTATATTTAACGTCAAGTTTGGGGAGAGGGGGAGGGAGAAAACTTTTGTGTTGTGTTCACGCATTTCCACTTAAACTTGATATATTATACAGAATTTTGATATTCAAATGCTATTTTAAGTGAAACTGCTCTATAATATTTATATATCTTCGCGTGTTTCATATAGTTAATTAAACGTCTCTCGCATTTTCATCCTGTCAAAATGAAATATTACATTTCAGCTCACGTTAATAATTAGAAATCTTATGTGAAATCTTAAATAATATTCGTGTTGAGAACGTTATATTAAATTTATTAGAATACGAACAATCTAGAGCATACCGTATCAAATGTAAGTAACAACCCGACATATCAAGAAGAGTCAAAGCTGTCATAAATGTATGTTAAGAGATGCCATGTACTTGAGAGAAAATATAATACACAAAACTCGGCAACATCGATAATGATAGCTCATCGCTAGCACACGAGGTGTATGTGGGATCATTCGCGACCGACGATAATCCTGACGGAAAAGTTTCCGAAAAGTACAAACCATCAAGGGTTCGGGAGTACAGAAAATAGGAAGCGGTTACATAATTACAAGATTGTTAAAGAAGAACACATAAATAAAATAGTTGGTGGAGGTGCCAAGTACAGGAAAAATCTACTTTAAAAAAGACTATTTGACTTCACTTTAAGGGTCACCAAAATATTAAGAATCATCCATGTTGCAGGGCAATGCCTAAATCGGAGATCGTTTTGTTTTTGTTATTTTTGTTAAACGCGACTCACGGACATTGTACATACCGAGGTCGCACATACGATTAGGACGCTAGTTCCAAGCGTATGGAACGTAGGTTCGAATCCCGCGCAAGGCATGGGGTTTTGTAATCGTTCTTCATCGTCATATATCACCACTCATCGTCTCGATCAGCCTTAGTGTATTACTTAGGGACGTAAGCTAGAGAAAAATCATACGGACTTACATAGAGTGCAAATAGGAGAGTCTTCCCTAAGTAGTGTTTGCACTTTGCTTCTATTACAGACAATTTGTTAAAATACCTTATCACATTTTGACAAGTTGTCATTCACGTTTCTAGTTAGTATCTCGCTAGCACGGTAGAAGTAGGCTTATAATGATTACACGAGTCACAACGAAAAGACGCGCCAATTTGCCAGGGATTAGGGTTGATTGGGGTGAGATGGTGAGGGGTAGTGGGGGAGGACTTAGGCGGCCGCTACGTTAGGCTCCCATCTTCATTAGCTAGTTTTTTGGATTACGCTAATTTGCCAAGAAAATAAGAGGGTTGAAATTACTTGACGCTGCTCAAAGGAAGACTTAGACAGGGTGGTATTACCCAGAGAGGGATTAAAACTTGAATGTGGCTTTAAGACGTGTTTATTTAACGCTTTTAACACCAATAAGATACTTTCGTGAAATCGTTCTGTACAGTCTATTTGAAAGATATTAAATTAAGAAGGATTATAGTAGCATAATAGTCCTTGTGACATGTACAGAGGTCGCTAATGCAAAATGCTTAGGACGTTTCTGAATTCTGTTCTTGGTCTCATAACTTGGTCTTATTATATTTGATCTTGGTCTCGTTGAAAATACCACTCTAGTGTCATTCTCATTACTAGAAATTACTACCTCGGGAGATGATCGAAATAAAACACTTCCAAATCACGTTGAGTAGCCAAGTAAGTTATTAAATGTTAGTAATAATATTGAAATAAATAGTACAGAATCAAATTTGATATGGAAACGGTATGTAAATACACGTCAATAACGTCTGCCATGATCAAGAGGGCACTTTTGATTCTTGTTCTTATTACTTGATTTCAATCAGTTTTGATTGTGCGCGTGACTATTCAGAGCTACTTGTGACGTCACGGATGAAACTGGGTGATTGATGACGTAATTCGTGACGTAAATCGAGACCAAGACCTAAGGTTTTCCACTATTCAGAAAGGTTTTTAGACTCTGATTCAGAAGGTCACTGTTAACGATGCATTTGTTTATTTATTCAAGGCCCATTCTATTCAGTTATTAAGAAAGAAAGAAATAAGGACGGTAAGACCACCGACAATATCTTGAATGTAAGTTTTTACACGGTTTTCTTAAGTCGTTACAATAGTTAATGTGTGCAAGGGATCGAGTCATCTTACATATCCCTAGGATATTCTTTGCACATCCACCCTAATTAAAACTCTTAACCTAGAACCTTGATTATTTATGTAAATAAATATAAATAATGTTATCGTTCATTTGATCACATGGTATAACCTATACCAGATCAATCCCCTATTGCAGCTTCTGAGTGCAAATTGGGACTGAAATTAATCTATTTCTAAAATGGAGAATTTTAACATCGAAATTAGAAGTCGCCTTCCTGTTGTTTGCCTTGATTGGTTTATCGCTAATTGATGGATCTACAACGAAGAAAGTTTTAAATCCATGGCTAGAGGTGTGCGAAAATGTTTGTTTTTTAAGTTTGAAAATATGCGCTTTAAAATTAAAAAACGCGATTTTTTGTTATTTACAAAAAAAAAAACAATTTGATAATGCACAACTTAATGGGGAAAAAACGCTTATTTAAAATTTAATAGTATCACAAATTCCAGGACAATTTATGATTATGATTAATTTAAAAGAAAAACAAGCACGTGAGAGTGAGAATCAGTTTTAATTTTAAGATCAATTTCAGCCTTTAGTTTCCAAAGTTTCTGTCAGTTTTTACCAGGATTAATTTTGACAACCCGTCACCTCCACCATATTTACGAAATTATGCTTTTTTTGTGTAATGTCGATATTTTGATATAAAGGATTTTGAGCTTACTCGCGTACAAACGATTATTACGATCTCACTATCACGTTTTATGACCCGGCACCTCCACATATGAACCAGCCAGGATTAATTTAATTTCGACTACCTACCCGGCACCTCCACCAAAACTTTGAAAAAACTGTTTGAAATTTCGAAACCTAATTCGCGTTTAAAAACATAATTGCTAATTTCGCCACTAGTTCGCGGTACCAACTTAAATATCGCGAAAATTCGCGAATTGGAAATTAGTAAAACTCAACCACAATTCAGGTGATTCATGTGCAAACTGAATTTGAAGGGATTATTGCAACTTTAAAAAAATCGCGAATTTCATTCGCACCATTTTTGCAAATCTCTATCCATGGCTAAACCAAATACACCAGCACATAGACAAACCAACATTTAAAATATAAAGTATCCAATGTCGACCTGGTTTGAACCGTCTCTCCAACTTTCCAGGCGAACTATCATTTGGCTACAAAAAAAATAGTTTTTTGATTTAAAGTGTAGCATTTCTGTAAATCGCACGATGTGTTGAATAATTTCTTGGTTGTACTCCATATAATCATTGTTCCACCCAAAATATTTCCTGGACAATCAAATAAAAACCAAAGAACTATTCGTTTGTTTATTTATTTATGTATTTTTTAATGTATGCATTTATTTATTTACTTCCTTTATTTATTTATCCTATTCAGTTGTATAAACACTGATTTACAAAGGAGGGCAAAAAATAATATATTAAATGTGTTGAATGTTTTCAATAAATAAATAAATATACATTACATTTATATAATATGCATCTTTAAAATGAAATTATTTACAATAATTTAAAGAAATAAGTAACAACACCAATTCAAATATAATTTTATATTTTTATCATTTAAAAAAATGCTTCGTATTGTTTTCTAAAATTAACAAAATTATTATATTATGAGGCAGCTTTGTTAATAATTCACTTTACTGCATGTAAATCAATTAACAATGTGTCAAATATCGTCAAAGTGATATAACTTTGAAGTGTGATACTTTTTGATGGTAAATTTGTTATTTAACTCGCGTCATAAAATTTTTACAGGAAAAGAGAAGTGATAGTACTTGAAGTAGGATCCTTTTTTATGGTCGATTTGTAATTTTATACTCGTATCGTTACGTTTTTACGAGAAGAATTGACATTTTAAATAAGTATCAACAAAGATACTTGTGCTTGATTGACATGTCGCCATGTGGTGACATTTCAAGTGTGTGTGTATAGGCCAACGCAATCTGTACTTTGTTTGTAGAACTAATAAACAACCTCTTTACTCTCATAACGATGATTATACCCTAATCAATCAGCAAACAGTTGAGAAATAAATTAAAATGTGTTATGTATACGATTTACGACCTTGGAAGCTTCAAAAATAAACTATACGGAGAGAAACATCCTTGTTCCCAGCTTCCCACTCGCCGTGCTCCATACACGGCTGTTTAACCCTTTCAGACTCCACGAACATTTAATTGTTCATCACGCTTCCAAAATTTAAATCCGTTTTTATTTCACCTCTATTTTTTTGTGAACAATAAAAAAATACATTTTTCCCCTTTCCAAATACACATTGCAAAAAAGGGTAAAAATGGAAACAATGTGGTTTGTTTCGGAATTGTATTAAATATCTAGTATTGCTATCATTTAAGATACAAAACATTACATAATATGCAAACAAAAATAAAAATCTGGTTTAAGGAATGTGTTTCAAATTTGAATTTGTACATGGAGATTTAATTCAAAAGCCATAATTTCCCACAGACCTTAGGAAAAAATAGAAATTTGAATTCATTGCCTAAAATGACTTAATTTAGACCAATAATTGAACTTGAGTCTGTGTGTTTTTATTATGTACCGCGATGTGACACGTGTGGCTATTTTTGACTGAATTTTGCTCAATAAAAAACCTAAAGAGAATTCTAAAAGTAAATTTTGATAACATATTGTTTCCAACTTGTGTTACTTTACAATGAGGGTTCGTGGTAGTCATAACCTAAGTATTTTATTCTATATGCCTGGGGTTGGGGTAGAGTATTTATTTTATACGTGGAATACATGAAAAGCTGTGCAATTTCAGAGGTCTATTTGCTATTTTGTTGGTTGGTGCTTGGGTTCTTAAAGTATCTGCTTCCAATGCAGAACGTCCAGGGTTCGATTTCCGCGAAAGATAGAAGTTTTTTTACTTCTGATTTGGAATTAAGTCCATCAGTTTGTGTCTTAGGAGTTTGTAAACGGTGACTTTGGAGCCGTCCTAGCAACGAAGCACATAATAAATTCAGAGTTGTTCTGAATCGGCCTTGTTGATTCTGGCGTTGATCCGCGGGTGTTCGCACTGTCCATACCACTGATTGGAGCGATTGCTATATTTCCTATAAAAAAATATTGATCTATGGTTGGTTATCACTCACTCGTCGATTGCGTCGGGGCCTACAGGGTAGCCTTAGTCGCTTTGATTTATACTGTCCCCCACTGAAAATCAGTTATATAACTGAGTGGGTAGACTCTAAATACAATTTATTTTATTTATTTATTTATAAGTTTCAGGCTTTTCAGCGAACGGCCGCTATGGAACGCTAGGGCTTTGAGAGACCCCGCAGAGTATTTACTGATGCTGTTCACACACTTGATTTAAGAGAAAGAATATAGTGCCAATCAAATAAAAGTAGACCTACTTGGTGAACAGAAAACAATCGAATTTATATCTTGATCGGTTTGAAATTACATACAACAAAATGTCAGGAATTTTCCCATGAGACACATAACAGATTAATTGGATACATAAATCACGCAAAATGGCACGAACAAGAATGAAAAGAGATAATCTGTCCTGGCAGAGACCAATACGGTATTACAATCACAATCACAAATCCATCGCAAAAATAACTGTCAAATATTCTCTCTTTCTGTGACATTACATTTGTTATTCTAGTAATACTCGCTTTCCCCTCAATAAAAATATGAATGATATCAATAGTTATATAACCGCTTTGTAAAATTGCATTGTCCTTTTGCAATGTGTGTCTAAATTGAGCCGTTGTCCACAAAAAACAGCCTAAGAACAAATTACCGATTTCTAGCCCATACCATAGAAAAATTGGTACTATCACTGGGAATAATACTATCATAAAAGTTTTGAGAAAAACAACCATTGTAACACGTTGAGGCTTGAAAAAAACAGATTTTCCACAGAAAGAATTTAAGTCAAATAATTTTTCAAGCTTTGTCCAGCTGTTTTATGTTGGAACTATAGATATATCCTATATATCATATTGAAAATAAGTTAAATGACTGTGGGTAGACTCTAAATACGATTTGTTTTTTAACACTAACTGAACAAAAATGCATAATTTTCAAAATATTTTACAAAAACAACCCAAGTCCAAAGCTTTTTTCGGCTTTCTGGAAAATAGCAGAAATAAAAACTTTAATCAAGATACTCGGTTAAAACTAAAAATGATATTGTAATACATTAATTAATTACGGATAGTATGAAGTTTAATTGATCTCCTGCAAAATATGTTTTTCTTTTTTGGACATTGGCTGTTTAAAAAAATCAGCTCAATTTAAAAGAAGCAGGGAACTGGAACTCCTAAATGTGTAAGCGTAAATACACATATTTGAGAACTTCTTATACACTAGAGAGTGAAGCTTGCCTATGCATGATTTTCTGTCCGTCTATCCGTGCGTCTCTCTTACGACAAAACTGGACATAACCTCCGATGACATACAGGATTTTGTTGATTAATCGACAACAAGAATGATGTTGAATGTTTGTATAATTTTTTAAAAGTGGGTGGTGTTTCCCTGCAGAAAACTTTAATTTTGACATACCCGGCACCTCCACCAAGATAATGCTGAAACACGCGTGTTAAAATAATTATAAACTATTGCTCTCAATTTTGGGTATCCCCTTATCCAAGCCCCAGATCATTATTATATTATTTGTCTGTAAAATCTGAACATGACTTTCGATTGACGTGTTTTTCTTGATTAACCCTCAACAACGATGATATGATACAGAATGTTTTTGATTTCACTGAGGGTCATCGGGTGATGTTTCTCCCCAAAGAAAAGTATAATTTGTTATTACCCGGCACTCGAACCCGGGACCTCCGGAAACAGAGTCTCGCGCTTAACACTTGAGCCAACACTGTCGGTTCTCATTATTTAGTTTTTAATTTTTGTTATCAAGTTGGTATTAATATCAACTGAATTACAATGTTTATTGTTTACACGGTAAATAACGTTTTAAATAAAATAAAATTATGACTTGAAAAACCTTGGTTTTCAGCATTTTGTAGAATTTATACAAAAACCGTTATTTTCACTATCCCTATAATGAGAATTATAATGTTTTTATGTAACAAAGAACCGAGCATTGGACGTGTTCCGTGGTTTTCCTCATTCATGAGCGAATACTTTTATAAAGTCAACATTCCTCAGACATTTCTCTCTGGCCGTCTGGATGTCAAGAAACGCATTTACATTCAGACGGCTGTGATCACATCATTTTAATTACCTATTTAATTGTAAAGAGAAATAACGACACAGGGAATTAACTACAATGTCTAGCTTTTTAACGAGAATTTTGACGAAACAAGCTTTTTTGTTCGTTTAATTCTCGATTCGAGTGAGTTAAACCTACCCTCGAAACACTTTAAAACGCCAGCTATGATTGGCCTGTCAAGATCAGAAGCATGAAAATAAATATGCTTTACATAGACGGATAACATATTGTGTTTCCTTTAACAAAAAAAGCGTTTGTTTTAATATTTCACCTTCGAAAATAATGTTCAAGCAGTAAACATGGGTTTCATTGTCGTAAAGCTCGGGGCATAGCACCTTACAAGACCTGTGACAGATTAAAGAATGTGAAAAAAGACGGTGTCAACTCGTTCTTTCCCCCTGATTAGATGTGAGCTTGGCTTGTTTGTTTTTATAACAGGGGCTTAATAAGAGAAACAACGTGGAAAATGAGACGAGGAAAATGAGAAGGAAGGTGATACAACAAAGAGTGTCATGCTGACAGTAAAAACCAACAAAAAGACAAACAACGTTGAAATGAACATTTTCCGACATTATACGGTCTTGATGGGGAAAATGTGGAACAGGATTGTTTTCACTACATTAATATGATCCCCCTCCCTCCCCCCACACCTCTATGATTATAAAACCAATTATGCTTATAATATAAATTCATAACGAATAACATGTTTATTGATATTATAATATAGGCCTACATAGAGATTTGGTCGTGCATTCTTCTAGTATATTCATATTTAAAATAATATTATTACATTGAAGAATATTTTTCTAACAGATTATTGAAAATGGAGAAAACGAATTTTAAAGCCCTCAAATGCAGCAATTTCGTATGCTTTTAAAAATAGAGTGGTTAGCCTAAAGCAAATCACGATCGCTACTAGGATGCAAAGTTATTGAATGTAATCATTTTCTTGGCTAGGATAAAATCTTGTCATCTTGTGTAAATTGTAAAGGAAATTCCAATATTTGTTTAAACTATATCAGTGAAAAATACACCTAGTATGTATATCGCGGGTTTGAATCCCGCCACCGGCAATTCTGAATGAAGGTTTTTCCAAGGTTTTCCTCAGGCGTTAACGAGAATGTCATGGATTGAAAACAATCTTTGGACATTCCCATAACAATTAACATTACTTTGAAATACCAATAGTTAGACACCTAAAGAGGGGCGTATGCAAACGTGTTAATGCAGAAACAGCATTAGTCCACAAACAAGCATTCAGAGGAAAACGAAAATAACGTTTTTGTGATTAAAATAATTATCTTAGAAAATACATATAAGACAATATGGATGGATCAAAATATCACAAAAAATACTTAATCAAATTTTATTTTTATATTTAAAAAAAATGATAGAAAATGTGTCGGTGACTTATGTTGTATCTCCATTAAGCGTATAATTTTAACTTTTTAATTTTTTTAAATCACACTGCACTTTCTTAGACACAAATAACATATATTTATTAATTCATGGGTAGCATAACATGCTTGTTGAGAAATAACTGCAAATTATTGCAATTCTAGGGAAAATAATTTTGTAAAACTGTGTTGTTTCTCCACCATACGACACCAAATACACCCCCTACTATCATGCAGAATTGAATGGACCTGTGTTCTTTCTTTACTAAATAATGGGTCTTTGTGTTCAGATTCAGATTTTGTGACCAACTCATTTCCACCCAAAAGTGGACTTATGCTGTTTCTGCATTAACACATTTTATTGATCCTCGGGAGCAAAAAGGACATATGGACATAGCACATATCTCTGTGACTAGAAAATTGACCTACATTAATCCTCAGTCTTTAACTTTCTTTTGACTTGAAACCACGAGACTTAAGAGACTTCTTAAGACTTCAGTTTAAAGCTTAATAGTTTTTAACTGAAAACCATCCATGTGTGGCGATATTCAACCACGCTAAACAAACTGCGTGTATCTTCCAAGTAGAGCCTATATAACCTACCTAAACGAAAATCTGGTAAACTTAATTGAACTGTCAGTCAAATGGAAGTTTTGACATAAAGTCGATCATGATTTGTTACGCTCGAGTTTTTTAACCGCAAGTTTCGTATTTTGTTAGTATGGTATTACTCGTGTCGGTATAGCACCGATCTCGAAGTACACTAACGGGCGGAGATTATATAGCAGTTGTAAAGATGTCAGGTACACTGGCGATACATACGTATGAAGGACGTCAACAGTGGCGTATCCAAGGGGGGGGGGGGGGGGGGGGGCAAAAAACCCTTTTGTCAAAAAGAGTGTGAAAGTGCACTTTAACGTTTCTATGGAGAATATAGAATCACTGTTTTATCGCAATTCTAACTAAAGGCAAATTACCATCTGACCAAAAGAGGATTTTTGTACATACAAAGTTGGTTATGTGATGCTTCAAAACGCAAAGATTTTCACCAAAATGACCTTGAAAGAGAAATTCCCCCTGGGCCCACTACTTAGAATTCGGTATATCTATTATTTATTTAGTTGAACCCCCCCCCCCCCCCCGAACCACCTTTTATAAATTCCTGGATACGCCACTGGATGTTAATGTATTGACAAACATGATGTATTGCAAAGGAGATCACTTTGGTATTTTTTCGTGTTAAATAAGGAGAATTCATTTTTGATATTAAAAAACAATCGGTGGGTGATATCTTTCGTTTCGGAAATCAAGTGACATTTCCGTCATCCGGCTGATAAGAAATTGATCTCCCCTATTCCAGGCAGGCACTGTAACCACTGGACCACCAAGTCGCCAACTTAATTACTTATTAATTGCTATTTTAATAGAATCTTTATTGGAACAAGTAAATATTATCCCATAGTTTATTGAACTGCTCATAGGTAGGAAATTATCTTTTAACGTAGCAATAGTTCTGTAAGTTTCACGTTTCTTCGACTGGCTGATACTGGAAAAAACCTACCAGTGTCAAAGATCAATAAACTTTGAAATATTTTTAATTAGTGTTGCACTAGAGATATAAAGGCACGTGACTTGTATGTAGGAGACCAGGGTTCAACTCAGGGTCAAGCTGAATATCTTACTTTATGAGTTGTATTAAATATTCTAGAGTAGGACCTGATTCACGAAATCTAGAATCTTTTTTATTTGATGGGAATCACGGGGGAAACAGTATGTTTAACATTTAAACAATGTAGATATTAATTAATATTCAATTTTACAGGAATGTGTTTCGCAATTCAAAACTCATATTAATTAACCCTGTATTATAAAGGACCTAGCAAACAGGTACCAAATCTAGGAAAGTTATTTGGATGTGAAATGTCTGTTTACGGGAGCTCGAGTACCAGTGCCTTACTTCTTCCAGAACTTTATTCGGGAATTTTTATGCCTGTTTCGATAATAGATCAATTTTTAAGGATTTGGCAATTATATCACAAAACCATATATATATATATCAACTGTGATTATTGGTTTATAATTTATTGAATGTATTATTTGTTTATTTATTAAGCTGGATACTTGTGGTCACCCAACAATGAATGGTCAGCAGCCAATAAATTAGTTTTTTTCTCTCTCTCTCTCTCTCTCTTTCAAATTGTTTATCATAATTTCAAATGTTTGTTTCTGTTAACTATGTGTAATTTTCATCAGGCCAATTACTTTGTGTTCAAATTATCTATAATTCTCATAAGCCTTCATTATCATTTGTATTATTATTATTATTAGTTGTATTAGGTTGGATGGAAGATAAGGCTTCACTAGCCTTAATCCCGCCTTACAATAAAGACCCTTATCTATCTATCTATCTATCTCTCTCTCTCCATTAAAAAATAATAAACAATAAAACACATTTTGTGGCCATGCTAAAATTCCATTCTTTATTGTAAACTAAAATGTCTGAAATTTTAAAGTGGAACAATATTTTCACAAGATATTTATGAAGCCCAGTAATATTCGCGCACGTTTAAAACAGGATATTATTTAGGAGCGAAGCACACATATCGTAATTATCCGCATCACTTTTCTGTCAAACGGTCTGTGCGTGTGTCACGTCTCACGATAGAAACCGAACAGGACCTCCGATTGACACGATTATGTTTTTTTATTGCATTGACCTTCAACAAAAATGATACATAATGTTTATGGTGACGCTAGGGGTAATAAGGGAGTGGATAGCCACCCCGAAAGTTTGAAAGTTTATGACCCGGAACCTCCACCATTTTGAATCCGAGAACAAACGCAGAATATTTTTTAATGGTAAGCAAACCCGGCGCCGCCACCAAAACCCTCCTTTGTAAATCAGTTTTTTAATTGAATAGGATAGACGTTTAAAAAAAATAATACTCACGTCGAATTATTTTTTTAGTGTCTTTTTGCGACGATGTGCTGATATCGCTCCTTTTTTTAATTCTTCTGGATCCTTGCTTATATAAATTATAATGACGGCTGCCCTTAGGTCCTTAGGACAATCAAGGTATATGTGGCCGTGTCAGGGCGGATAAAAATATAAGATTATAATAGTATCTATTATCCAAACCATTCATAGTTGGGTCAAGTTTTATTGGTAATAAAGAGAAATTAATGATATTTCGTCGTTAACACATGGTCTGTACAATGTATAATTCTGAAGACTGACACAAACCACCAACTGGGCCAGAAACTGTCAGTGTAACAAAGCTATGTTCATATCATACAAACAACGCTCAAAACTTCCATTAGCGATGGTTCTACTACCGCGCACCACACACGCTACATATAATTGGTTTCACCTTCAATAATCAACACAATGAACCCTATGATGATAACGATCGATCCTGCCCACTTATTTCTGTCATGAGATGAGACTAGCACACCACATTGGATGTTTGTATTTCCTACAACTAGGCCGCTTCGCTAACGCTTTTTCCAGTCGCGTTGATGAATGACCATTTATGGTTGATTATCGTTGCCCTAAAAATGTGATTTCTATGGGAAATATTTCTTCGATTGTCCCTAAAATCATAACACATTTAAATTTAAGTTCAGTCATTTCAAACGTTCCCGCGTTTGATTTAGATCAGAGTAGCCGTTTGCCCGGAAGTGGGCCAAATATCATGAAAATATCGCATTAAAAATTGAAAAAAAATCGTAAAAGTACGATATTTACGATAAATATTTCTTCGATTGTACCAAAAAACTTGGATGAGCTATTATCATAGATTTAGAAGGTTCACTCTAATTTTTATCAAGATCGCATATGCCGTTTGCCCTGTAGAGAGCGAACAAACAGTTAAAACAAATATTTGTCTCAGGGTAAGTGAAATTGAAGTCATGGCTTCGCTCATCCAATTAATTCCTTGTTATATTTCAAGCCACCCTCTAAAAATAGCAACTATGCGTAGCCCGCTGCAAGATGTCCATCCCTCAAACGGAAATTGGCTTAGTTTATTATCTATCTTGAGTAGGCTACGTCACCATGAAATAATATATATATATATCTTAATCTAAAATACATTTCCAAGTTTCGCTTTCGATAGTAGAATGTAAAACACTTCTAATTTAACAACAATTGTTAATTTGTATAAAGAAAATGTGAATCCTGAACTACATTGCAAATATAGTTAACCACTCTATTACGAAAGGAGGCCGAACTGTAATTTAAATGCATGCCCCCTGTCAACCACTTATTTTTTTTAAAACACTCCTAGCGTTGTCTGTAATTTGTAGTCATTTGTGTAGTGTAAACCATTTCCACAATTCACAGCAATAAGTAACCTCCAATAATCTAAAATTTAATTTAAATACTTTCTCATTTTTGTTACGTATAATTCTTTATAGGCCAACAATGAAGGACCATTAGAGACGATTTAGAACAAAAATTCAGGGCAGGTATTATTTTGAGACATAACTGCTGTCTCTACCGAAATTATGGTAGATAACATTTTCGTAAGGAATTGTGGGAGGAATATTTTTGGCGTTAAAACGTTTTGTCCGCCATTTTGAAGGTATACAAGAACAACTACTTTGGTTCAGACATTTTCCAAGATGGCGGCTAACGCTCCAGTCCTATTTTTGAGGGTTTTTTCCCTTTCATAAGGACGCTTTCTGGAAGTTCTGTGCAAAAATTCAACTTGTCATAACAAACAGTTTAACTCGAGGTTTTATAGCTTAACTTTTTTTTACTCTTATTAGAATATATTTTATATAATATATACATTGAACCAAGTTTGAAAATGGAATTGGAATTTCCCCCGGCTAATACTTCCAGATAAGTTGTAACAGTCAGTTTATTGCCTCTGGGGAAAATCAAACGATTTTGTTTTTACACCGACTAAAAATCGAACAGACAGAATTTCATAGACACTAGCAACATAATTCTCCCCCATATCTATTATTTGTCGCTCCCTTAAGGGCCATTCCCTCGTTAGCAAACATCGCATAAAGAACTAGACCTCGATGTCATCCGGCCCTCATTATCACGCGTCGTCCTGACTCTGTAACAGTAACAAAGTGTAAACTTCACTGTGGAATATCATTAAAAAGTTCCTCGCGTGGAATGTTGTACCATGGAAAGTTGTAATTGAACGGTTATGTGTTGTACGAAACCCCGACTCGTCAAACAAACCGCGAAGGGAAATCTAGGAACAGACAGTATCACAAAAACAGGATAAAACTAATACGGATTGTGTAACTTTGAAACTGGTTTGATTCTGTTCGTTCTTCAACTTTATTTATCTAGGATTCTAATGAATAATGAACAATATTTGAGGCAAATTCATTTCCCACCGGATTTTTATGCGTCATCGATTGTTTGATTTTGGGAAAATAGAAAAATATGCATTCATCATATTATTTACTTGAAAACAGCGCATCACAGCAATTTTTAAAATCAAATGTAATATAAATTAACAAGATGTGGTAAGAATAATAAAGATAAATAATAAATATAAATAAAGATAAAACAGGCCAAATACCAATTTCACTGAAAAGGCCAAACCTTTAACAAACAACATAATACACTCCACTTGATATACGCTATAGGATTGAATCAGTGACTACAAACAATAGTTAATATAATCACATCAACATAATGATTTATGAAAATGACATATTGATGATTTATAAAATATGATACATATTCAAAATAGCAAAACTCACTATAAAATGATAAAAACATGGCTCTCAAAAATTACAAACAATGACCCAACCAAATAAGTGTAATGTCAAAATAACAATAACAATAAATACATTAACATTTATTTAGGAACTCGTTTAAAAACTTGTTTACACATAAAATTAGCTGTTTTTAGTGTTAATGGATGAGCGTAGCGAGCGAAGCGAAGATTCCATTTCACTACACTGAAAGAAAATCCGGAATGTTTTTTATTCTTTCTTTCTTTTTTTTTTGTATTTTTATCTGTTCGTTAGCACGATTCCGGCTAAACCGACACTCCAATTGCGATGAAATTTTCTGGAGACCTTCGAAATCTCTTAACTTAGAATTGCACGATTCGAAAAATCGATCAAAAAATTATTTCTCGTGAAAATCGCAATTTTACGATTTATTTCGATTTTTTTAAAAAAAATTTGACTTATAACACATACGTGCTTTATTTGATTGTAATGATTTTTTAACAGAACCTTAATTTTATGAATTAATATATTCGTGTGAAATTTGAGCGCAATCGAAAAATTATTTCTTATGAAAATTGCAATTTTAGGATTTTAAAATTTTTAAAACATTCTTCGACTTATAACACCTACATGCTTTATCCGATTGTAATGATTTTTTCACAGAACCTTAATTTTATGAATTATTATTATCGTGTGAAATTTGAGCGCAATCAAACAATTATTTCTCTTAATAATTGCAATTTTACAATTTTGCTATGGTGCTGGGATAATGCTAAGGCTTTTACAATTTTCATTTTTTTTTAAAGTGAAAGGTGTTTAAGATTAAAAAACAATACATCTAAACATTTACCAGACAGATTTTATAATTTTTGTTTTGTTTGATAAATATGATTTTTTTCCCTTCGCATTGTTTGAAAATGTATGTTTTTTGTGAAAAACCCATATTTCCCATATTTTAAATAAAAAACTATAAATGTCATCAAAAAAGTGTCCGGTGAATTTGTCAGAATAAGACTTGTGAGCACATTAAAAAAGAAATTATCCTTTCATCTTATAAACTGTAGAAGAAGGAGGAACAATTGTTAGCAAATGTGCTAGAATAAAAGTTTTGAGGTAATAACATTTAAAGTTTATTTATGTTGTTTTTTGGTAAAACAACAGAAAATCCGCATAACACATGGCAACTCAATGCACCAATTACGCTCATCCAACAACGCGGCGGGACTTAAGCGTTTTTCTAGTGATTAAGTAGATATTGGTTAAATCATACATGTGTTACGTTTAGTGAAATATTTGTAATTACATCTTATATTTTCCACATACTCATGTCTTCATTTATACCAGTTTGCCAAGCTCAGTACTTTTTGTTTTTCTTCCATTTTCCCTTTTGCATTCTGAATTCGTGTACCTATTATAATGTTCTCCATTTCCTCCTGCTCTCGAACCATATTTTTCACTCGACACACAGCCATTATAATGCGCTCATGCAATATCTATAACTAACAGTTATTCATACGTAACATGGATTTTTTTTATAAAGTTTAAAACGGATGGATGAGCTCGTGTCCAGTATTTTACCATGTTAAATGTCCTTTTAAAAATCATTTGTTCGCTAAATCCAGTGAGTTTCATATACATTTTGCATTACTTCTCAATCTCTAATGTTTACACAACAAATATAGCCGTCCGCAGGGACACATACACGATTAGGGTGCTGGCCCGAAGTGTATGGCTCTACAAGAGGACGTGGGTTCGAATCCCGCATAAGGTACATGGGTTTGTAATCATCGTTATTCATCTTCATCCATCACCACTTATCGTCTCGAAACGTTTAACTACATGAACTAGAGTTGTCAAGCAACAAAACTAATTATCATTATCAAAACAAATTTAAACTTTATAGAGTATTGTTGAGTAAGGATTTGCGCACGTCTCATGTCAAACAAAAATTCCAAATTTAAAATACACATTCCTATACAAACTTTTCAAAGTACTACCAATTATTTTTTATGCCACATTAACTGCCGGTAATTTAAAAAAATAAGTAGTCCGTATGAAAATGTAGGTCCTACTCTGAGAGAAGAAAATGCATATCCTTCCTTAACAACCTACTAAAATTAACAAATTTATGGTTCAAATTAGTGGAATACGTTCCAGAATAAACCCTCCCATTCCGCACTTAAGCCTGGTTTGCTAGAGTACGAACAACAGTCTAAACTATATTTTAAGTTTACGGTTTTGAATATAGTGTCCAGAATAGAATTCAGTTCAGTTCAATAATTTTTTTCCATAGACATTTGTTACAATGTTACATATGATGCCCTTTCGGGTGTACAAGAAATGGTCAAATTTGGGAATACAAAATAAGAATGCAACAAATAATAAGTACAAAGTAGAACATAGAAATAACAAATAGCAGAATTTAAAAATTAGAAAAATTATAAAAATGTTAATGACAAACCACTATAAAATAAAATAAAATAAGTAGGCCTAGGAAAAATAATTTTACACGATAATAGGAATGAGGCAAATAATAAGTATATGCCTACAAAATAGTATTGTTGCAAATAGTGTCAGTTTTGAACACAGCTCTAGAGTTTTTAGAGTTTCTCGGTGTTAAATAACCTTACGAAACGTGGCGTCGTCTAAACAAAGGTAATACGGGATCTTAACCCTCGGGCTTCAATCAAACCCACAGAGATCTCACTGGTTTATATTCTCGACGTCTTCATTTGCCAGTAGGCCTACGTCATCAGTCACTGCATAGCTCGACAAAACAGTAGAAAGCGATTCGCCTCCCTGAAAAGTCTCCCTGGAAACTCCCTGGAAGTTTTCCAGACGAATTGGGGACAACGACTTCGGAGTTTTAACTGATCTGAAGATGAAAAGTTTCCTAGTTAAAAAACCTTAGGGAAACATGTTTCTCGTCTACACTGTCTTGTTATATCCAGTGGTTATGCTTCAAGGTGTTGACTGGATAATTGGGTACTTTTCAGATGTAATGTCATGTTACGTCTGTATCAATGCTACCAACTTTTAATAACTTACGCCATTATGATTATTACAGACTTTTATGTCACTAAATTAAGATTTGTAATTTGTAAAACTTTTAATCGGCATCATTCAAACATCAACGCGATTATGAAATATGCTAATACATTTTCTAGTTATTTGTCTACTTTATAGTTAGTTATAAATCTTTTATATTATACACTCTCTTAAAAAAGAAATGATACCAATTATCTGCATTTCAATTGAAACGTTTTAAAAAGACCAACACGAAATCCATAAACTTTTAAACTTCAAAGAACTCCCTATTAATTGGATAAAACGTACTTGCAAACAACCTCGTGCCATCAATCCAGATCTGGACTTAAATCATCTCAGTTTTAATATCTTATACAAACAAATATGTATTTTAAATTCCATTGGTATTGTATAACGTTATTCCTGCCATAATTATTATCAATCAATTTTGTAAAAGTATGTAAAGGCTTATGAGCACCGTTGTTATTATTTTGCTGTCTGGGATTTATCCCCTCCCCTAATACTTACATAATACCTGTAAAGCTTGCTCATTTGTCGATAAACAAAAATAATATACATAAACGAGTAATCTGAAGTAGATTGTAAAGTATAAGCGAAAAAGTGAAAAATTGGCTAAACGGTAGTTTATTCATATCTTTGATAACATAATCATTATCACTGTTTTTTAATTGGTATTTTAATGCAACAAATTCAATGTGTGCGTACTAAGAGGTGTGTTTAGTTCTTCAGGTCATTGAGATGTAGACAAACTTGAAACGTGTCAATCAAAATTTAAACTTTTTTAAACTTATGCCAGATTTAATCGGCATGTTTCTCTTCAGATTATTCACTGGGTGTTTTGGAATTCGAGTATTTTGAAAGAGGATGTCCAAAGGCTGCTTAAGCCACTCAGTCCTGTAAAGGATTGTCGTTGACGAATATCGAACCAGTTCTTATCTCATTTCCACGTATTACGCAAAAGTTATCTCTGTCGGTAAATCTTGACTATAAACTTTTATGTGTGTACGTATTTATGTCCTCGAACTCTAAACACACAGGCTACAGAGGGCCACACTTGCCCTGCATTAGCCTTGCTGCCCTGTGGGCAGGTAAAATTCAATAAATAATAATATCACATACACATACCACAAAACACAAAACACATTGCCCACCAATGCCTCAAATATTTACAAATTCCACATACAATACTTCATTATAATAAACATCGCATAATTGAAAATCATACCATAATGCTATACAATATTTAAAGTTGACAGACACTTATTACTCGATTTGGTTGGTCGGGAAACACTCCCGTGGGTGAAATCGTTAATATTAATATTAATAAAATTCGAGACCGTTAACATATAATAACCAAATAATTATATGACCAACAAAATATTATCCATTCTACATATTGCATAGGATGCGTGTACATTTCCAAATACATTTTATGCGTAGTATATCTCATTTAATTTACATTTTTTCCTTTTGGATTTAATTGTAATAATTTTTTTAACCGTATTATTTCAAAACAAAAAAATTCATCATGAATGCGACCAGCAACAAAAGATTGTTCTGATTATTAAGTCAAACGACCCGTAAGTAACTGCGAGGAGAGTTGTTACGCAGTATAACCATAGGTATTACCGAATCAATCTCTGCGAACAAAGAACACTTCACCATGAGAAATATGAAAATACAACGGGTATTTTATCCAGTTCATTAATATCAAGGGTGTATTGTTCTTGGACAGGATTCATGTAAATAAAATGGGGTTTCTTAAGTGCTCTAAACAAGAGCTTGGCGGAAATCACAATGGATGGCAGGGTTTTCATTGTTTGAGAAATATCAAACAAAAATGCTAAAACAGTAAATAATTCAGTTGTATTTATTTTAGGAAGATTACACTTAATCATTACACAGTATGATAAACTAATATTTGTTAAACTCCTTATTATTTCAAACTTAAACAAATGTCTATTGAATGCGATCAGCAACAAAGACTGTCATTATAGTCAAACGACCCGTCAAGTAATGCAGGAGAGTTTTTACGCAGTATAACATGTTTACGACTCAATCCGCGAACAAAGACTCACATAGCAATTATGTGAAAATCAAGGGTATTTTTCCAGTTTTCATTATTCAAGGTATTGTTCTTTGACATTGATTATGTAAATTTAAAATGCGTTTTTTAATTGGCCTCTACACAACGAGTTGGCCAGAAACTCAACATGGATGGACAGGGTATGTCATTGCTTTTGAAAATACAAACAGGAAATAGTAGCCAAACCAGTAAATAATTGAGTATGTATTTTGGTTCTGAAGAAAGAACAGAACAACTTGAACTTTGGCATCAAACTGCACTCTGTTGTTCAAAATTCCAGCATTAAAATAAATGTATTTCAACGGCGGTTGTTTCAAAGATAATGAATGTTTTTTACAAACATCTGTGCATTCCTTTACACGTAGTTTTAAAAGTGGTATTTTCGTTGATTGGTCATCGTTCATGGTCTATTTAGACCTCCTACATATGATTTTAATTTACATAGATTTCGATAAACATTGTGATTAAAGAATGTTTTGAATCATTTCGATGTAGTTAGTATATTACGTAATACCAAGCAACAATACAACACTACGTCTCAAGTACGTATATAGCACAATTTTAATGATTCACATTAATTTCGAGAAACGTGGCATGTTAAAATAAAGATTTTGCTGGTTCCTTGAAAATGTCATCAAATTCGTAGTATTTGACAGTATATTAGATAGTTAGTTGGAAGAAACTACAGAAACTCCGAGCCTTAATGTTCAATTGAACTAAAAATCAACTATGATCTAAGTTAAATAAAGCGAAAATCATAGAGAGGGAAACTAAGAAACAAACATTTGGACGTTTGTTTGTATTGATGGTCAAATGTTTGATATCTTGTTTTGAATTCGATCACATCTCTCATCTAACTTCCATCGCTGAAAAGCAATTTGACCTTCTTTATCGTGACATCACATTTCCTATGGAAACATTTGCACGTACCTAATCTCTCCCGTTCGTTCTTCAAATCTCTATCATCAAACAACAAGCTTGAATTTCGCTAGCATCGTCTGTTTCAACCCTTTCATTCACATCATCACAACTGGCCGTAGTCAGTTTACAAGGTACCCGCCCTTGAAACAGAATACCGTTGGACTCTGAAGGAGACTAACAAACTTATAAGGCCGCTAGTCGCGCTCTAAAAAGAGGCAGGTCCATTGACCCGGCTGTACCTATAGAAACTACTTCGAATGGTCAGTCCTAGCTTTAGACCGGGTACCGAACCCCTAAGCTCAACCTATTCCAATCCATGCTGCGGAATACAACCATCTCTAATGTTAACATCTGAATGACAGCTTAGTCCTAAGCTTCCTTCCCCTACTTCCAATTCTGGTGTAGAAGCAAGCGTCCTCCCTCTACATCCATTATTCATTTTACTTTTAAGGGTAAACATACCAGTTATTCCAAAAAGAGCAAAAGCGAAAGTCATTTATTTGCTCACAAACAAACTTAACTCGTAAACTCAATAAAAAGAAAAGGAATACATTCAAATTCAAATTGATATGTTTTGGCTTAGGAATTGAAAGGAAATCTCTTTTGATATTATTTTGTCTTCTCAACAATAATTTAAAATAAATCTGTGTCAAAAGCGAGAATTTGGAATACAAGTTTCTATATAAGCAACACTTTTCAATCCGTACGTCCGCGTTCATTACGTGTTTGCGCTAATATCACGTATCACGATAAAATCGAATGCGACATCCGAGTAACATGTATTTTTGAGGTATTGTCCTTCAATACAGAATGTTTTTGTTGAACTTGGGAGTAAAGAGAGTGGATCACTCAAGAAGGTTTGAAATTTCAAGATTCGGCACCCTTAACATTATCATTGTTGCGTTATTGATTTAATTTGTATTGCGCGTTTCCGTTTGCGTTTGTTTGAGCAGACAAAAGATTTTGTTTGTATTATAGTTTTGTACGCAACATGTTCCTAACTCTAAAGTAGAAAATCCTGTCTAACCTTCAACGTTATTATTTGTTTTAAATTATATTGCAAGTGATTAATTCCAAATAATGATTTTATAGAAATCAAAAAAGAAATTAAAAAATCATTCCCAGCGGGGTACCGAACCCCGGTCTCCCGATTGCCGGTCGAGTGATTTATATTTTTTAATTTCTCGATTGATTTCTATAAAATCAATTACACCTTCGGGAGTGTTTCCCGAATAATGAAATAGAGAAATCTAAATAATGACTTTTCCCACTAATTGAATTTCCATTCAAACAATTACAAATACAAAATGTCGAAAACAGGTCTGCCAACTTCAGACCTGTCGGTCACGGTCATGCATACAAGTTCAGAGGGAACTGGAAGGTTAAATGCGTAATTGAATTATTTAGGGTTTCACTCTTGACGTGCTCCAGTTTCATTGCATACTGTTGAATATCAGGTCAATGTAGATAAATACATCTTGATGTATGTACATCATCTACCTAGAGCCCACAGATAGACTAGATAGAGCAAGAATGGACTAGGTCTTTAGTGAGATTATAGGTAGAACCAACAAGTCTAATTACTAGTTTCAAAGGTATTTCAAAGGATTCTGAAAATGACTAAATAAATTATAAATATTTTTTACAAAATAATAATAAACATAAATACATTTCTCATAACCTTACCTTCGTGTTAGGTTTAACGTTTATGTTAACACAAAGTCAATTTACTACGCATATTTTATTGTACTTTCTAAATGAAATTCATTAACTGTATTATTATTTATTATACTAATATGGGGACAACGTACTGAACAGGAATGTGTATGATAACTTCACGTAGACCTACCATAGGAACCACCGTCTACATACATTCTAAAAATTTACGAAATCAATCTTTATTTTTAATTTTTTCTTAGGATTCAACTTGAGAAATGAAATTAATATCCCCTTATTGTATGAATACAAGATATTTTAGCGTTAAGCGTCTTGAATATTTTTATTCAATTTGCACGCTTCACGTATGTGGCTCGTTGGGCTTGTTGTTGGCAATACTCTTCCAATGCGAGAAATTCCAGGGCTTCGATTCCGTTGACTTAGAACTTTAGTTCTTGTCTTTAGGATTGAAAACGGTACTTTTGAAGGTCCTAGCAACGAAGCAGTATTATAATTCAGAGATTGTTCTGATCGCCTTGTGATTCTGGTGTTAATCCGCTGGTGTTCGCTTTCGCATGTCCTAACTGATTGCTATATTTCCTATTAAAATTTGATCTTAATGTTTATACGCTTCGATCGTTCGTTGAATCAGTCTTACAGGGTTGGCTTGGTCGCTTTGATTTACTGTCCCCACTTGAAAACAGTTATTAACTTAGTGTAGACTCTAAATCAATTTGTTATTTTATTTATTATATTTAGAATTTATACTACATTTTTTCCTTTTTGCATAAATTATTAAAATTTAATGTTATAATTCGTTAATTAATTAAAATCACTTATGATTTTTCAATAACAAAAAATGAAACAGCATATTTACGCTTCCCAAGCGCGGACTAAGCTTTCCTAGTTGTATGAATAAATGTAATTTGTTAGCGTTAAGCGTCTTGCAATAATTGTGTTATTCAATTGCACGCTCACGTATGTGGCTCGTTGGGCTTGTTGTTAGCATATCTGCTTCCAATGCAGAAGTTCCTGGGTTCGATTCCCGTTGGACTTAAGTCCTTTAGTTCTTGTCTTAGGAGTTTGTAAACGGTGACTTTGGAGGCGTCCTAGCAACGAAGCAGATAATAAATTCAGAGTTGTTCTGAATCGGCCTTGTTGATTCTGGTGTTAATCCGCTCGTGTTCGCTTCGCACTGTCCATACCACTGATTGCTATATTTCCTATTAAAAATATCGATCTTTGGTTGGTTATCGCTCACTCGTCGATTGCATCGGGGCCTACAGAGTTGGCTTGGTCGCTTTGATTTACTGTCCCCCACTGAAAATCAGTTATATAACTGAGTGGGTAGACTCTAAATACAATTTATTTATTTTATTTATTTTATAATATTAGCTACGTTGATACAACATACAAGTTTATGTGGCCTATAATTATGTATGGGTATGTCTTATTGGAGCTATAATGAAGGCTTGCGTCCGGACGCTCAGCTTATAGAGTAAATTAGTTTCGTACTTTTCAAATTACATTTAAGGAAAATGAAATCAACATTTATTTTTTCTGATTTCACCCACTGACATGTAACTAAATATTTCTTTCTCGTGCGTAGCCATTTTTTCATTTAGGTCACAGATTTTTTCGTGCAAGCAGTCGTTACAATTACGTAATTTTTGGACGATATTTATAAATTGTGTGTGACCAAACGGGGTCGAATTTTAAAAATACAATTCATACACGAGGATTGGTGTCATGTTTCTGAGTATGCTCAAAGAGATTATATTGATCGATCGAAACATGCAGGCGTAGTTTGAAAAGTACGAACGAACATATTCTTCTCGAATCGTATAGCGTTTCCATTCTAATTTCATTGAGATTTCTAATTTCGTCCAGTCGTAGGGCTACACAACACTGTTAAAATATCTTCTTTGGGATAGTAAATGGTAAACAATTGTAATTCAAGCACCCACATTAAAATGTCAATTGTTTTAAATGTACATTGAAAACCCAAGCTTAGGAGAGCTTACGATCGACTAACAGTTCAAATTGTCGTATTTCGAATGTGGATCATTTAAACTTGCCAGTCAATGACCACATCTATTTGAGTTTGACTGTTCTGTGAACGACAAACCCCTTCAGTATAAACAATGAGAATATGCTGAGTTAGTTCCCGAGGCGTCGTTTGAATAATACACTCTTTTTACAAGTTTACTTTGAATTACGAAATCCATTTAACGAATGAACGTGTCTCATCAGCATTTAAAACAGTTTTTTTCACAGCAAAGATCTAGTCACGTAAATGCTGTTTTTTTTTAATTCTCGAGCGAATGAATTATACATTAAGTAACCAAACCGAACATAGACCTAACCCTTTCTATTTTTAATTGTAACTTGTGGAAGCTTAAGAAATTCTTTACAAACGTAAGTATTTTAACATTAGCAGAGACAAATTCAAAATAAACAAACTACTTCAAAATGTCCCATGAATTTGGCATTTTAAAAAAGGTTCCACCATTGTTATTTTTAATCTATTATCCTGTAAATATTGTTAATACTACATTACTATGTAATAAATATTATGTATAATGTATCTTTAACAATTATTTTCAACCTAAAATTTATTCTAAAATAAGTTGATATTTGTATTGTGTAACGACGCAATCGACTACAATAATTATATCATATAGCGCGTTAGCGAATCTTAAATCACAAATTATTTCATGTAACGTATACAGTGCACTAACCATTGAAAACTATCTCCAGACAAGGCAAGCAAGGGAGGATTATAAAAGTAAAATACATAACGGATCCTATGACCACACTTACTACTGACTACCAAAACAACAATTTTATTCCACGGGCCGTTTTCACGACAAATGGTCAGCGATCGTGAGTTATGATTCGAGTTGCGAGTCAGCTGTCGTTGTTTTTCAACCCAATTATCCCCTACATCACAAACCACTAAATAATTTCACTCTACCAACGGTTTCGTTTATAGACTTACCCTTTGTAAATTTTCAAATTTTTTGTTGCATTATACTACTCGTCAACTAAGGTTGAGAGTAGGCCCTATGCGTTATCCCAAGTAACAACTTTTTTGCAATTGACTGTTTTTACGGACTACAGGGACATATGGATTCCGATTTTCATAGAAAACTGCGAAAATAGTTCGTCTGCCTTCTCTTACTTTGTGGGGTTAAGTTTTGCATTAGAATTAACAATGTTTTTAGTTTGCACTGTACAAATATTATCGTTACCCGTCACAACATTGAGTCACGTGGTCTCTTATCTTGCAGGCAGACAACGTATTCTCCGAGAGACAACGTAAATATCTGACTGTAACCTCACGTGTTTTCGTGTGCATTTAGTTGTAAGACCTGATCTAAATACGAAATAGTTGGGATTCTGTTATCTTAAGAGAAACGCAACAATTATTGTCCAGGTAACTATGAACTATACATTTGATGTTGGAAAGCGCAGTATAGCTAACTGTTGTAGTTAATTGGTAGAGATACGACGTGTTAATTGCGCATTTTAATTTGAATATTTAGCAATTATTTTTCTAAATCTCACGCGTAACGAGTGAGAATGGAGGTCACAGGCTCGAATTCCGCCACCACGCCAATCATGGATGAAAGTTTTTGTAGGTTTTGTTCAGTCGTAAAGGGGGTGTTCACCCGCTAAAATCAAAACATGTATTTAATTTAGGTTAACTAGTTGTGGATTGAGAAAGTAACAGAAAAAAGATTGGGTCCCCCAAAACCCCGAAAAAATTGTCGAAATTGGTAATTTTCGAGCTAGGTCCCATCGGCAAAATTCTCCTATAAGAAAAAAAACATAGGGACGATCTTTATACCCCGTGACCTTGGAGGATTTTGGTCAAAAAAATATTGGCCATCATTGACGTACACGGCAGCCTTTTCTGTAAATCCCTTACGTGTTATTTTTGTAATTTGGGCAAGTGGTTCAGTCAAAATTTGATGATTACCAAGAGAATGTGTAATTTTGAAACGAATGCATTTGTGCAAGGTTTCAAGACACAATTTTCTAAATGCCCATTTTAGAATGGCATGCTGCTCAAGTATCTATGTGTAACAAAAAATAAGCAGTTTGAAACCAAATTCAGAAATTTACCAGAACGCCAATGTTTGCAAATTTAGGGTTAAAATGATTAGTAAAATCACAGTAACAAGATAAACCCAAAGATATAACTTTTTTAGCTTGGCAAAAAATAATTTTTGGGGGAAGTGACCCCTTTAAGGGGAATGTTGGTCGTCTACTGCCCTAGAACATTTCGTTCACAATTACCTTACACTCCAGCCCCTATAACCTAATTAGTGGAAATAACGAAATAATGAATAGTGATTAATTATTCTACGGTGAACACGAGTTTTAGTGATTGTTCGTTTATTTATTAAAAGTCTATCCTGTACAGTTGTTCATTATTTTGTTTCTAACCGGTGGTCATAGTGCTTCTCTTGTGTTCCGTGGTCTTCTTATAGCCCAGTGGCGGATACTGATACATGGGGGAGGGCGGTGGGGCAATCGCTCCCTATGATTATGTCCTAGATCCGCCACTGTTCTTAGCTGGGCTGAAGGTCACACCAAGTAACTTATTTATTATCACGTTAATGTCTTCAATCTTACATTCTAAGAGTGAAGACGGCTAGAGTGCTCCAGTTGGCGGGGTCTTTCTTTAGCTTGTACATGGGCAGTGGTGTATGTAACAATAAGAACTTGATATGCTAAAACAAAAAAAACAAACTCATAATATTTATTATTACAAGTTTTATACAGCACGTTCGTACCATTTTGCAAAGATTTTAACTAAATCTACCCAAGGTGCAAATGACATGGCGGATGATACATTGAGATAAAAAAAAAATTGTGAACAGTTAAGATATCATTTTTTTTTTAATATTGAGAAAACTAACAATTATTCATGTAAAATTATCAACAAAATGGCTTAAAAGCTATAAAACCATTGCAAAATTTATAAATATCATAATAAATAATAGCATATGAATATATTTCTCTTTAGCTGTAGTACTTAACAAAAATAACTTATTTTATTTATTTATTTAATTGTATTTTACTCGCCAGCTCGGCGAGAAGGCCATTGTAGGGCCACAGTGAATTCTTTAGCTACAGTCACAGCTACAATGGTATATGGTTATAAGTTATTGCAAACACGGTTACCAAGTAAACATTTACAACATAGAAAACAAAGTTGTCATTCTGACACAACGGTGAACATAACATGTACAGAACAATACAATATGATAAAGCAAGGTAAGGAGAATAATTGTGAACAAACTATATTGAAGGCTAAGGCATTAATTAAGGGGAGAGAAGAATGGGAACGGTGTATTTTAATTTGGGTTTTCTGGGAATGGAAAGGAAATTAATTAGTTCCTTGTGGTTATTGCGTAGCAGACATGAACTTTTGTTTGCGCATAGTCGTTTCATTCAGCTTATCATAGTGAACAAGCAACAACCATGAAATAAAACGGGCCATCAAAGTCCAACTCGCAACCTTCTCGTGGTTTGGCCCTGAGTAGGGAAGTTTCACTCCCTGAAACTAATGGCGAGCTCTGGGTCGTCTTCAGGGAACTTTCCCCTTCCCTTTGACTACCTCCCCGACGGCGACGACAGTGACAACACGGACGGACGATGACACAGACGAAGACGACCAGGAAGTGGGGGAACCCCTGCCCTCCCCATAAGCTTGTGGCTGGTTCTGACCAGCACAGGTCTGTCCACCCCTTGTCCCCCCGCGTCTCCCCTTACGTCCCACCCCTTGGAAAGAAGTATAGATGGTGGTAACTCACTTATAGAAATCGTTTTATCTTGGAGGCGCGAATAAACTTAGCTCCTTAAAACTACTAATACTATATACTATACTATATAAAATTAAACGAAACCAATCTTATTATGAAAGTGAATGATACCTGAATGTAAAACAGTATTAGTAATTTGTAATTACAGTGTTTATTACATATCGAGGATGTGAGGGGGGAAGGGTATTTAAATTTTAGTTTTCGTTGGAATGTTGCATAAAGTTGGTGGAGGTGGTGACTGGTAAGAGTGGAACATAGGGGACACGAAGGGAATGTGTAGGTCAAGGCTATGACGGATACGAGTGAATATCAAGTGAAATTGGTGTGACATTGACATACCTCGCGATAAAAAAGATAATAAACTACAACATAGTATTACGAACCTCTCGTTTACAGATTCATTCAAAATAATACAAATAATATGTTACTGTGTTATTGAAAGCGATATAGTTCACGTTAGTCTCTTATTCGGAGGTCGCATGTTCGATCTTAGCCTATGGCAAATACGACTGAGTTTCAAGGGTTTCCTCAGTCTTAGAATGCTGAGAATGATCAAATCAATCAATCAATAAAAAATCATTTTATTTTCTTACAGTTTACAAATTACATAATGCACAGAACATTTAAGATTAAGTTATACTTGTCAGAGAAGCCCAACTAAGACAGACTGTCTTGTGTTTGGGCTGCATAAAGAAAATAATTAGTTGCCACATGGCCGCCTGTGTAAGTCGTACACTTTTAAATTTTAGATAGTGAATAACAATATAATACAATAATATAGTTTTATAAATAATGTAGGAAGTAAATACATGTTACTTTTGTGCTAACAAGGGTAGTTCTAGACGTGGGACAGAGAACACTCAGCATTTGCATTTTGTGTTCACAGTGGCGTAGGACATTTTTTAGTGGGGGTAACACTCTAGTTTACTACGAGGTTTGAGTGGACAAACGGGCGCCGGAGGCTTTTTCGCCGTAGGCGAGATTTTTTTAAAAAAGGTCGCACCTTGACTAGGTGGCCTAAAACACGTTTCAGGCCGAATTTTTATTATGAATATAGGTTACATTTAAAGTTAATATTGCATTGAAGATTGATTACCTGACTAAAATCGGTCGACGTCTGCTTTGGGGTGAAAACACTGCACACAAAATACAATAAATATTTGACTAAAATTTGAATGGCTAGTCAAAGTCTCGCAAATCACGTTCCTACTGAATCTTTCTAAAAATGTTAACAAGAACCTTCCTTTGTTTGCAAAGCACGACTGTTGTAAAATCCTAAAATCACCCAACAGCAAAGTTAGCAAAATGACACCCTACCTGGCTTGACCCCCACACTGGGGGGGGTCAAGCAACAAGTGGGGGGGGAGTTTGTCCCCCTGTGTGAAGTACAAATAGCCTGTGTGTTCAAGTACAAATAGCTAAGTAAATATGACATTTATGATGGTAGATGGGGAATATCCCATGGCACAAACACCCCCCTCCCCCTTCCCAGTAAAAATTACTTCCTAAGCGCCTGCAGGTTAACCCCCTCCACTAAAGTTTTGGATGAATTTCAAATTAATGTCGCTGATTAATACTCTTCAGATTTTCTAATTGATTGCGATGAGTTCGTTACTGTGATAAGTGCCTAAGTTGTGAGGCAATCATTCTGATTTTACGACAAAGGTTAGCCAAGATGTTCGTAAAGTCGACCAAGCATACAATTTTGATTCCATTTCGGCCAAAATGTAAGTGTGCTAACATTGATGTAAACCAAAATATAAACACACTGATTTTTATTATTTCCAAAGACACAATCGACTACTTTTTTATCATACGTCGTTACTCACACTTTTACTTTCCTTTTACTTACTTTTTTAGCGTAACAAAACACATTGCACTTCAATGAACCGTATAGTGTACTTGTACGTGCATGTGTGGTGATTTCCCATTGAGAACTATCTACACTATCTACAGGCTAGGCAAGCAAGGGTTAATTATAAAAATAAAGTACACATGCCCACATATGCACCCCCTCTGCACCCTCTGCAACCCCCCCCCACTCCCCTCATTTCAATAGATTTGGCATGCACCATTTTTTAATATTGGGGGAAATGGAGCAATTCGCCTGAGGATGCAGGTCCATGAAATTGCCCCCCCCCCCCCACATCAGCACTAAATCTCAAACTCTCAGATTATTTAGTGCTATAGGCTCTGGCATTTAGTGCCCAAAGTATTAGACTTAGTGATCGATAACTTTAGAAGTGATTGATATTTTTTAGTGACCAACACTAAAAAAGTGCCAGACCCTAGCACTAAATAATCTTGAGAGTTAAAGATCTAGTGCTGACATGGGGGGGGGGGGCTGCGTGAACTTGCCCCCCATACTAAAAGGTCAATACTTCTTAAGTTACCTCGAATTCTAATACTTTGGGCACTAAATGCCAGGGCCTATAGCACTAAATAATCTGAGAGTTTGAGATTGGTGCTGATGTGGGGGGGGGCAAGTTTACGGACCTTGAGAAGGCCCATAAATAAACGTGTCAGTGAGTCTTGCCAGTGACGGGAATCGAGCCCAGAACATTCCCACTTGTTTTTCTTCTATGGAACTCTATGGAATGTTCTGGTTCTTATCTCGTTTCTGGCCTACGTGGTCTAGTAACATGCGCAAAGCCTCCAATCCAGTTAGGTGAGTTGTTACGTGAGGCTATCGGCCTAGCTTGCACTTGCAGACGCTGGATCATTCTAGTCCGTGGTCGCCGCCAGTCAGTTGCTCGACAGATACACTGGCAGAACGTCGCTTGCTCTAGCAAGGTAAGTAGCCACACGGCTTCATTTCTGCTTTCATGCTTTCAACATTATTCTCTTTTTACAGAGAGTTTTCAATTATCTGCTGTTATCCTTCAATACTTTTACATTATATCTACTTAATTTGCATAAAACCGAAATGTAATTTCTATTATCACTTCATTTACCGGCCCATTTTACTTCAATGACGCGGCATGGCGATCTTGTAGTTGCTGCACTGAAGAACTTTCACAATAGCCTTTCGCTGTAAGCTTTAATTTCTTTGTTATTTTCCTTCAATATTGTTTCGTGTTAAATATTCCCATAAAGGCGTAGTTTAAATTTGATTTGTGAACATATTTATTGCCCCATTTGACTTTAAATGACTTTGAGATCGTGACCCCATGATTGCATGCTTTCCAACCTTCACAGTACGTAACTCGTATGTACTGCGTTATATTTGTTTCTCAAATTATTATTTGCGACAATCTAATCGTTACTTTCCCAATAAATTCCATGGTTTCAGTGGCGCGTCTAAAAGCGTCGATAAATTTCGGGGCCTCTATTCAATATTCAGAGGCAGATGTAGCCCCGACCTAATCAAAGTTTCAATTGTTGCGATTTGTGAACTTCATGTTCGATAACAAGAATTAATTTTCTTGTGTAATATAGCCTTCTAAAAACGTTGACTGCCTCTCGTGGTTTACTCGCAGTTAGTAACCCCCTCCACCTATCACTTTTCTGCACGCCCCGCTAGCTTTCCTACATGCTAGGCAGCTAGAAGTATTTGCATTCCGTGGCATCCGTGCAATGTCCCATCTTATACGTTCATATCCCGATATTTTTACCTTAATGTTACGATCATACGACGATACTGCCTCGGATAATGTACCCGCCCTGTGTAAGCCTATTCGCAAATCCGATGTCTTTCAAGCTAAAGAAAAAAAAATGTGACTAAAATATTCCCTCGGGCTACTGTAGGCCTACAACCAAATATATCAGTCTATTTGGATGTACGGTAGTCAGTTATTTAAAATTATTTTATTGTTATTAAAATTCCTTTATAGTATTCATTTTGTACATTTCTCTTTACAAGTATCAACCATGATTACATTACAACATACAGGTCAACTTAAATTTATCCACATATTTTATATAATTTAAAGAACTCGAATTAATAATGGTAAAACTGAAAATTTAAACAATAAAACTATTTTTAGGCAGTATCTCTTCACTGTTTAGGAGCAATTCTTGTGCTTCTTATTGATTGATTGATCTGAATGTTTCCAAGCTGTGTGGTTTTCGTCCCTGGTGTAGGTAGGCTACGGTAGTTTGCGAGCGCTTCCACTTTCGTCTTGAAAATTCCATTTCCCCTGTTGAAACAATGACAATCTGCTGGTCACGGTTGGAAAGTGGAACGTTGTGTTGCGTATTCTTCTTATCAGTGTTGTGTTCTTATCTTGCAGCCAGGAGGAATGTGGCGGCCAATGCAGCCAGCGCAGGGGGAGGGGACGACTCGGCGACCACCTCGCTCGCCCGGTCTAGGTCATCAGCTGCTCGCTAGTGATATGTCACAACAACACGGCTGACAGGCAACTCGGTGAGCAAAACATTTTAGTAACTTTTCCCTTTTGCTTAACAATAAAATGCAATTATTTGCATTGTTCTATTAACTTCACCACCTCCAATAATAGTTTTGATAGGAATCAGAATTTTATTTTAATTTATTTTCAATCCTACATCCTGCTGTAAAGTTATTTTCATTCGTGATTCATGGTAATTAAATGGGAATTTCATTTTTAAATTGACAATACTTGGGTAAATTGTGTTATTTTTGGACTAGTGCTTGTTCTGCTATCAATGCACAAATGTTTTGAATTCAATTCCCAACTACAGACAACAGCAATGCAAGTAGTTACTTAACATATTGATTTCTAGCCTATGTAATATACTTTTTTAAAACTAATTATGGATTTTCAAAATAACATTAGGCCTATACCAATTTATTAATTTTGATTTGAAAAATTTTAATTTGCAATGCAATACATCCCCCCTCCTCGACGAACATTTTAATGCACAATTATTTTTATTATTTTAATTGTTTACAGCTACACCCCATCCAGGACTAGTGTCACTCGCCTCTCGGCTCATCTCTAAGAAGGAAGTTATCAACTCTGTGTGGTCTTGAACTCGGTCTTGAACAACTCTTCAACCAGCGTCTCGGCTCGCAGCATTTCAAGAGTTGCCAGCGTCAAAGTGTTTTGGTGAGTGAAAATAATTTATCTGCTTCCAGTGTAGGGTACAATATACATCATAGTCCTATTACACTTATGCCATTGAGGCTCATACAACTTTATAGCAAAATAAATTGTGCTCAGTGCTATAATTGTTGTTGGGTAGCTAGCTAGTTTTTTAATTAGTTAATTTAATATTTACAATGACACTTATTTTGCTTATATAATACTAGTTTCATCTCAATCTTTCATTTCTCAAGTTTATATCCTTCAAGCTAGGTAGGCACCTATTATAGTTTCCAATATAGGCCTGGTCCATTTTTTCGGTAAAAGTATGGAGTTTTATGACACTCAAATAGTAATGCATTTTTTATTTAGTAATCCCCCACTGATCATTAAATGTGATTAGTGGGTCGACTCCAAATATAAATTTGTTTATTTTTGTGCTTATATTTATTTTTATTTTTCTGGCAGCTCTACACAGGAAGTTATCAAGACTTTGAACTCGCTACTATGCCAGTTCCCAAGACCGAACTTTGTCTCGAAGAACTGTACGATCCGTGCTGCCAAGCTCCAGCGTGCTTCTTGTCCGTCACTTCATCGTTACCAGCGGCTTAGTTCTCTGGTGAGCGAATAATATATTTTTTTAAAATTATCTTAAATGTGATCAAAAGGAACTTATAAACTGAATTGGGTTCACTTAGCCTATGGTTCAAACAAACTTTTAGCTTACCGGTACTTAAAATATTTTTTTATTTTTTCCAATTAAAAAAAGTTTAATTTTTCATAATCATAAAAAGTAACAATGAAATAACTTTGAATTCTGCTTCACTTTAAGGCTTGCAACTTAAATTATTTTATTTTTGGAATTGAATCAATTTAGGCCCTAACTTATTTAAATTATAACTCAAACTTTAATTGAGTCGAGTGTGAATAGTTCTTACAAAACATTTTTTCTAGTTTAATTTTAAATGTTCATTATTCTTGTAAAGTAGTTTTTCTTGTTTGATTGAAAAACTTTTTGAAACTTGGACTTGATGCCAGATCACCAAACTTCTTCAGGCTTCAACTTCACACAGTAGGGTAATGACTATATTTTAATATGAAATGGGCGTTATATTAAATTGGTTACGGTAATGAAATATTTCACCCGATATAAATTATAAAACAATTTATTGTTTCAATAATTTGTTAAGTTTAGATAGAAATCTTATTCCCCAAAGTCCACCCACTTTTACCCCAGAATGTGTATCAAAATCCCTCACATTCAATCATTGATACCAACTTTCTTTATTTTCTAGTTATTGTTCCGTCTGTCTATTCCACTGGTGAACGGCTCCACTCCTTATCATACTTCGTATTTACCAAGGAAGGACGTCTGTATCGACTGACCTCATACAACTCTTAAATCAGAATCGCAGTTATCCAGTGAGGCCCAAGACTTCTATATTGACACGACGACCTTGCAGGAGTTGCCAGCATCAAAGTGCTTAGGTAAGATAAACATTTTATAATGTATTGTCAATAATATGTTTTATTCCCAAGTGAAATAACGTATTAAGATGCAGTGATTGTGTAGGGTACAGTTAGATTCTGATCAGTTATGCTTGGTCTAAACCTAAAAACCAACCAGTCTTGCTTTTCTATGGGATTATTTACAAATTTTTTTTTTTTTTAGTTGGTAGGGGTTTTATGAAGAGGTGGGAGGTTCAAATGTTTAATAAATATATATAAATATTTTACTAGTAGGGGCATATTTACATAACGGTATTTATTTATCATTTCTTATCATTTATATAACATGTCTCCTATCACATTTTCTCAATTTGAATTGAAAAGTCGTTAATTTCAAATTTTCTTCTTTCCAGATGCCTGTCACCGGATGAAGCATTACCCACCAACTGTGTCCCCGCCTTACTGTCGCCTCCGCCCACTGCAAGACGGAGCTTCGGTCCTAAACCAGCCCACATCGAGATCCTCTCACTACGAGCAGTGTCCAAGCAGATTATTCTGGTAAGCCCAAGTTTCAGTTCAGTAGTTTCAAACTTCTTATTTCATTGTATAGTAAACCCCTTTTCATTCTAACTACCTAGAGCAGATCTGGAGCAATGTGACCAGTTCGAATTGTAGAGTAAATTCAGAAAGTGTTTCAAAGGGGTTCACTATACCATGTTTAAGTGGACCTTGAATTATTATTAAAACTTACACTAGTATAATTTAGGAATCCACAACTCAAAAGTAGGTACGCTTACTGTAGGGCCTACAGATATTAAATTCGGAATTGATTAGAATCTCGCTATAGACATGGATTTTGTGTTATTGGTCTTCATCGTCGATCTGAACAGATAATATTAGCAATGGTGAAACCCCCCGTTCCCAAATGCTTGGGGTCCATGGGTAACTCTTTGAGTCTTGAACTACGGGCTTGTAGTGCTTGCTAGCTTGTTCTGCTCGTCTTTTTTGTATTTCTAGCGTTCCTCTTCTTTCTTTTTGTCCTGCCAGCATTATAATCGGGCATCAATCTCTTTCCATAGTTTTACTTTTCCTCCTATGCCTGTTTTATTAGATCCTTCCATTTATCTATATGGCTCTCCCGTTTGCACTCCCCCTCCCTACCTTCATGTACGATCTTACTTTCTTCTTGCTATTCCTTCTTGCTCCATTCTTCTGTAACCACACAACCAAAAAATGTCTCTTCCTATTTTGTGTCATAGACTTTCCACTCCACTTTTTTCTCCCATTTTCTTTTGTACCGTACGTCTTTATTATGTACGGGGAACAAGATCAACCCATCTTCAAATTTTAGTTTACACCTATCACTCAATTTTAATAGGTATATGGGAAATAAAACACAATAAGATCAACTTTACTTCTGAATTGCATTATTGTTGTGGCATCCGACGGGCAATCGGGAGACCCGGGTTCGATACCCGTCTTGAGTAGAATTTTTAAATTTCCGGATTGATTCCTCTATTAACTTTTTGTATAAAATTTTTGGAAGTGCTATCGACACAGTCTTGGTGTCGTGAAATTGTACATGTAATGGATTGGTGTGAACCACAAAATTTTGCAAAATGAAAGACAAAATAATGATTGAATTAATTTTCTTCGTGTGATGTAGTATTAACATTTAAAACTAAGGATAGAATTCACCTAGTGTCACCTTCAGGCTGCAAGTGGATCTATTTGCCCAGTGGCTAATTAGTCAAATCCTCCACTAACCACGACCTGAACTTGTGCTCCCAACACCAAAACACAAATGTTGACATTTACGGTACCGGTACCTTAATTCAAATGATCCCCAAGCAACTCATACCACTCCCCAACAGTTCCTTCCACAAGACCGTACCTCCCCCTCTTTTTTCTCTATAGGCCCTATTCTGCTGAAACTTCCATGTATGATCTCCTTACCTCTATATGGGGAGCCAGTTTAAAATGCCAATGTAAGCGGAAATAGATAAGAATGGGCATGCCAACTTTTATTTTTTTGTAAATAACTAATCTGGCTCTCATATTATAATTTTCATGATTTGAAAGTATTATTCTACAGACACAACAAATTTTTTTACCAGCACAGGGTTAACGTAAATTTAAAAGAATGGTTAGTATATTTGCTTTAAAAGTCGATTTTTGTTCTCTTTCTTTGTTCTTTTTCTTTTCGACCATTGTTCATTTCAAATTCATTGCACTATTGCTGCCAACCTTGTTGTCAGTATTTGGGTATCCATGCATTTACGTTTTGTGTCGCAATTTTTGACTCCTAAAATCTGCCAGTTGATCAAAATCTTTACTTTAAATGCCTTGTATTTATTGTCAAAAGCAGTTTTGATGCTGAATATCGGTTCTAGAGAGCTGTAATGTGTTATTGCGAAACTGATGGCCACACTGCTGCGATCCCTAGGCTGTGGCATTCTTAACTGAACCAACTAATAAAGTCGCTCCGGTTGCCAATTATGGATGTCCCTCCACCCTCACTTTTCCACCTAACTGAACTATACAAAATACTAGGAAACGCTTGGTTGGACGCGTTGATAAGCGAGCACGTGCTATAGCTAGACCCACATTGCACATTTTTTTAAATTTTAAAATTTGCGACGTTCGCTGTCCACAGGGCCATGTTTCCAATATTATTTATTATTGCCAAGGTATTTGGGTAAACCCGTGTGTAAACCTTTACTTTGTGGATAAAATCCACCGCCATCTAGAGGACCTTGACTCCTTGGGAAAACTATTAAAACTCTTTGGTGACAAAAAATACACTGTTTCCTCGAAAGTATTTTGATTACTTCTAGGTGGCAGTGCATTAGAAACTTCGCGCGTCTTTTCGTTGCCATGGCAACGTTACTTTTGTTATAATGTAATTTCCATTTACACTACTTATTGGATCAAAATAAAATTAACATATTCGTGACCGGACGGACATTCTAAATGATTTGGCCACCTCAGATTTTGTCGCCGTTTAGTTTAAAAAAAAACTTTCGATTAACTTTAATGTAACTTTTTGAACGATTTTGCCACAAAACTAATCGCATTTAATCGAGAACGAAGCTTGCGGATGGTCAAAATTTCAACTCGATCCGAGCCTCCGTTCGAACGTTATGGCGAGACATACAAACAAACAAAAAAAAAAACTGACTAATTTTTCCGGCAGAGTCAAATGGAAACGCTCGCTTCGCTCGCTTAACAATCTGTTACCCCCACACATACTTGACAGTATAGTTTCTCTTCCACTAGCTACAAAAGGTGTTGATCTTTACGATACTAGGGATGGACTAACGTTAGTTTTCGGTTCGTAGTTCAAAACTTTTTTAGAAGTTCAGTTCAGTTTGAGTTCAAAATTTAAAGTTCAAGTTCGTGGTTTATTAAAATTTCAAACTTTACCCGAACCTTGACTTGAAATGACTTCCATTTTAAGAGTAAGGCCTATTATAGCATATATTATGCACGCTAAAATCAATTCCAACACCGAAATGGATTAGCATAATATGTTAATAATATGGCATTTTTATTTACAATTCAATCTTTCAAGTAGTAACAGTTCTCCATTCCCACCAATTTGTGGGCTAAGGGCCACTTGTTTTCACTTTTCAAACAAATTTGTAAAAGTTCGGTGCGAGTTAGAAATTCAAAACTTTCTGGTACACAAGTTCGAGTTTGGTTTAAAACTCGGAAATTAAGGTTCATCCATTCCTTACGATAAACCTCTTTATATTAGTGAATCTCAGTGTGTACCTACGCAGTAACATTACTTTTTGTGAAAGTCAACTATCGGTAGCAAGAAAATCAATGTAGGCGGCGTCACTTTATCATCAGATGGAAAATCCACTCTTGATCTTGATGTGTTTAAAGGAGTTTCCCTTACCTAGTTTCAACCACCGGACTTCTATTTTCCTCAAACTCCAATCTCAATTATAAAATTATGCACTTTTTGCTAGAGATGCCAAAACAATTGATTAATATAAACCAAAATCTAGCCCTGTTGATCTGATAAAAAAATTGATGGCAAGTTTGTTGACGTCGGTCAACGTTTTTTGCATTATTTTTCATATTAACAAAGTAGGCCTACAACTGAAAAATAAATTTGTTTTGACCAACTTTTCTATATAAACCTGAAACTGCATCATTCCCTCCTTGCATTAGCAGACACAATATTATGCTTAGCTCGGAATGCTCCTATTTCAAGAAGGCCTGAATGTTACAACTAGACAATATTGTAGGATCAGGTTATTTGGTATTTGACTATTGCTCATTACACAAGTATAATAGCAAATGATGTCTATTAATTGGTCTCCTAAGATTTAAGCATGGATATACATTGTCCCAAAATTACTAGTTGAGTGCTTTTGATTGCATATGCTGGCCGCGTGAATGTTAATGCTATTTCAGTATTTTATAATGCAAAATAACCCACTTTTGGATGAAAATTGGAAATAAAATGCTACTACAAATATTTCTTGCTCAATTATAATAATTCCCTACATTGCAGCCGTTTATGCAAAACATGGTTCAAAATGAGGAACTGACAATTTTGCTGGTATTTGACCACTCTGTTTGAAGGGTAAAGCAGAATAAAGCATAATTAATTATTGTTTCTTAGTTCCCACTGAAAATCAGTTATGTGACTGAGTGGGTAGACTCTAAATATGGGTTTTAAAATTTTTATTAAGACCAAAATTTTAGAAAGTTAAAAAAGTGTCTTCCTTGGATCCCTAGCTTTAAAGCATACCCTCCCTACATTACTCTCATCTTCTGTCGAAGGTGGCTACCAGCATTAGTTTTTCATTTTATCGTTGAAACGAATTTTACTTTTAATTTTCCTTTGAAATGGCAACAAATAAACAGAGTTAACAGTTGTGACAAATTACCGCGCCTACACAAACGCTGCACACGCAATTGCATTTTGTATTTAAAAATTGTCACTGCTCAATTCCAGTCCTAGCTATTACATAATGCAGGTAATCTTAATTACAGCTACGTAAAAATGTTTATTCTTGTATTCTTGGTATTGGTGTAGTTCTAAGAGGAATTAGTAGTGGAAGAGTTGATGTGTGAAAAACAATTCAGACAATACAAAAACAGCTTGACTTAACTTGGAATTAAACCTGGGATCACTGCCTGCCTGGCGGACATCTTATAATCCCTTTGCAAATTTTTTGATTTAGAGTCTTGATGCAAAATCATATTTTCTTCATCACGACTATATCTATAGAGAACACGTGGGCAGTGATAGAATTACCCCATATAGTACATTTGATTTTTTGTTAAAAAAATTCACACTCTAAATCAACATTTTCTTCTAGAATATTAATAGTGTTATTCTATTGACAAATAATCAATTCATTGTCACTTGGGCAGTGATAGAATTACATTATCGCGCATTTGATTTTTTTGTTCACTTACCACCAACTTCTGAACTCTACACACACCCCTATGAGCCCATATCTCTGCTCTGCCACTGCTTGCTACTGCATACTGCACTGACATCGTTGTTAGGAAATACTCGAGAGCCTGTACAATAGGCTTTTGTGATCACTGTACTTCCGGTGCAAAGAGAATCTAGATGGCTCGCAGCCGTATATTAATAACCGTAGCTACTTTTCTTTGGCAATTACAAAAGTGTTGGTTAATTATACATTATAATTTGGATAGATTTTGTTACTTGATGCAGTATTTTTGCAATTAATATATAACTCAAAATTGCGCCCTGTTGAAAGGATAGAATAAGAAATAATATAACAAATTTGTTATTTGAAATCGATCAATAATTTTTTTATATATTCCAATTTTTGCATTATTTTGCATATAAATATAACTAAAAAATAATTTGTTCCGAGTGTCTTCTACAACATACAACTGAAATAATTCCTCCCTAGTTCTTTGTATAAGCTGACAGGATATTATCTATGGTCTTGCTGAGTGGAACACTCCTACATCAAGAAAGCCTAAGCAAATTAATAATAATAACCAATTCTGACCAAATTATATACTCAGCTCTTGGATTGTTATTTCGTGTTCAAGAAATTCTGTTTCTCTTCGTATTTATACAATCATGATCACACAAATAAAAGCAAATTAAGGCTATGAATATTGATCCAAAGATTTAGTTGTGATAATAGTCCCAAAATTGCTTTTGAAGTGTTTTTGATTGCGTAAGTTGGCTTCGTGCATTTGAATGCCATTTCAAAATGCAAATTAAATCACTTTTGGAAGAAAATGGAAAATAAAATATTTTAAAAGTTGTTCTTGTTGAATAGGTATAATTGCCTACATAACAGCCATTGATTATGCAATACATGGTTAAAAATTTGTCAACCAGACTATCTCTTGGACCATTCTGTTCCACAGTTCCAAGGATAAAGCAGAATGAAGCATAATCATTATTATAATTTCATAAGAGCAAGATTTCACGAAGTAAAGTACCCTCCTTGGATCCCTGTTCCCTAGCTATAAATCATACCCTACCTTAGGTCCTACATCATCTCCCCTTTAAACTTTTCCGACTTAGGTGGCGACATTCTTAAGTTGATAATTGTAATTTGTTTTTCACTCGGTTGATAAAATATATATATCAAACACCCTTTTCCAACATTCGTCGGGTCGGGGGGTGACTAGTCACCAGTTTCTCGGGCTATCTTCTAGTGCTTGTTAGCCAGGCTCAGCACCCCTCATCTTCTTCCTCGTTTTCTTCCATAACCGGCATTTCTAATAATTCTCTCCACTTCTTCCTGTCCTCCCAGAGTCTTTCTTCATTAACCCTATCCCATGTTTTCCCTCTTTCTTCGATGCTTCGCGTTATTTGGTCCTGCCATCTCTCTCTTGGCCGGCCAACTCTTCGTACTCCCCCACATGTACGTTCAAATTCTCGTCTTGGGATTCTGTCTTGCTTCATTCTTCTTACATGTCCATACCACCTGAGTCTTTCTCTTCCTATTTTATCTCGTAGACTTTCCACTCCTAATTTGTTTCTTGTTATGCTTCGTACCTTGTCTAGTTTTGTTATGCCCACCGCACTTCTTAGAAATTTCATCTCTGCTGCTTGCAGTCTGCTCTCTTCCTTTCCTCCTATTTTGTTAGTAATTTTTTCGGAAAACTATTAAGCGCAGCACTATCACAGTTCGCAATTAAAAACTTGTCACTTCCTCAATCAAAATCCTATGCAATTACGTAATGTTTTCAAATTTATACTTAATTTTTTTAAATGCATTTTTTATAGGTCGATAGATTAAGTTACTTGACGTCTGTATTGTAACGTTTGTGGTGTGCTATTTGTGACCTTGACGAGGGAAAGATGAGGATGAAGAATGACACAAAACTCCATGTATTAAATGTTGCAGGATTTGAACCCATGATCCTTAGTGATCGCTTAGGACCAACTAGGTTTATATTTGAGCCATTGCCAAGTATGACAGAACTTGAACGATTTATATTGTATTTAATAGATTACTTTTTTTGCAAAATACAAATTAACAATACATGTTAGGTAAGCCTGGAGGAACCAAAAAAACATTCAATGATTGAGTTTGTTAGTTTTTATTTCAATCTCAGCTCTTGGCCTCATTGCTCACTCGGCTTGATTGTAGGGTTGCTGCGAGCTATCAATTAGTGGATTATCAATCACAATCAATAACTGATGGTTTCTTCATCTCCCTTTTGAAACAGCATAAATCAGTTATTCTAATTTTATGTACAAATACAGCAAAGATTTTGTCTGATTGAAAGACCAAAGATTAGGCATTTTTTTTTAATTCCCAATATCAATTACAATAGATAAGTGTTCAATTGCACAAACATTAATTAGTCCCCACCACAACCAACACCACCACCACAGACAGGCTTACTTGCAAGTACACAACACACACACAACAGACATAAAACAACCACTTTTGAAAAACATTAGCAATAAAAGAAGGAAAAAAAAAACAGGGGTTTGTCGAAATTTATCATTTTAAAGATGATCGGTTCATTTCCCATTCAGGTTTACTTTCAATTTAGACAACCCACACAAAAAAACGTACACCCCCCAAATTGAAAAAAATATTTAAATGAAATTTAAATTTACATTTAAAAAAACACTTCATTAAACTTGCCCCAAACAACTATAGAGGTAAGCATAGCCAGAAAATTTGGGGTTTTCGATTTCCAACAGGTTTGCCTTTCAAGTACACAACACAAAAAAGGGACGTACAAAAAACCTCATACCAATGACCTTTCCAAACAGGTTTTCTCTTTATTGTCTTATACTTCAACAATGACCTACCTAAAACCCCGGTTTTCGGGACTTAAAAAGTAGGGGGTTCGTTTCCCTGCCATGACAACCCCTACACGATTTTCATTTTTGTTTACACTTCAACAATGACCTACCTAAAAAACAGCTCTGACCTACCTAAAACACAGCTCTGACTTAAAAAGTAGGGGGTTTCAAATTGCTGACACTCGACGGGCCCCTTTACACGTTTTTTTCATTTTCTTGTTTACATTTAAAAAAAAGCCCTACCAAAACCCAAACTTTGACTTAACAAGTAGGGGTTTCGATTCCTACCCCTGCCCAATCCTAACTTTATTTTCTCTTTCTTGTTTACATTTAACAATGCCCTTTACCAAAAACACAGCTTTGACTTAACAAGTATTTAGGTTCTTTTCCCACCCCACGGGCCAATCCTAAAAGATTTTTTCTTTGTCTACACTTAAAAAAGGAAAGTCCCAAAAAAACCCCCAGCTCTGACTTAAAAAAAGTAGTGGGTTTTCGTTTCCTACCACGGACAATCATTCACGTATTTTTTCTTTCTTGCTTTCACTTCAACAAAAAACCTCCCGAAAACAGCTCTGACTTAAAAAAGTGGGGGGTTGGGATTGCTGACATCGATCCTACACGTATTTTCTTTTTTCTTTTTCTTACACTTCAACAATGACCTCCTAAAAAACATCTTTTGACTATGTGTGGGTTCAATTCCGGCCACTGACAATTCCAGGGATTTTCTCTTTTTTGTCTTACACTTCAACAATGACCTATCAAAAAACACAGCTCTAAACCTTAAAAAAATTTATTTGGGTTTTTCGTTTTCCTGCCACGGGACAATCCTAAAATTTTATTTTTTCTTCGTCTTGCACTTCAAAAAATGAGTATCTAAAAAAAAGATGTGACTTAAAAAGGGTATTTGGGTTCTTTTCCACCCACGGGACAATCCTCCAGTATTTTTTCTTCGCTTCCCCATTTAAAACAAGCCCTTCCTAAAACACAGCTTTGATTTAAACTAGTGGGTTTTGGGATTACTGCCACTGACATTCCTGGGGGTTATTTTTTCTTTTTTGTTTCCCATTTTTAAAACAAGACCTCCCTAAAACACAGCTCTAAATTAAAAACAAGTAGGGGTTCGATTTCTCCCCCACCCCCCAACCCTTACACGTTTTTTCTTTTCTTGTTCATACTTCAACAAAAGATTCCCCCAAAACACAGTCTGATTTAAAACAAGAAAGCTGGTTCGTTTCCCTTTCCCACTGACAATCCAAAGTTTTTTTTTCTTCGTTTTTTACACCAAAACATTGACCTTCCTAAAAACAAAGCTCTGACTTTAAACAAGTAGTGGGTTCGATTCCTCCCACTGAAAAACCCTAAACGATTTTCTCTTTCTTGTTTTTCACTTAAACCCAAGGCCCAAAACCTAATTCACAGCTCGGGACTTGACAAGTAGGGGGAGTCGACCCTGCCATGACAATCTAACATTATTTTCTCTTTCTTTTTTTAAAACATTTCAACAATAAACCTTTTCCAAAAAACACACCCTCTGACTTGACAAAAGTAGGTTCGTTTCCCTGCCACTGACAATCAAAACATTTAAATTTCCTTTTTTTTCCTTAAACCCATTTAAAACCCAATGGCCTCCCTTTAAAAAAAACAGCTTTAAATTTTAACAAGTAGTGGGTTGGGATTCCTGCCATGAAAATTTCCCACACGTTTTTTTCATTTCTTGTTTTAAACATTTTAACAAGGGACCTACCGAAAAACAGCTCTGACTGGGTTTCAAATTTCCTCCCGTTTGGAAAATTTCCTACACGTATTTTTTTCTTTCTTGTCTTACATTTTAACAATGCCCCTCCCAAAAAACACATTTTGGACTTAAAAAGTAGGGGGTTTCCGATTACTGCCATGACAATCCTACACGAAATTTTCTATTTCTTGTCTTATTTTCAAAAATTTGGCCCTACCTAAAAAACATTTGACTTAACAAGTAGTGGGTTCGATTACGCCACTGCCCAAACCCTAAAATTTTATTTCTATTTCTTTGTTTACATTTTAACAATGCCCTTTACCAAAAAACACTTTTCTGCCCCCTAAAAAAGTAGTGGGTTCGATTCCTGCTTCGACAATCCTACATTTTTTTTCTATTTTTGGCTTAAAATTCCCCAACAATAACCAAACCAAAACAAAACTCGGGGATTTAAAAAGTAGGGGTTCGATTCCTGCCACTGAAAATCCCACACGTTTTTTTTTATTTTTTGGGGTTTTAACTTCAACAATGCCCCTACCTAAAACGAAAGCTCTGATTTTAAAAAAAAAAAGTAGCGGGTTCGTTTCCCCGGGTCACCAAACAATCCTTCAGTATTTTTTCTTTTTTTGGGTTTTTCATTTAAAAACAAAAAACCCTCCCAAAAAACCAGCTCGGGATTAACAAGTAGGGGGGTTCGATTCCTACCACTGAAAAATCATTCCCCGTACTTTTTTTTCTTGTCTTTAATTTTCAACAAAAAACCTACCAAAAAACAGCTCGGACTTAACAAGTAGGGGGTTTTCGTTTTGTGACACTCGACCCTTTCCCACGATTTCATTTTCTTGTCTTACACTTCAAAAATGGACCTACCAAAAAAAACACATCTCGGGAATATGTATTGGGTTTAAATTTCCCGGGCCCACTGAAAATTCTACATGTATTTTCTCTTTTTTTTTTCAATTTAAAAACCCAAGGACCTATCAAAAACACAGCTCTGACTTAACAATTAGTGGGTTCGTTTTCCTGCCACTGACAATCCTACACTTTATTTTTTCTTCGTCTTACACTTAAAACAAGGGGAAGTATCAAAAAAAAGGGATGTGATTTAACAAGAAAGGGGGGGTTCTTTTCCAGCCACGGGACAATCCTCCACGTTTTTTTTCTTCGTCTTACACTTGAAAAAGGGACCTTCCAAAAACACAGTTTTGATTTAATAGTAGGTTTAAATTACTGCCACTGCAGTCCTGCAGGTTTTTTTCTTCTTTTTTTAAAATTTTAAACCAAGGGACCTACCTAAAAAAACCCCTTGACTTAACAAGTAGGGGGTTTCCAATTTTGCCACTGAAAAAAAAAATTTCCTACCGTATTTTCCTTTCTTTTTCTCATCCCTTCAACAATGACTTACCAAAACACAGCTTGACTAACAAGTGGGCGGGTTTCGATTCCTGCCACTGCCCAACCCTATGTATTTTTTTTTCGTTTTACACCACAACAAAAACCTTCCTAAAACAAAAGCCCCTGACTTAACAAGTAGGGGGCCCCCAATTCCTGCCACGACAATCCCCCAAGAAATTTTCTTTTTTTGTTTTTCACTTAAAAACAATGCCCAAAACCTAATTCACACTCTGACTTGAAAAAGAGTGGGAGTCGATTCCTGCCATTTGACAACCTAACACTTTTTTTCTTTTTCTTGCCTTAAAACACTTAAACAAAGGGCCCTTTCCAAAAAACAAAAGCTCGACTTGACAAGTGGGGTTTTCGTTTTCCTTTCCCAAATGACAATCTAACACTTATTTTCCCTTTTCTTTTTTGGAACACTTCAAAAATGACCTAACCAAAAAAACACAAGTTTTGGGACTTAACAAGTAGGGGGTTTTCGATTAAATCCCCCTGACAACCCCCACACGTATTTTCTATTTTTGTTTTACTTTTTAAAACAAGGACCAAACCGAAAAACAGTTTGACTGGGTTCGATTTTTGCCGCTGACAATCCAAACACGTTTTTTTTTCTTGTCTTCCCATTTTAAAAAATGACCTCCCTTTAAAAAACACTTTGACTTAACAAGTAGGGGGTTCGTTTACTGCCATAACAATCCTACCGTTTTTTTTTTTCTTTTTCTTGTCTTTTTCTTAAACAAGGCCCTCCCTTAAAACACACTTTACTTAACAAGTAGGGGTTCGTTTTACTGAAAGGCAATCCTACATGTTTTTCTATTTCTTTGTTTTACACTTTAAAAATGACCAAACCTAAAAAACAATTTCTGACCAACAAGTAGTGGGTTCGATTCCCCCCTTTTGAAAATTTCCTAATGTATTTTCTATTTCTTGGCTAAAATTCCCAACAAAAAAACCTCCCTAAAACACAATTTGGGATTTAAACCCAAAGTAGGGGGTTTCCCCCCCCGTTTCCCTGCCACTGTTTAATCCCCCCACGTTTTTTTTTTTTCTTGCCCTTACACTTAAAAAAAGACCTACCAAAAAACGCAGCTCGATTTTTTAACAAGTAGGGGGTTTCGTTCCTGTCACGGGACAATATACATGTTTTTTTCTCTTTTTTCCCTTCACTTCAAAAAAATGTTTTACCTAAAACACAGCTCTGATTTAAACAAGAAAGCAGGTTCGTTTCCCTTTCCCCACTGAAAATCCTCCACTTTTTTTTCTATTCTTGTCCCCACATTTCAACAAGACCTTCCTAAAACAAAGCTCTGTTTTAAAACAATTTAGTGGGTTCGATCCTCCCCACGACAATCCTACACGTTTTTTCCTATTTTTTTGTTTTTACTTTTTTCAAAAATTTGACCTCCCTTTAAAAACACATTTTGATTAACAAGTAGTGGGTTCGTTTCCTGCCCCCTGACAACCCTTTACACTTTAATTTTTTCTTTTTTGCCCTTACTTTTTAAAACATGACGAAAACCTAAAAACACAGCTCTGATTTTAACAAGTAGGGGTTTTGGATTCCGCCATGACAATCCTACACGTTTTTTCCCTTTTTCTTGTCTGTATACTTAAACAATGACCTCCCAAAAACACAGCTTGATTTAAAACAATTAGTGGGTTCAAATTCCTCCCTAGGGAAAATTTCCTACACGTTTTTTTTCTCTTTTTTGGGCTTATATTTAACAATGACCAAACCTAAAACAAGCTTGACAAAACAAGAAAGGGGGGTTCCCCCCCTGCCTATGCCCAAATCCTACACTTTTATTCTCTTTCTTTTTCTTATACTTAAAACAATGACCTCCCTTTAAAACACAGCTCTGATTAGTAGTGGGTTCGTTCCGCCACTGACAATCCTACACTTTATTTTCTCTTTCTTTTTATACACTTAAACCAATGCCCTCCAAAAAACAAAAGCTGGGATTTTAAAAAAGTAGGGGGTTCGATTGCTGACACTAAAACAACCCTTTACACGTATTTTTTTTTCTTGTCTTACATTTTAAAAATAAACCAAACCAAAAAACACACTTTGACCTTAAAAAAGTGGGTTGGTTTTTCCCTACCACGGGACAACCCTAAAACATAATTCTCTTTCTTGTTTTGGGCCCCTTCAACAAGACCTACTTAAAACACACCCTTTTGATTTAAAACAAGTAGTGGGTTTTTGTTTCCTGCCCGGGACAACCTAACGTATTTTTTTTCGTTTCCCACTTCTACAATTTTTCCTACCAAAACACAGCCTGACTAAAAAGTAGGGGGTTCGATTTTTGCCATGACAAAAACCTACCGTTTTTTTCTTCGTTTACCTTAACAAAGACTTTCCCTTTAAAACACAGCTCTGACTTAACAAGTAGTGGGTTCGTTTCCCTGCCACTGAAAATTTCCACACGTTTTTTTTTTCTTCGTCTTACACTTTCAACAATGACGCCCCTTTAAAAACACAGCTCTGTTTAAAAAAAGTAGTGGGTTGATCCTACCCCCTGACAATCCTTCACGTACTTTTTCTTTTTTGTCTTTCACTTCAAAAAAATAACCTACCGAAAACACAGCTCTAAATTAAACAAGTGGGGGGGTTCGTTTCCTCCCAATGAAAAATTTCCTTTTCACTTACTTTTTCTTTCTTGTCTTTCCCCTTCAACAATAACCTCCCCCAAAAACATAGCTTGACTTAAAAGTAGGGGGGTTCGAAAACCTGCCACTGAAATCCTACACCTATTTTCTCTTTCTTGTCTTTCATTAAAACAAAACCCTCCCGGGAAAAACTTTAGCTCGGGATTTAAAAAGTAGGGGTTTGATTCCTACCACGGGAAAATTTCCTTCAGTATTTTTTCTTCTTTCTTACCCCTTTCAAAAAGGGGCCCCTACCTAAAACACGGTCTGACTTAACAAGTGGGCGGGTTCGATTCCTGCCACTGACAACCCTACACATATTTTCTTTTTCTTGTCTTTCACTTAAAACAAGGGCCCTTTCCCGTAAAAAACACCCCTTTGACTTAACAAGGGTAGTGGGTTCGATTCCAGCCCCCGGACAACCCTACCCCCGTTTTTTCTCTTTCTTGTCTCACACTTCAAAAATGCCCTCCAACCAAAAAACACGGGTTTTCTGCATTACAAGTAGTGGGTTCGTTTCCTTGCCACTGACAACCAAACACGTTTTTTTCTCTTTTTGGGTTAAACACTTCAAAAAATAAACCTACCTTAAAAAACACGGGGCTTTTGACTTAACAAGTAGCTGGTTCGATTCCAGCCACTGACAATCCTAGTATTTTTTTTTTCGTTTAAACTTAAACAATGACCTTTCCAAAACACGCTTTAAACTTAACAAGTAGGGGTTTGGGATTCCTCCCCACTGACAAAAATACACATATTTTCTCTTTTTTGTTTTTTCAAAAAAACAAGACCTACCTAAAACACAGCTTGACTTGAAAAGTAGGGGGTTTTCGACCCATCCACTGACAACCCTACACGAAAATTTTTAAATTTCTTGTCTTAACTTAAAACAACGACCTACCAAAAAAACACACTTTAAACTTAACAAGTAGGGGGTTCGATTCCGGGCCTACTGACAACCCTACACGTATTTCTATTTTTTGTCTTGAACATTTCAAGAAGGGACCTACCTAAAACACAGCTCTGACTTGAAAAGTATTTGGGTTTCGTTTCCTCCCCCTGACAACCCAAAATTATTTTCTATTTCTTGTCTTATACTTCAACAACGACCTACCTTAAAACACACTTTGCCCTTAACAAAGGGAGGGGGTTCGTTTCCCTGCCACGGACAACCCTACCCCATTTTTTCTCTTTTTTGTCTTTCCCCTTAAACAAAAACCTCCCTAAAACACAGCTTGACTTGCCCAAGTAGTGGGTTCGTTTCCCCCCACTGACAACCCTACAGTATTTTCTATTTTTTGGGCTTTTTAACTTAAAACAACGACCAAACCAAAAACACATTTGACTTAAAAAAGTAGGGGGGGTTTCGTTTCCCTGCTACGGGACAACCTACACGTTTTTTTCTATTTTTTGTTTTGGGAAAAAATTCAAGAAGGGACCTACCTAAAACACAGCTCTGACCTTACAAGTAGTGGGTTCGATTCGGGCCACTGACAACCCTTTCCCGTATTTTCTATTTCTTGTCGTATATTCCCTACCAAAAAACACCATTTTGGGACTTTACAAGTAGTGGGTTCGTTTCCCTGCCACGGGACAATCCTAAAAGTATTTTAAACTTTTTTTGTTTTTCCCACTTAAACCCAAGCCCTTCCCGAATACACCCTCTGACTTAAAAATTAGGGGGTTCCCGTTTCCCTCCCAAATGACAATCTTACACGAATTTTCTTTTTTCTTGTCTTACTTTTTAACAATGACAAACCTAAAACACACTTAAATTAAAAAAGTAGGGGGTTTTCAATTCCTGCCACTGACAATCCTTCCACGTATTTTCTATTTCTTGTTTTATACTTCAACAAAGGGCCCTCCCTTTTAAAACACCCCTTTAAATTAACAAGTAGGGGGGGGGTTCCTGCTAGACAATCCTACACTATTTTTCTATTTCTTGTGTTGCACTTTAACAATGACCTCCCAAAAAAAACACTGCTCGATTAAAAAGTATTTTTTTGGGGGTCATTCCTGGGACTGAAAAAATCCTTAAACGTATTTTCTCTTTTTTGTCTTCCCATTTTAAACAATGACCTACCTAAAAACAGCTCTTCCCTTAAAAAGGTTGTGAGTTCGATTCCTGCCACTGACAATCCTACAGTATTTTTTTTTTCTTTTTCTTACCCCTTCAACAATAAACCTCCCTTTAAAACACATTTTTCCCCTTAAACAAGTAGGGGGTTCGTTTTCCTGCGACGGGACAATCCTTAACGTATTTTCTCTTCCTTTCTTGCATTTTAAAACAATGCCCTACCTAAAACACAGCCCCATTTAAAAAGTAGGGGGGTTAAATTTCCCGGCCACTGACAACCTATACTTTATTTTTTTTTTCTTAACTTTAACAATGACCTCCCTAAAACACAGCTTCGACTTGAAGTAGCTGGTTCGATTTCTTTCTTCCACTGACAATTTTACACGTATTTTCTCTTCCTCGTATTAAATTAACAGGGGACTTATTAAAAACCAGTTTTAAACTTAATAGAGGGGTTTTTGTTTCCTGGGGCCAGTGGGGAACTTTAAGCTTATTGGGGTTTTTGAATAGTAGACCTAAAAAAAGCAGTCCATCCATCTTTGGTAACACATGGGTATAAAAAAGGGCCCAAAAAAATTTTTAAAAAAAATCTGGGTCTGACAAAAAAAAAAGTATGAGAGGGTGGGGAAACTTTTACCACAAAAGTAAAAAATGGGGGGCAAAAGCAAGGTTCTAACCTATTACTTTTTCACCACCTTTGTGAACCCAATTAGCCCCCCCCCCCCTCCCCCTCCCCCCCCACATTAATCAAAAAACATATCAAGTTATACAAGATATTTCATTTTTCAAAAAAGTCAAAAACTTTTGTCACAACTGAATTCCAAATACTGTAATGCCCAAAAATATTCTTGTTTAGAGTTCATTTTTTAGGCCTTTTGCAATTTTCCTGACAATTCTTCTTAAAACAGTGTCAGTTTACAGGGCCCCAAATTTGTGTTTCAAGTAGGACAATAAATAGTCCATTATTTCCTTGTCAATGGTAAAGGGGCTTCTAGTGTCTTAAAAGGGTTTTGGGGACTAGAATGCACATTCTCTTTGTTTTGGGTTTTACATATTATATTTTTCATTAAATTTAAAAAATTAACGAAATAAATTTTAATGTGACCCCCTTGGACCCACGGGTTTGGGGAAAAACCACCGGGGTTTTAAAGCAACTTTGCACTTGCCAAGACGGAATTAAAATTTCCCCCCCGATGGGAATTATTTTTAAAGAGTGCTTTTTCTTACACAAAGATTAGTTTTCTGGAGGATGAAATTTAAATTATACCTCAGATTCCCTTTTTTTTTTTTTTTTTAAGAAACTCGATAAAAAACTTAATTTTATCTTCTAAAGTCCAAGGTTTACACAAATTTTGAGGCCAAACCCTGGGGACAAATTGCAAAGAAGAAAATTTCGGTATCATTGGATTCAGGAAATAAAAACTTAATAACCCATAAAAAAACCCCCTTTAAAATCCCCATAGGGTGGGTGGGGGGGTCTAATATCCCCTAAATGAAAATGTAAAAAATTTTGAATTAAAAAAAAAATGGGGTTTTTAAAACCCTAGTATCCAGGGGATGTAATCAAACCCTTTTTCGAGGATATTTCGAAAAAAAAAAAATAGGCCCAATTGTTCAAAATTAATTTTGTGTCCAGCAGAGGTTAATAAAGGTTTAAAATTTTTGTTTTTTTTCAATTTTAATTTTTGGTAAACGTTTTTCTTTTGGACAAAATTTTTTTATGATTAACAAAACAAAATTGTCCCAATGGGAAAAACGTTTACCAAATTTACATTAAAAAAAATAAAAAAATTTCCCTTCTTTAAAACCTCTGGGGGACACAAAATTAATTTGAACAAATTGTCATATTTTTTATTGGAAATCCCCGGGGGAAAAAGCTTTGATTACTTTCCCCTGGTTTACTGGGGTTTAAAAAAATAATTTTTTTAAATTCTTTTTTTAACATTTTCATCTAGGCAATGTTTAGACCCCCCACCCTATGGGGATTTTAGGGGTTTCTTTAGGGGTTTAAATTAAGTTTTTTTCAAAAGAATGATCCCCAAAATTTGCTTCTGTTGAAATTTTTGTCCTAGGTCAATTTGGATGGGGCCCCCGGGACTATAGGAAAGTAAGGAAAAAGGCCTGAAAACCCAAAAACTAAAAAACCAAAGGGCAAAATTTCCCTTTTAGTATTTGAAATTCAAAATCGAAAAAAATTATTTCGAGTCCAATGAAGTTTTGTTAGATCTATAGTCTGAATTGTCAAAGTTTAAAATATTGCAATGGCTTTTAGTTTTGGAATTAATTTAATTTATTCTGCATTTCGAACATTATTGATTAAAATATTTTAATGTTTTTGTCATCGGGTGATTAAAAGTTCTAACAAAATTACATCTAGGACCAACCTACATATAACTTACTTTTTTGATTTTGCATAGCATTTTGTGAGATATTCATATTACTTATATCAGGTAATTTTATGTTTTAATATTAATGGTAATCCTTTCTCTTAAAATTGCATATATTGTCTACTAAATACTGAGCAAAAGGGCTTTTTTTTCTGTTCTACTTATTGATTTTTTTTTGGACAAAAATTTTGATTTTTTTGATTTGTGTTGCAGGGGAAGGGGGCAGTTACTTTTTGCCCACCAACCCTTTGGGGGCTGTTCCAAATTTTTGCGGGTTGAATCAACAAAAACCCCGGACCTCGTTTGGGGTCTCATCACCTTTGGAAACCTTTGGCCCCGGCTCTCCCCAGCGCCCCCAAAATCTAACCCCCCATCGGGCCCTCAGTATCCAAAGAATAAATAGCCCGCCCCATCACTTTAAGTACCTCGGAAGAGCTACATGCCAGGTTTAAAAGCCCCTAACCCCCAACACTTTTTTTTTTCAAGGCCCCTGGACATAGCCCACATTTTGGAAAAGCCATTTACTGTTTCACCTGTTCAATATATTAAAGTTACCACATGTGTTGTATTTATTTTTCTTTGTACTTAGGGAAACCCTAAAAATAATTTCCCAAAGTACTTTTTTAGCAGTGGATTGAGCTGACTCTGTGTAAGTCATGGGGCCAACAGTATCATCTCCAGCTGCTTCTCTAGAAGTTTGCTGGAGGGTGGACTACTAGTTTGGGTTTATGGGGCTTAATTTCAAAAGTCGCCTAAAACAATCTTCCTATTTCCTTTTGGCCATTTTGGGGCTGACCCAATTTATGGAGAAGTTTTTTTTTTTCAAAAGGGCCCTCCTGGCCCGCTCTTTGTGGACTGAAAACCCTTTACTAGGGCGGCTGCTAACCCTTTCCCCAAAGGGTTTGCAGTTGGGCCTTTGTTTTTGGACTTAGTCTACTTTTTCAAGGCCAACTAACAGTTGAAACCACTTTAATTTGGGCCTTTGCCATTTTTTTTAAGGTCATCATCAACAAGCAATAATAAAAATATAATAATAATTTAAAATAATAATAATAATAAAAAAAAATAAAAAATTTTTTAAAAAAAAATATAATAAATTTTTTAGTAAACAATACAATTTTTATACAAATATTATAAAATTTATAGAAATATTATGCAAAAAAAAGCACAAAAAAATACAAAAAATGGGCCCAAAAAAAAAACGCTTTTTATACTCCCCAAACTTTTTTCACTTTAGAGCTACCAAGTTTAGCAAGTAAACTTTTTTCTTAAACCCGAGGTTTCCCCAAAAAACCCCAAAACAGGCCCGATGAAAGAAATCGAAAAAAGGGCCCCCTTTCCAAAAAATTTTGTTGTGATTGAAAGTTTCGAAGGGTTTAACCGCAACCAAGGGTAATTTTAGAAAAATGGCAAACCCCTTTCGAAAATTCCAAAATCAGCCCTTTTCAAATTTCCCCATTGGAGGAGAGAACACTCAGTTTAAGTGTAAACAAAAGCAGCAAAAAAAGGAAAAACCCAAAACCCCCTCAATAAATAGCAGGCCAAATGCAGCCCATGAAAAACAAAATACACTAAAGGGCATCTCCTGGGGTTTTAAAGGGGGGTTTATTTTCCTTTTTTTTTTTTTTTAAGTATTGAAAAACCCCCAAAATACTTCTGTGCTTGTAAAATTTAAAATACTTTCTCAATTATTTTGGAAAAAGCATTTTTTTATTTACTTCAAAGGGTTTACCCATTAAAAATACAAATGGGTTTTCAAATTAAACTAAAAAATTTCATTTTAAAAATTAAAAAAATAAATTTTTATTTAGAGTCTACCCACTCCCCACTCAGTACCCAATTGATTTACAAAATTTTAAAATATTATTTAAATTAAACAAAAAATTTAAAAATTTGATTTAGAGTCTACCCCCCTCCCCCTCAGTAAATGAACTGATTTCAGTGGGGGGGGCATTTAAATATCCCAAATTTGGGTTTAACCAACATGCATTTTAAAATAGGGGCGATATTGTCAGGTAAAATGAGAAATTGGGGTTTCCAAAATGGGCCAAAAAAAAAACTTGCCCAAGATTTTTAATTTTAAAAAAATTCCCAAAAGATTTTGGGGAAAAAAAAATAAAAAGGGCGGGATTTTCCCCCCAAATTTCGTGGACGGGCCAAATTTGGGAAAAAATTTAAAATGCCCCCCCGTCCCCCCTCCCCTAAGGGTCAAGCCCAAACACCGAAGAGTTTTAAAGGGTTTTTCCCAAAGAGCTCAAAATTTTTTCTCGGTTTAAAACGAAAAAGGGCCCCTGCCAAATGTTATGTGGTTTTCAGAAAACTATAGCCTGGGATGAAAAAAATTGGGAAATTTATGGTAAAAAGTTTTTAATTAACATTTAATTAAAAAAGATGCATAATCAAAATACAAAATTGTACCAATTATTTTTAAATTTTAATAAATTTTTTTTGCATTGTATAATTTTAACCCAAACCCCCATTTCTGTTTCCCAAAAAGTTTTGAGATATTTTTCACCATTCTCGAGATTTTCACTAAAAAAACTGTAACTGCAGGGGTTACCCCCCCTAAGAACCAGGGGTTTTTTTGAAATCCCCAAGGGATAAGTTCTCCCCAACTGCGGCCCCCAACAAAAAGGTTTTGTTCCATTTTAGTAGGTACATAAATTAGAAAAAACAAAAAAGGCCATGATGGCTAAAAACAAAAGGGGTAAAGGGTAATTGAAGTATTGGGAAATTTTTGCATACAAAAACAGTCCCGTGATTCTTTTAAGGGAGTGTTGTAAGTAAGCAATGCCCTGAAAACATTTGGCTTCCCCATTTAGTTACAGAAATCCCCAAACCCCTGCTTTTGAAAGAAATGTGCACTCTTTTCCCAATTTTTAAAAACTTTTTAAACTTGAAATCCCGGTTTTTTTTTGGCAAAATAGAGAAATAACCCAAAAGATGGTTTGGGGGGTAAAACCTATATTACAACAATGCTCTAGGCAAGGTAAAAATAATAAAATAAAGACAAAGGGTACATTTGAGGGGACCCATTCAGATGCAAGCTACGGATTTTTTAGGAGGGGATGAATTAATGTGTAGATTTTTCTTTATTGGGTTGGGTCCAAAAATTTACCTTTTTCAGTTTTAAAAAATTGTTGGAACCAGGGTTTAAACCCGGGGCCCCTTTTGCATTGAAAAGTGGGGGAAGCCCAAAGGGCCAACAAGCATTAGGCATAAAATGCAAGCATGAAAAAATACAAAATATTACGTATTTTGTTAAGTGACTTTTAAAATAATTTAAAGTGACAAGATTTTATTACTATATCTTTCCAGCAAGGGTTTAAAATTTAAAATAAATTTTTTTTGTTTGGGTAGGCCTATCTATATTTTTTTATTTATATGATTAGTTTTGAAAAATTTTTTATTCATCGAGTAAGAAGTTATTTAATTTCCCCACAACTTTTTGCAATGCAAAAAAATGCGTACCCGTATATAAGGATACCAGAGAATAATATTTTTGCAGTACAAACTTGATTTGCCAAAAAAAAGAAACCTGTTTTTAAGCAGTTTTTCCTGAGGGGAAAAATAATGAATTTTCATAATATATGGGCCCTTTTAGGGAAAAAGGCCCCCCACCAAATACCCAAATTGGGGTTTATTTTTGTAGCCCAAATTTAAAAGACCTATTGTTGATTGCAAAAAATGCTAGTCATTCCCCTGGAAAATAAAAAGAGAGCTACATTAGAGAACAAAACATAAAACCGGGCCATTTCCCAAATTTATGGGGTCAGGAGGCTAATAATAATTTTATAAATTTTTTGGGGGAAGTTTGCCCCGGGTGCAATTCATGCCCCCCGTTGGTTTCCTACTGGGTAATTGGAGAAAAGGGCAATTGTTTAAGGGAGTCCGAGGGGGTGTTTTAGAGGGCTTAATTCCCTTTCATTTGTATTTAAAGACTGAGGAAACTTTTGGAAAAAACCTTTTGTCAGGATTGCCCCCCGGGCCCCAACGGGAAATTTTAACCCAGGACTTCCCGAATAAGAGTTGTGCGGTTTTTTGTCAAACCAACACTGTTTATCAAAAAGTAGTAAAAACTAGGATTATTGTATTCAGAAAGTGTTTGAAAGCCAGGAAATGTTTTCCTGATTTGCAATTGACCAAAGGGTTAGGGATTATTTTGCCCTTTTAAATTTGGAAAATTTCTATGTGATAGGGTTTTAAAACCAATTTGACATAAACGGGAATCTTGTAGGGGAAAAATAAGGGTTTTTCTTGGGGGACAAAGGGGGACAACAAAGTGACACAATGCTTGAAACAAAAAATTTAGAGTTCCTTTAATTGAAGCCCCAAAGAACCCCCAAAAAACAAAATTTTTTAAAAATTTTTTAAAAAAATTTTTAATAGAAAAAATTAAAAATTAAGCCCTTGGCCTACTATACCAAAAATTTTTGTAAATTTACTTCCAACACTACATTGAATTAAAACCCAGTTTTAATTAAAAAGGGGGTTAAAACCTTTGGGAGGGAAATTTTGGGATAAAATATTTCAGCACGACAAGGAATAAATAAGGCCCCTTTTTTCCCTTAAACATGCCAAATTTCCCTTTGTGAAAAAAAAATTGTCTAAGTTTTTTAAATTGAGTTTAATCAAAAGGCATTTTCAAACCCCCCCAACTGTAAATAAAAAGAATCAAGATTTTAATAAAAAGGTTTTTCCCCCAAATTTAAAAAAAATCATTAGAACCATGAGACTGGCCCCCTTTAAATTTCCCAATTTTTTGTCTGCGGGTAATAAAAAGGATTTAAAAAAAAAAATTAAAAAATCCCCTTATACTGCAATTTTAAATCCAAAGTACTCGTTTTTCTAAAAAATAATTAATAATAATTTTGAAAGGGTAAATCTGAACTTGACGCAATGCCAGTTGGAATGACGCCCTGCAAAAAAAGAATCCTGTCTTTTATTGGATAAAACGACAACACATGGGTGGCCGAGTAGGCCGATTTTGGGGGGATATGAAAAGAAAAAGGGGAAAAAAGAAATTGGTTTGGGAAAAAGTTTTTAGAAAAATTTTTTCTTTTTAAAAAATTTTAAATGTTAAATTAGTAAAATCCTCAATAGGCCTAGATCTACGATTTTTTTTTTTTTTAATGAGCTGAAAATTTTGTAAAATAATTTTGTATGGGTTTAAATACTCAAAATTAGTACAAAAGGGTAGACCTCAACTAAAATGGTTTTTTTAAAGATACGTACCATGTAGGCCCTACATATTTGACTAACTCCCATGATGCTGTTTATGTAAATAAATTTAGGGACAAAGTATTGCGCCATCACTCACAAGTTCATGGATGGATTACAAAAATTAAAAAGGGGATAAAAATTTGATATCTTTACTTGTTCACTGGTCAACGTTTTAAACGGAAAATTTAAAGCATTTTTTGACATTTAGTCAGCCATTTTTACCCACTTGGGCAAATTCTTGAGAGTTTAAAGCTAGTAAAAAAGTTAAAAATTTTATTGCTTTTTTCCCCCTGTTTTTAAAAAATTTAAAAATGTGAAGTAAGCAAGCAAGTCACTTCAAAAATTTGGGAAAAAATTTTAAAATGATTTTCTATGTATTAATAACTGTTAAATTTCCCCCCCAAAAATTTTTTAAAAAAAAAACTTTATTTTAAATTGTAAATGCAGATTTGTTATCATGATTTTGTGATCCATCCCCAAAATGTAAAAGGGAAAATAGAAGGCTTTTTGGGTGGGGACCCAGAAAAACCCAAAATGGAACAAAAACGAGCAAAATTTAGTAATTGAGTAACAACCCGCCCTCGGGCTGGTTTGTTATTTTAAAAAGTTTTGTCTACAAAACTGTGTTTTGGGGGTGGGTGTATTGTACTGAGTTTAATTTGTATGGGAGCATAAGAAAGGGAAAAACAATTCAGAAAAAAACTTAAATGAACAAGTTTCCGTAAACCCAAAATATAAAAAAATTGTTCCCGCATTTGGATTTATAAAAAGCTTGAAACTTTCCCCCGATACTAGGGTTTGCCAAAAAAAATGTTAAAAGTGATGTGCTCCGGGAAAAAGGACCATAGCTGTAAAATTTCTTTTTCTTTTTTTTTAAGCTAAAAATCATTCTGCACATTGTGATTTTTCATACCCTTTAAAATTTTCGACTAAATATTTAAAAAATTAATGAAAAACCAAACTACAATTTTTTTAAAATGAAAAAATTTTAAAACAATTACTTTTCACGTCTATGGTCAGTTTTTTGCACTAACAAGAGTTGAAGTTAAACAGAAAAACTGATAAACTTGGGAGCTTCAACAAGAATATGAAAATCAACATCTTACACCCGCCCAATTTTTAAAATTACCAGGGTTGTCACCAAGAACTTTTTATCCTTTAAAGGGAAATTAAAAAAAACCTGAGAAAACCTTTAAAATACAGTTATATATTTAGTATTTTGGGAATTAAATTTCTTTATGGAAATGGAAAAATTTTTAGAGGCCCAAACCCATACAAACGTTATGCCAGATTGATTTTTCTAAGAATCTGAATTTTCTTGGGTAATATCAATGTTTTACTTTTTGCCCTTGGGCATATACTCACTGTGTTCATTTTTTAAAAAATTTCATTACCCCGGGCCTCTGATGTTTTTTTTACCCATGTTGTTGCTTTTTAGGCCCGTATTAAAAATAAGGTATTTATTTAATTTATTTTTTAAAAAATTGGTAGGAAATCCAGGATGTTGCCAAAAAAACCATGGACACTTGAAAGATTTAAAAAAAACCCTGAAAAGGGAAAACCCCGTCCTTTTACTATTTCCAAAATAGCAATTCACTTTTAGGCCCTTCTTTTAGAGTACTCCCCAAAAGGCCTATATAGCGACTGAAAAAAGGGTCTGCTATAGTATGGGGGCAGGTAACTTTAAATAGGGCCAAAAAAGTATTTTTAACTTTGCTGCAACCTCATTATTAGCAGGTGAAAAAAGGGGGGGGTTTTTTGTTATGCCGAACCTTTTTATTTTTTACTATGGAGTTATTATTTCTATTATTTTCCCACCCCCCGACCCCCCGAAGCTAGTTCATGGTATGGCCCCGGGAAAAGGACTATTATTATTTCCCTTTAAAGCAGGTTTTTGCTTTTAAAAAATTTTTATTTTTTTTTGTTTTTATTAGTAGTTTGAAGTAGGTATAGGTGGAAAAGTGGTTTAAGAGAGAAAGAGATGAGGGGAGGACAGGGAAAAAAAAGGAGAAAAGGCCAAAACCACTGTAGCTTATACCCCACACATAACAAAAAAATTGTAGAAATTTCAGCCAAACCTTACCCAAATCAAAAGAAAGAGATTCCCCCCCCCCCAAAAAAAAGGGGCCAAATAAATTTCCCCTTTCCCCATTTTCGCATTCTTAATTTATAAACGTACAGGTCCCATAAAAAGCATCCCGAAAAGCTTGGCAAAAAAAAGAATTTGCGGTTATTAATTTAAACGTAATAGTTAAAACCCAAATTTTTTTTCTAAAATTTAAATTTTAAAGTAAAATATGCAAATTTTTTTTTGCCAAGCTTTTCGAGGATGCTGTTTTGGGGGCATGGACGGGTTTTGAATTAAGAATGCGCAAATGTGGAAGGGGGAGATGAGCTTTTGGCCCCTTTTTTTAAAATCTCATTTCTTTTGAGGTTTTAAGGTTTGGCTGTAAATTTTTACAAGTTTTGTTATGGTGTGATTCCCTTTCTTTTTCAAGTTTTCCCTTTCCCAAAAATTTTTTGTTAAAATATAATAATTTTATCAAAGTTTTAAATTTAAATTTTTATGGTTTTTAGCAATAAAAAAAAATAGGTGTAAAATATTTTAGGGCCCGGGTTCATGGGACATCCTGGGTAAAAGGTGTTAAAACCCTGGGATAAGACGGGGAAAAAGGGCTGGTTAAGTCTAGGCAAAAATCACGGCCAATTTAAAAACCCTTTTCCCCTGCCAAAAAACAAACCCCCAAAAAATAATGTTATTTTAAAACCTATTTCAAATGCACCACAGCCATGAAAAACATCAGATTTAAACAAATGAATATTGAAAATTTTCACCATCTTTTGATTTACATTTCATTAAAAGTGACAGGGGGATTGCGTGGTTTTTTAAAAAAAAAAGGAAAGGGGTTATTTTTTGCCGTAAATTTAGGAAAAGCCTAGGGGTTCATACCATTGTTTAAAATTTCATTAGGCTTTTTGGGAATCAAAATAGTTATTTGTACGGGATGGTGTCGAACCCGGGTTGGGGCTGGCCCCGGGTGGCCCAAGAAAGGCCTAGGGGGGTTGTCAAACAAAGTGGTAAGTATTTATTTATCTATCCCATAGCCTAAGGAAAATTTAGACCTACAATGTTGTATTTTTAAATAATTTTCTAAATCTGGGGCCCAGGGCCCGGGACGGGGTTTTTGATTTGTTTTTTGAGATTTTAAGGGCACCTTTTTTCGTTCCACACAAGAAAAAAAAATTTAAAATGTCCGCCCCTTTGTTTACGTATCGCACTTTCCCCCCCTAACTCCGGCTTATACCGCAAAAAAGTGTCAAGTAAATATAGTTAATTGTTGTAGTATGGGCCCAGTGTTTTAAAGGCCCTTTTTTTAAAACCCTTTTTTTGGGAAAAACCCTTTCCCAAAAAACTTTTTTAACCCTTTTTTTTAAAAGAGGGGCTAATTAATATAACCTTAAAAGTCCATGTAAAAAAATGAACATTGTCGCCCCACCCCCCTGGTTTAGAATGCGGGCCCAGTGAAACGACGAATTAGATGTTAGTAGCAAATGCAGTAGGAAATAGCAGTAGCTAACATCCTTAAAAATGATTTTGAGCATGTTTTAAGCCCTTTTTTTACCAAGAAGGAAAAGTCGTACCCCAAAAAAAATTTGGCAGTGTTGTCAGGTTAAACCCAAAATCCCCTCGATTGTGATAGTTTTCAAGTTTAAATCACGTTTTCCCTGACGGCTGGGTAACACCTCCCCAAACACCCCAACTCTGCTTGGTGTTAAGGTGCTTGAGTGTGTAGCGCCCCCGCGGCTTGGCTGGGCGCCCTAACGGGACCCAGATACATTATTAGCAATTAAAACCACCCCTTCCTTGTTAACTTGGGGTTGTATTGCTGCTTTTTTAGGCTGTTTTAAAAAAAACATTTTTTATGATTTTTTCACTGCCCGGGGGGTATTAAATTTGTACAGGCCCGTTTTGAATAGCAGTAAATTTTCCATCACCCTTTTTCCCGTAGGGTGAGATTTTTTTTAAATTCTTTGCAAATATGCCTGACCCCGCTTGGCCTTTACCTGGGTGGGATGGTTTGGGGGGGGGGGGGGGGCAAGGGCCGGGTTTTTGGTTTGATGTGTAGCAAACCTTTTTGGGGGGAGGTTTTATGTATGAATGAGTTTTTTGTCAGTTTTTTCCCAAATCCTCATCTATGTAGGATTTCCGTTGTCCCCACCCGTCCACCACTGTCACTGGAATTCTAGTATGGCAATGTTCATATTTGGTACGGGATGTTTTCTCTCTCCCTGTGTTTCAATGCCGATAAGGGCCTTTTCCCTTTACCTCTTTTTAAGCTTAATAAAAGGGTTTTTTTGTTTGAGGTTTAGATGTTGTGGGGTTTTTGTCCCCTTTCCCGCCAAATCTAGTCTTATGACTTATGAGCTTCTCATACGACACACTGCTGCACGTTTCTTCTGGCCTACAGAGGGGGTATGTTAGTTTTTTGTTCCTGGGGAAAAAAATTTGGAGTTTTTTTAACACCCCTGGATTTTTTCCCTTTGGGCTTGGGTTTTGTACCCTGCCAGTGCCTCTGGCTCCTTTGGGCGAGTTATAAGTACAGGAAATTGCCCCTATTTTTTAGAAGAGGTTGCACGTATGTTTTTTAAATGTGGTTTTGGGTTTTTTCTTTTTTGGGTTTTTTTTTGTTGTTTTTATTGCTAGGGGCCCCAAAAAATTTTGGGGAATGAATTTTTTTTAATAAATGATGTAAAATGAAGTTTTATTATTAAGTTAGCAAATAAGGCAAAATCAGTTTTTTTTTTGTAAATTAGAACAAAATCAAGAACTTTTAAGTTTAGTCCCAAAAAATGAATTTTTTTTAACAAATTTGGGGATTTTAACAAAATTTAATTTTAAAATGTCACCAAAAGGGCAGTTTTTAAAAATTAAATATTTAAAAGAAAAACCCCCTTTCTAATTCCCCAAATTTAAATTTAAATTTATATGGCCTAAAAAATTTGTTGTTTTGTAAAAATAAATGTTCCCTTTTGCCAAGGGTGTGATTTCCCTGTATTTTTTTGATGAAATGATGCTTTTATCTTGAGGTTTTTATACTGAAAAAGAAAAATTTTTTTTAAAGAAATGAGAACTTTTTTTTTGCCCATTTCTCAGGGGCCCTCCCCACCTATTGTACACCAGGGAACTTTGTTCTAATTTCCCCGTTGTCTCTTGTTGCTGGGAAAAACTTTTGATTGGAAATTTTTTCATTTCATTTTTGGTCCATGGCCAATCTAGATCAGATATTTTTCTCCCCTTTTTCAGGATCTCCTGCAAAAATTCAGCTGGAAAAACAAAATGGGAAAAACCTGGGTTGTGTTTGGGGGGGTTTTACATAAGAATTATTTCGGGTTTACTTCCCTTTGGTTCAAATGGGTTTACCATTTTCTAGAGGGCCTTTTAGTGCCTTAATAAATTTAAAAGTAAAAGTGGTGTTGGGAAACCCCCGAGAAATGTTGTGTTGCTGTACGTTTGGCCCACATAATTTAAATTTAGTGAAAAGTGGGTTGGGTTTTTATAGTTTTCTAAATTTGTTAAAACCCAAATTTGGACAAACAAAAGTTTACAAGGAAACCCCAAGGCACTAACCACAATCTGTCAGCCCAAACAGTTCTGCTAAACCCGATTGATACTAGGGCCCAAAGTTTTTAAAATTTTAAGTTGTTTGGCCCCCCATTCTCGAATCCTTTTATTTCCAAAGTTTTTTTTACTCAGGAAAAGGGGATTTTAATAAGAGCGCTGAGATTTAAATATCATGGGGCAATACTAAAAACACCACACCCCAAATACCAGGGGCACTAGGGGTTTATCCAAAAGTTTTACTTCCCGGGGTTTGCCTCCGGCTGCCAAAGCAAACCCCGGGAAAAAATTGGGAAATTTTTCGCCAGTTTTAAAAAAAAAGGAAAAATTTTTAAATTTTCCCAAAGCCTTTTTAGAGGGGGGAAACAATTTTTCAATTTAAAAATATTATCGGTAAATTTATTTTTAAATTGGGGCCCCCCATTCCTTTCATTTACATGTTTTATTTTTTACTAGGGCCCCTTTTACTTGGAAAAAAACCCGCTAATCCTTCAAAAAAATTTTCCCGTTTTTTTGGAAAAAATTGCGATGTCGCTGAATTTTTGCAGAGACCTTCCTTAAAGGAACTTATCAACATACTAAAACTCCCCTACAATCGGACTGGAGCTTCGGCCGCCATATTGGAAAATGGCGGCCAAAAAGTGTTTGTTATCAAATATCTCCAAATTGGTTTAAGATAGACAAAATATCTCAATAGCAAAAATATTCCCCATTTAATTCCCTACAAAACAGGTATCTTCTATAGTTTTGGTAGGGGCAAAGGTTAGGTCACAAAATCGTGGTTTATATGTTGCTTATTGGAGTACCAGCTAATTTCCAAATTTTCACGCCCAGCATCAAACAATGCCCGGTAAATCCGTAAAAAATCGATTTAAATACAAAAGGACTTTTGTACGGGGTTCATAAAAGCTTTCATTAGTATTTTAAAAAATCAGTTCTGCGAAATCGGATTTTGCATTTACCCGGAATTTGGGTTTTCCATTGTTGGTATTTCCAAAAAAAATGCCATATTTTACTGACCATTATTAAGCACTAAATAGCATTAGAGGAAAAATTCTTTCCACGCACATTGAAATGACTTAAATAATGATCCAATTACAACCGAAGTTTAAATCCAATATGGCTGCTAATTCCTAATATTCACAATATGAATACTGTTTTCGTGCTGTTTTTACACTCTTTTCGTTACATAATTCACTTTGTTTTTGTGGATATTAGGAATTAGCAGCCATATTGGATTTAAACTTTGGTTGTAATCGGATCAATATTTGAGTCATTTCAATGTGCGTAGAAAGAATTTTTCCTCCAATGCTATTTAGTGCTTAATAATCGACAGTCAAAAAGGGCATTTTTAAGGAAATGCCAACAATGGAAAAACCCAAATTCCGGGTAAATGCGAAATTTGATTTCGCAGACCTGATTTTTTTAAATACTAATGGAAGCTTTTATGAACCCCGTACAAAAGTCCTTTTGTTTTTATATCGATTTCTTACGGATTTACCGAGCATTGTTTGATGCTAGGCGTGAAAATTTGGAAATAAGCTGGTCTCCAATGAGCAACATATAAACCACGATTTTGTGACGTAACCTTTGCCCCTACCAAAACTATAGAAGACACATGTTTTGTAGGGAATTAAATGGGGAATATTTTTGCCATTGAGATATTTTGTCTATCTCAAACTGATTTGGAGATATTAGATAACAAACACCTTTTGGCCGCCTTTTTCCAATATGGCGGCCGAAGCTCCACTCCGATTGTAGGGGAGTTTTAGTATGTTGATAAGTATTATATAAGGAAGGTCTCTGCAAAAATTCAGCGACATCGCAATTTTTTCCTCCAAACGTCAATATACGATCTTAATTGACAGGATTAAGCAGATACAATGTGTTATGTTTAGGCCTTCTAGTGCTCTTAAATTAAGGCAAGAAGTTTTCAGGCGATGTTACCTTGAAAAGTAGAACAATGCCAAAAAAGATATGCCTGCGGCGAGATAAATAATTTGCGGTCAGAAAAGGCTGCATGGATGAAGTGTTGTTGATTGGCTGAAGATGTCACGGAGCCTCAAAAACGGGGTTTAAAATCAGAGAGAAACAGCACGGGACCGCAAAATTATGGCGTGATAAGTGGATTAATGTACAACTGGTGGCAGAATACCGATTTAAAAAAAATAGCATTGTTCTTATAGAATGTGAACCGGATCACTAAAAATTTTGGGCCCATAAAAACAGTTGACTGAAAGGTGAACTGTGCTGTGAGCTAGTTAACATGCTGGGAACAGCAAACATGTGGTGCATCTTCATGACCACAAGCTTAACGATATAAATCACTTCCACTCACTGACAACAGCCATGTCAAATAACTTAGAGAATGCAAGATAAAATAAAGTTAACAGACTTTATAAAATAACGATAACAAATGAAATAGTTAAGCAAGTAGTCGAGCACCGTACCGAACATGCAGGATAAATTACTTATAAGGGAGGAAAGAGGGATTAGGAATAAATCAACTGTTCCAAGAACTGACTTACAAACATTTCAATTGTTGTGCCACACGAGCGTAGGCGGCTGAATGTAAATATTCTGAGACGATGAAGTCTTCATATGAGCTGCGACACACATGTGGAAGGTTCTCGAGGTGTCTTCTTGACGATTGTACAGGTTCCTCCCATTCCTGAAATGTACAACACAGTGACTAGTAGGGTTGCACAATGATTGATGAATGATGATTGAAGAATTGATGATTAATAAATTGGCATTACCACAAAACTATCATTGTAGGTACCGTACCGAAAAATGTTGGTGGTCCCGCCCAAATTTATATGTTCGTAGGCTATTGTTAAACAACAGTCATTACAAAGAAGTCATTTTAACGAACTAAAAGTTGCCATGCATACTCTTCCCATTCCACATCCCTTGGCAGTCTAAACTGACACTGCCAGTATGTACATATTATATATATAAAGGTAGGGTAGGGGGGCCTACTGTATATTATTATTTATTAATAATTATTTATAAATTTATAAAATAAAGAACAATAACAAGAAAGTACAATTTTTACAAGTAAAATATTTGTCATTTAAAATGTTATGTTCGATGTTAACATGTATGTTGCTCTTTTGAAACAGAAGGAAACAACAATGGTGGTTGCTATAGCCAAATAACTTACCGGTCCACACAATTCTTCTAAACCGGTGAAGTTAGCGGAGACGAGCAACAACAATGGATGTTCTTGTTTCTCATTGACAACTCGAGAGTTCCTCGAACAACTGAAAGTAAAAAACAGAGTAGGCTAACTAACAATTTAAACAAAGCCATAATTAATTAATTAATTAATTAATTAATATTAAGAGTCTACCCACTCAGTCATATAACTGATTTTCAGTGGGGGACAGTAAACCAAAGCGACCAAGCCAACCCTGTGGGTCCCGACGCAATCGACGAGTGAGCAATAACCAACCAAAGATCAATATATAAGTATACTATTTGTAAATAGGAAATATAGCAATCAGTGGTATAAACAGTGCGAACACCCGCGGATCAACGACAGAATCAACAAGGCCGATTCAGAACAACTTTAAATTTATTATGTGCCTCGTTGCTAGGACGGCTCAAAAGTCACCGTTTACAAATTCCTAAGACAAGAACTGATGGACTGAAGTCCAAATCAGAAGTTAAAAAACTTCTGACCTTAGCGGGAATCGAACCCTGGACCTTCTGCATTGGAAGCAGAGACACTAACCGTAACAAACAAACCTTCCTGATGGCCACATGACCTGTTTTTGAAGCTATAAGTGTTTATATAAAGTTTTTAAGAATAATTGTGGGCAAGACCAGGAGGGACCGAATACGTAATGGATATTCAAGATCAAGTAGGCGTAAGAAATTTAATGGGGGTCATTCCATGTCAAATCAACCAAGCCGAGCAGAAAATAAAACTTGACCATCTCAGATTTTGGTGAAACTTGAATTGAAATCTTTTCTTACTAAAATGTAGATTTGAATGTAGAAATGTAGACTAACATGTAGATTGATTGTGGAAAATTTTATATTCCTGACACGCTTAGTTTTCGAGTAACGCCCTACTCAAAATCTCATTTAAATAATCATCGATTTAGGTGAAATATGTGATAATAAAGTACTAAGTATGAGAAGAAAAGGCTTCCTTTAATTCGGTGCCAAAAATTACCAATCGAGCCAATCACAGGCCAAAAAAGTCGAGCCTGAGCCGAGCCAAACTTCAAAAAAAAGCTCGGCTCGGGCTCGAGTTTTTGAACGTTTGCCCACCCCAAACAGAATGCCTAGACTGCACGCATGAAAGCTGCATAAATCTAATTAAAGAAGGAGTTGAAAGAAACATTCAATTTCACTGATTTGACAAAGTTCAGTTTAAAGAAAAATTAAAGTTACATTGATTTTCAATGTGTTTCGTTATTCTGGTGACTCTTCAGGCTGAAGGCGGACCACTAACATCCAGCTAAGTTACACACAAACTAAGCTGTACAAGAGCTACATTGCAAGTGTATTCTAAGTCCAAGTGCATGATGTCAATGGTCATCCCCAGCGAGGCTCCTTCACATAGTAAATTCACTCTCAGTCAGCGACGGGAATGTAATGCCTCACTGGGAGAACGCTGTGTGAAGCAGGGCAACTTATTGATTTGAATAAGATTTTTTAATTTTTTTCAATTTAATTAAGATTTTTATTGATTTAGGCCTAGGGCATACCTAAATCAACAAAATCGGTGTTTCAAAACTTGTCAAGTTGATGAGCGGATGAAATGAAAACTTTGCCTCAATCGGTTAGAACTGTTTTAGTTGCTCAAAATGAAGAAAAGGTACATTTGATTTAAATCAATGATTTTTATTAAATCAATCATTTGATTTTTATAAAAAAAACACCCTGGTGTGAAGTAGGCAACGTTGATTTTGATGATAGCCTACATGTAGAATTTTTCTTCCAGCAATGCTCTAGCACAGGTTGGGTAATGTATTTTGAGAGTTGAGTTCCTGTGTATATACTCGGCTGAAAATTTCGTAAAGTAAAAAAGAAAAAAAATTATTTTACCAGCCGCACTAATAACTAATAAGTGCTGGCTCCCTATGGTAGGGGCCTACTGATCAACCGACTTAGAGTACCTATACTACTAGGAAAACGCTCAGTTGGACGCGTTGTTGAGCGAGCACCGGTACGTGCAACATGACCCGAGTACGACATTCCCATAAGGCCCACCACACAGTGTAGGCCTACCTGGATATTGACATTATTTGTACACTTTACTATTCCAACATCTTTGCATTGTACTAATTCACGTCATGCCTTCTAAAGTGTATCTTTGTATCTTCACTGCCTCCTTCATTTTTTAACATCATTTTTCGAATTATGATTAGCAATAAGTCTTTAAGGTCTTGACCGATTTAGCTGAAAATTTGGAAAATAGGAGAGAATGTTGTACTTATTGACCCTGCAAAATTTCATAACGATCGGTACATTTTTATTTTTTTATTTTATTTTTTTATTTTTTATAACCAATGATCGGATCTTGTTCAAAAACTATACAGCAACCCGCCTAGGTGGTATGTATACATGTGTGCAAAATTTCAGGTCGATCAGAGAAACGGTGCGACCTGTATCGAAGCAGTAACAGAAAAAAAAAACAAAAACAGACATTCGAGCCATAAGAGTCAAGTGGAGACGCTCGCTACGCTCGCTCAAAAACGCTCAGTTGGACGCGTTGTTGAGCGAGCACCGTTACGTGCAACACGACCCGAGTACGACATTCCCATAATGTTACATACCAATAAGTCTTTTAGGTCTTGACCAATTTAGCTGAAAATTTGTAAAATATGAGAGAATGGATAAAATCCACCGGCATCTAGAGGACCTTGACATCATTTCTTTGGGAAAACTATTTTACTCTTGATTTCTTCTAGGTGGCAGTACATAGTGACCAGAATTCTTGTGCGACTTTTCGTTGCCATGGTAACGTTACTTTTGTTAAAATGTAATTGCTATCTACACTACTTATCGGATCAAAATAAAATTAACATATTCGTGACCGGACGGACATTCTAAATGATTTGGCTACCTCAGATTTTGTCGCCGTTTAGTTTAAAAAAAAACTTTAGATTAACTTTAATGTAACTTTATAACTTTTTGAACGATTTTGCCACAAAACTAATGGCATTCAATCGGGAATGAAACTTGCGGATGGTCAAAATTTCAACTCGATCCGAGCCTCCGTTTGACCGCTATCATGAGCCAAAAAAGCTGTGCGACTTTCCGTTGCCATGGTAACGGGACTTTGTTTTAATGTAATTTCCATCTACACTACTTATCGGATCAAAATAAAAATAACATATTCGTGATCGGACGGACATTCTAAATGATTTGGCCACCTCAGATTTTGTCGCCGTTTGGTTTAAAAAAAAAACTTTCGATTAACTTTAATGTAACTTTTTAACTTTTTGAACGATTTTGCCACAAAACTATACAGCAACCCGCCTAGGTGGTATGTACATGTGTGCAAAATTTCAGGTCGATCAGAGAAACGGTGCGACCTGTATCGAAGCAGTAACAGAAAAAAAAAAAAAAAACAGACATTCGAGCCATAAGAGTCAAGTGGAGACGCTCGCTTCGCTCGCTCAATAAGTTATCTTCTAAACAATATCGCTATGTTACCGTTATCGGCAATCCTCATTGAAAACTGAAAACTTAAAAATCACATATTCACCATTCTAACTAGGAAGGGTATTACATAAATTGCAAAAAAAAATACCTAGAGTAGGCCATTACCCATTAGATAGGGTACCATCTTAGTCAAATTTATAATCGTAAAATTGATATCTTTTCATGCGGTTTGTTTTCGAATTATGGTCACTCTACTTTTATCAAAAATTCAAAATAAGAAACGTTAAACTTAATTTATGTTTTGGAGTAGGCTACCTAGGTCTACCAACTCAAATTTGTGAAACTCAACTTTAAGGATTACTTTTGTCCTTGATTATAAAGTATGCTGTAGTAGTGTAACAATCCTCTGAAAATTATTTAAAAAATAATAATTAGGCTATGTAGGCCTACTTACATTTAAACAGCATTATGTAAGAAAAGCGGAGTTATGAAAAAGAGCTTTCTTCATAATCGGTCTCTGGTAAACCTATGAAGTCTAACCTAAAGTATTGGTAGGCCTATCGTTAAACTTCTAAATAAATATTATTGCTTATCCTACGCATAAAGGTAAGTGGTAGACTAACTCACCAGCTCAACACAACAAGCAGACGACTGAGAAGAAGGTCTTCCGCAACAAAAGGTGTTGACCAAACAAGTGAAGATCCCAGATGGTCACGTGGCTGTTATGATTGTAAGACCCAGGGTAGGCTTTGGAAGTGTAGAAATAACAGTGTCAAAGCGGTCCTGATGACCTTTGGTGATCTCATTCCTGAAATGTAAAACAGTGCTTTAATGGTGATGAAATGAAAAATGGTACAAATAGATTTATTTTTTATTTATTTATTATTTATTTAATGTCTATCCTATTCAGTTATAAAAACTGATTTACAAAGGAGGACAACTAAATAAATCTAATTAGAATTACATAGATGCAGAAACTACAATAAACTACTTTTAAAGGGCCCCTTACACGGGGAAGTTGATAAGTAAAAAGTAAAAAGTGAAAAGAACGAGTAGCTTTTCGAAGCCTTCACACGGACAAAGAGAAAAAGTTTGTGCCTGGCGTCACCTCTCGGCCTTTGTGCGAAACTGATGCGGCAAGAAGGGGTTACTAACCATGACAATTGTTTTCTTCAATCTTGATCTTCACACAGTACTGGCGCGTGTTTGTTTACAAGACCTAGGGCCTAGTGGAGCCTAGGCCTAGGTCTAGGTTAGGTACAAACCTGATGCTAAAAACGGAAACGTCACTGCCAGCCTTTCTTCAGCCGCGATCGGGTTCCGCATTGCCTCTCTATTTTGGGGCAAACTAAATGTGCTAGTTTGGTAGACGCTATGAAACACAATTTTTGCGCGTATTTTTCAAGTTGACAGAATAACATTCAGATGACAATCGGGCAGGAATTTCCACAGTGTGGCAAAGGTGTTACGTTTTTCTGCATCTTGATTTCTTACCAAAGTTGAACTCAATGACAACGTTGTCGACCAATCACGGTCAACTCTTCAAGGCCATTCTACTTTTCACTTTTTACTTGTCGAGCAGAGTCCGACAAGTTGGGAGACTTTTCACTTTTTACTTTTCAACTTCCCCGTGTGAAGGCAACTCGAAAAGTCCCATAAGCTGCACGCTATCTCTACTACAAAAAAGCTACTTTTTCTCCTCACTTTTTCTTTTTACTTTTCCAACTTCCTCGTGTAAAGGGCCCTTAAGTACATATTTGAAATATTAACATTATAACAACAATGCATTTAAACACAACAATTTTGTTAACAAATGAAAATAATATGAAATGTATTTAATTAATTAATCAAATATAAAAAAGGGGGGGAAATGAAAAGAAAAGGAAAAAAAGGAAAAAAGGAATTACCTGTGAGTTTATAGCCTACCTCATACCATGGTGTAAGTATTTTTTTTTACATGGGTTCTTACTTCATATTCTACAATAATGAAACAAATATTTATAACGGATAGATTATTATGTCCCATCTTACAAACGTCAGGAAATAATGACTATTGCTGGATATTCACCATTACGATGCGACAAAATAACCCCTCTAAGTGATTATTTTCTAGATTTATTATTAAATTTATGATAGCCTAGGAGGCCTAAAAATAATAATTATGATGACAATATTATGTTAATCTTTACATAATCAAGAGAATAAGAATAGTAGGCCTACTTATGGTTGGCCTGCTAACAGACAAGAACATAAAATCACAAATTTGTAGGTAAATCCAAATAGAAAGTCCCACACAAGTAGCTTGAAGGGAGTCGAATGTTTTCTGAAAAGTTGCGTATCGCTCGCTACACCTTCAGTACCCGGTCGCTGGGTCTCGCTGGGTGAAACGCATCAATATATTACACAGGCCCTACTAGCCCATTTCAAAAGAACTACAACACAGTAATTTTTTTATTTTTCTGCATGCATATTGCATCTAGGGCTATTTTAAAATATCTTCACATTTTGTCAATCTTATTTAGTTTGGAGGTCATCTTAAACTAAAATATGTGTTTTGCAGTACATTTAAATATTAACTAGGAAAACGCTTAAGTCCCGCCGCGTTGATGGATGAGCGTAATTTTTTTAAACGAAAAAAGCGTAAAATTGCGATTTTTTTATAGATAATTTTTCGATTACGCTCAAATTTCACACAAATATATTGATTCATAAAATTAAAGTTCTGTGAAAAAATCATTACAATCGGATAAAGCATGTAGGTTTTATTCGTCGAAGAAATGTTAAAAATTGAAAAAAAATCGTAAAATTGCGATTATCATGAGAAATAATTTTTCGATTGCGCTCAAATTTCACACGAATATATAAATTCATTAAATTAAGGTTCTGTGAAAAAATCATTACAATCGGATAAAGCATGTAGATGTTATAAGTCGAAGAATTTTTTTAAAAATAAAAAAAATCGTAAAATTGCGATTTTCATGAGAAATAATTTTTCGATCGATTTTTCCCCCCGTGCAGTTCTTCGTTCGGAGATTTCATAGACCTCCATAAAATTTCATCGCAATTGGAGTATTGGTTTAGCCGGAATCGTGTTCACAGACACACAAAAATACAAAAAGAAAAAAAAAACATTCCGGATTTTTCTCTCCAGTGTAGTGAAATGGAATCTTCGCTTCGCTCGCAACGCTCATCCAATCAAAATCATGTTTATTTTTAAACAAGAATGTTTACTTTGAAATCATTCTTGTGGAAGAAATACCACAGAACACTGTGTTTTGTTTTTGTTTAATTGTCTAAACGCTTTATCTTTGTCTCAAGAGATAGTTCTTTACCGCGCTTGTCAAATATTTGTCCGTCAGCAAGAACGTGACGGGTGCACAATATCTACGTCACTTTTAGTGGATGCGCAAGCATCCACCAGTATAATTGTTTTTAAATCATGTGTCATTACTTACTGCAACAAGTTAGCAATTTCTATTTTCTGCACAATTCACAAAAAAAAATTAAGTTGTTTAGGCCTACATTCCCGAGAAATCCCAGGTTTAAATAAATAAATAAATACCTATTTAGAGTCTACCCACTCAGTCACAAAACTGATATTCAGTGGGGGACAGTAAACCAAAGCGACCAAGCCAACCCTGTAGGCCCTGACACAATCGACGAGTGAGCGATAACCAACCAAAGATCGATAGGTATTTTTTTAATAGGAAAGTACTGATGGACTTAAGTCCAAATCAGAAGTAAGAAACTTCTGACTTTGGCGGAATCGAACCCGGAACTTTCTGCATTGGAAGAAGGTAGGCTAACCACAAGACCAACGAGTCAGAGCTATAATGGCACTAACAATTCAGAAGTTAGGCCTATAAAGTTAACTGCCTCGATGGTCGAGTGGTGAAGACGTCCACCCGACAAGCAGGAGACCCAGGTTTGATACTTGGCAGAGTTGGATTTTTCAATTTCTGGATTGTGTTAAATATTTAGGTAGGCCTAATCAATTCCACCTACGGGAGTGTTTCCAGACTAACCAAATCAAGAAATACAATTAGTTTGGAAAAGGCCAACTGGCTAGTTTAGTATAGATTGGAGAAGGGTTGACAGGTTGGGACAGCATAGGGAACATAAAGCCCAGCTTGAAGGGCTAGGGGCAACAAAACTTTTCACCTGCTGATGACAACAGCAACTAATTTAAAGTTGTTAGTTATCGGTACCTTAATCCACAACGCGTTTTGTCCTTCTGGGACTCATTAGGCAGACTAATGTTCTCTATGCTTTCCCAAACTGTCAACCCTTCTCCAATCTACCAACTCAAGAAATAGGCCTACCCTACATAAACATAGCTTACTCACCAGGTATCCAGCAAGGTGGACGGCTGAGACGAAGAATCAAGATGAATAACGAAGTTAAGCGTCGATGAAACATGCGAAGATCTTGGGAGTAGAGTAGGCCAAGCTCAGCTGATGATGGTGCTCCATGATCTTGCAAGAAGTAGGCCGTGTGGGTAGATGTTCTCTCTGAAACAAAGAAACAAAAATATATTCCTGATGTTGGCATAAGTCTTGGACTATAAGTTCTAGGTAGATGACCTAGGTAGAAGAGGGCCTAGCTAATATTCAATGACAATGACTTAGGCCTAGATGTAAAGTACGATAGCTAACAATGGTTGTGTTCGGAACTGTAGACCTTGGCCAAATTTTTCATACTGCGGTATTCGTCAGTCATGCTGGATGTTTTGTACCCCTAATCATTGTTATTTCAGTCACAGTGAGGAGTCTTCAGTCGGTTAGGCCTACTTTGAACTAAGCCCAGGGGCCAGAAGACATGGCAAAGCATCCCCACAACTTAGGATTTAACCTCAACCATTGAGTTCTCCTAAGAGTTTGAACCATTTAAAACTAAACATTTTCCAAATAGGCATTAGCCCTAGTTTGATTGCTATAGGCCCAGTCAACGTTACTTTGGCGGAGAACTTTCATTTTGTACCCACTTGTCTTGTACACATCCACCGCAATAACAAAACACTATTATAACTAGCCTGTTAGTTACCTAGGGCCTACTCATGTCATTTTCTCCTGTAACTACTCAGCCGTTGCTCCGAGTTAATGTCTAAAATCTATCCTAGGAAAGGAGTGCCTACCACCTACCTAGTCTAGAAGTATCATGAAAACAAATATAAAGTTACCAATCAAACTTCACTCTATAATACCTACACAGGCTACAACTTAGCATTCAGGGTAGGCCTAGGGTTGCCAGATGTCAATTATAAAAAATTGGGATGGGGTTGGGTTGGAAGTGTGTGTGTGCTAATTTTGTTTTTCAAAATTTAAAAAACACTTCACATTTTCAATCATTAGTATTAGGTAGGCCTAGTAGTTTTAGGGCGCTTTAACAGCAAAGATTATTCGATCATTATTAGAGATAGGCCTACTAACCTACCTAGGCCTAGGTAGCCTATAATCTTAATTTGACGGAAGTGTTATTTTGCATTAAATTTATGATTTTCCTTTTTGTAGGCCTAACTGAATATTATTTTGTATTTACTTGGTTTTTGGCCGTGGAAAGTAGTTTCTGGACTTATTTAATCACTTTTAGTTGCTGGAATCGGTCGTTTTGGTACTAGGTAAGTCTAGTTCAGTTGGTGCGGTCCAACTTTTCAACACAGTTTTTTTTTCAACGAAAAAGAATAAAAACAAAAGGTTTTGAAGTTTTTTTTGTTACTAGGTATATAACAGTAAAAACGTGATGATTCTATTTTGGATTTTTTTTATTATGTTATTGTAAGGTTACTTGCAGTGAGTACAACATCTCAGCACGATAGGAATAGGCCTAGGCCGCGTCGCTCCTCGCTACTTATAACTTACTTTTGTTTATAAAACAGAAGCGGAAAATTATTTTTAATTGGTTTCCGCGCATTTATTTTTAATTTACTTTGAAATATCAGTGATTTGGCAAAGAAAATAAAGTAAAAAAACAAAAAATGGCAATTTCGTCAAACTAGTAGAGTTCCGCCTACCTATGTACATTCACACTATAGGCCTGGCCCTACTTAAAATATTTTGCTAAATTCTCCAATCATAATGCGTTTTCCCAGTTTGTACGGTAAACACTCGTGCGTTTAAGTTCTTTGTCCCTGATGCACGTGCACTCTCACTCTCTGATTTACTTTCGTCGACATCGTCCGAGTCCGACATAGCAACCTTTCTAGTCCAGAGACTGGATACTACTAATTTCATTTTCAGTTCCACACTGACACGTTTCTTCCCGTGCAAGGATGGTTCATGTTACTCAGTCAGGGTTGTGAAGTGCTGTGATTGGTTGTTAAGCGTGGGTGTGACTGACGCGAGTAGGAGTCGTACGGGCGCAGGGGGGGGGAGAAGAGGGGTAGTGAATTGCAGACAACAAAAACGTTTTTGTCTTCGTCGCGAGTGGCCAGAAGTTTTTTACTAAGTGGCGAGCCAAGAGAGACCAATATGCTAATTTTATAGTCAAGTTGCTACATAAAAAAAAAATCGGACAGCATATGTTCCGATACAAAATGAATCGAGACGTAGGACACAACACCTAAAATCGGGACGTCTGGCAACCCTAATTCAGAGGCCAGGTCACTTGAAGCGCGGTAGGTCCAAGGTGGTAGGGCCTAGGACTAGTCTTGTGTGGTGGCCATGGAGGATCTGGTAAAACTTCTGTATATTGACGCACCGATTTTCTGCTCGATTTCAGCGGATAGTGCCAATGTTTAAAACACAAAAAATTAGTTATTAAGACCGCTGGTCTTGATTAGCCTACAAGAAACCAACGTGCTTGTTTCTACCCCCGGCCCCCTACAAAGAAAGCTGGAAAATCTCGTAATTGACATTACATCAGTTTCAGGTGCGCTCTTCAAACAAAATTCCTTGAGCTGGTGCGGCAGGATGGTCAAAAATGTTGTTGTTGGTTTAGTCTAGTTTGTTGACGTAGACCTATGGTTGGTAGGCCTGCTTCCAAACGGGGGTCTATTAAAGTTGCGAGAAAGTGTGTTACTATAGGCCTATAGAGGTAGGCACTATTAATGAGGTTCCTTCTATATAGCAGACTGTTTTTAATTTATAACCGATGAACCTCACAGGGCGACCCTGTCACGTAACGGAGTCAACTGTGAACACGCACTTGGAAAATTGTGAAGCCGGATCAAGCACTGTGCGCTCCACTTAGTGATTAAAAAAAATTAAAAAAATAAATTGTATTTAGAGTCTACCCACTCAGTTATGTAACTGATTTTCAGTGGAGGACTTTAAATCAAAGCAACCAAGCCAACCCTGTAGGCCCCGACGCAATCGACGAGTGAGCGATAACCAACCAAAGATCGATATTTTTAATAGGAAATATAGCAATCAGTGGTATGGACAGTGCGAACACCCGCGAATCAACGCCAGAATCAACAAGGCCGATTCAGAACAACTCTGAATTTACTATGTGCTTGTTGGTAGGACTGGACGCTCCAAAGTCACCGTTTACAAACTCCTAAGACACGAACTGATGGACTTAAGTCCAAATCAGAAGTTAAAAAACTACTGACTTTAGCGGGAATCAAACCCTGGACCTTCTGCATTGGAAGCAGATACGCTAACCACAAGACCAACGAGCCACACAACAAGACCAACGAGCCACACAATTAAAAAACGCTCCAGACAGTTATTGCACGGTGCAACCCGGGTCACCCAGTTTCTATTAAAAAACACACAGCAGGCTAGGCCCAGTCAAAATTTAAACACGGCAAGCAACTCCTAGGGAAATAAAATGTAGGCTAGGCAAGTCAATAAAACCAGACCCTAGGTTGGATCCAAGCCAGCAACGATCTTAAGGTCGATGCACAATTGCCCGGTAACGAGAACGAGAACGGGAAGAAAGTTTAATCTCATGATAACTTACGACATGATGCACAATAAAGCTTCCCGTTACCGTATCCCGGGATAGAGAACGGGAACTTTGCCAAGTTTTAACTTTTCGTAGGCCCTAACGTTCCCGTTCTGTAGATTACCAGAACCAATCGGAATTCGGAATCAAGATAGGCCCTAAATCAGCTGATTGATGGTTTACACGCGAGTAATATGCGAAATAAATTAAATAAAAATGTACGAAATAACAAAATAACAACATAATAAAAATAACACACATTTGTTCCCGTCGGCTTTGGGTGTATAAACCCAAAACCGTCGGCTTACATCGAAGCCCTTAACGTTAAGCGTCTTCCCGTTCTCATTCTCGTTAACGTTCTCGTTACCGGCCAATTGTGCAAAATGGAATGGTCCATATAGCCAAGGCCTCCCTAGGCTACGCTAGGCTAGGCTAGGCTTAGCCTAGAGGCCCTTTGGTCAGAGGGGGGGTCCAATGCAGAATCAACCAAAGAGGGCCACTTATGGACTCATAGGGGTACGGGGGCGAGGCCCCAGTGGGGGTTGGCAGGAACCCCCCTCCCCCATTGGTATCTAGCAACCTTCACAGAAAACACTAGAATGTTAAAAATTTAGAGGTTTGTGGTTGATTTTGCATGAAAAAGTTAGCCTAACTAGGGGCTAGCCTGGGCCTGGCGCCTAGCCTAGACCCTGCCGGTAATTATTATATAAAGTAAAAGGAAGAAGGCCCACATCGTCACAACTTACAGGTCCTTCTGAAAGGGAGTTGACTTGCTCAGTGGCCAAGCCAGGGGCCCAGCTCACCATTAGGGCTGGAAAACAGCATTGAGACGACTCCAAGAGACCTAAAACAGTAAAAAATATATTAATTAGTGGACAAAGTACATATTGCAAGAAAATATTACAGCAATTAAGTGATCTGCATTAATAAATTTACCATAATATTGCAGTAAAATCTTATGCCGGTCATTACGTCAAGGTTACACAAACGTGACGTCATGACGTGTAGTGTGTACGTTTTCTTCTTCTACGGAGCTACGGATAAGTAGACCAAGTATCGGCCAGCTGCGAATAGAGGGTTCTTTGTTGCTTTTGTAGGGGTATTCTTACCCGCTAAATTCAAAATATAAATTTCATTTCGACTAACTAGATATGAATTTACAAAGAAGCATACAAATTATCTAGTCTTTATGAAAACACGATCTTTCAGCCCCGTCTTGGTATTTTTTTTTACCATATTCTTCCATCATAACGATCATGACGTAGGCCTATACCTTTTCTGTACATCCTCTAAGTTTTCATTCTGTAATTTGGGCAAGTGGTTTGATGAAAAACATCTTTGTTTTTGGCTCACCTTTCAATTTTCACAATTTCCGTTAAAATTGAAGGCTTGCTGAAAAAATCTGAAATGTGATATTTTTATGTCACTCTGTTTTGTTTTTTTTAATATATATTTTTGCATTTATCACTTGCAACACCGACAGTGCTGGCCCGACTCTGATTCGGGAAGTTCGGTTCAAATCCCGTCGAGACCGGCAATGCTGACTGAAGCTTTTTCCGAGGTTTTCCTCAGTCGTCACGGCGAATGCAAAGGATTTTTGAGTCCTCTAAAACATCCCTCCGGACATCCATTCACAAAATTGTCCTAACTACAATATAGCTACCTAATTTGTCACCTGAAAAGGAGCATGCATCAGGTTTCCCACGAAATACATAAGTAAATCACTTGCAAATGTCTTAGCTTGAAACGTGTTGTAATTTTCAATTTCATTCAACTTTGACCATCTATGTTTGAACATATTCCCTGGCTGGAATCACGTGACAGTGTGCTCATGCGCACATGAACAAACATGGTTTGTTTGTGATTTGGGGCGTTTGTCTGCACTACGTGTTCTAACCACGAGTCCATGGATTACCTCCTCAGCCGGCTCGACGGCTTCAATAAGACGGAGAACAGGGAAAAATTGATCCCCACATGCAAATTTAAAAAAGAGTAGGCCTCTCTCTCTGTAGGCATGGATAAAAACTCATTTCAATGAAAAATGTAAACATATTGAAAGATAGACAGATATAAACACATCTAGCTAGTATGAGCATGTTCAAAAATTAACTTTAAAACAGCTCTGAGCTCAGTTGAGGATTTTTTGCACAACAAACAATTATGACTACTAATATCTACTTGTTTCTGTTATCAAAGCGTGGGCATCATTGTTCTTATGTTTTCGAGCATAAGTTTAATTTTTTGTGTTGGTGTATTTTTTAATACAATGCGGAACAATTGATTTAAAATTCGTATTAATTAATAATAGTTAGTGTTCAAGACCAAAAGTTGTATAAATGAACGTAATTATCTACATAAATTTCCAAAAACAACACGTACTGATCTGATGTTGCTTTGTAGAAATAACACATCTTGAATCTTGCACTGTATACTTAATAAATTGTCAAATTGTCCCTGGTCTGGTTTCTTACGTTGTAAATAAGTCGAGGTTCAAGATGCAAGATAGGTAGAACTTAGTGACAACAAAATTACAAATTTATACCCAGTAATAAAATTGTAATTCAAAAGCACCAAGTAATAGATTTTGACATAGCAATATTAACTCAGACTCTTACTCTTCCAAATAATCTTCTTAAAGAGAATAAAATGCTTTGTTTTAGTATTTCAATAACATAACTATAGCATCCTCCATCAAGAAGTAAAACTTGACGGTTCCTAGCGGTTAATTGGTTTCAGTTGAAATAAAACTAAAAGTTTCGTAAATAACAGAAAGTAACTTTAGTTTGTCTGCCCAAATCACCACAACAAAATAATAGAAATGAGTTTTCTTTGCAACTTTCAAAAGGACATTTTATAAAGACAGAAAGCACAAAGAACACGCCTGGAAAATATCTAAAACTTTCAGAGACTCTCCTTGAAACTAAAGTTGTTCTTTTATTTCTTATCCGGATATTAAACATGGCCACCGCTGACTTTCAGAGTTTGAAGTAGTTTTGAAACTGAAGAGTCATCATTCCTAGCAATAAAACTGGCCTTGAAATGCTCACATTTAGACATTTTGAGGGATATTTGAGTGAGAGAAGCGAAAACATCAATTTGACTATACTTAAAACAAACTCAAACATTGCTTGTTTGCAACAGCTATACTACTATCTACTCGTCTTCGAAATCTCAGCAACGTTTCTACCACCCACCGCGCAACAAATACTACTAAACCATTATTATAATATACTAGGAAAACGCTTAAGTCCCACCGCGTTGATGGATGAGCTTTTTAAAGTTTAAAGTTTGCTTGGGATATCTTTACTTTTGCAAGTGCTTTGTTTTGCTGCCTACGCATTGTAGGTGAATGTTGTCAAGTTTCTTTTGTTTCTTGTCAATTGGTATTATTTACCGTAAAAAACTTATATTAAAAGCTTTATTTCTATGGATTCTGGCTAACTTTTTCAACTTTTTTTTCAAAAGGTACTACATCACCATAACCTTAATGTCCATGTATAATATGAACGTTGTAGCCCCACCCGTTTGGTCAGAATTGGCCCATATGTCACGAAAATATCGCACTAAAAATCGAAAAAAAATCGTAAAAGTACGATATTCATGAGAAATATTTCTTCGATTGTACCCAAAAACAATACACCTCTAAGTTCAGAGATTTCGAAGGTCCTGTCAAATTTTCATCAAGATCGGATAAGCCGTTTGTCTGGTAGAGAGTTAACAAACAGACAAAAAAACAAACAAAAAAAAAAAAAAAAAAAAAAAACAAAAAAAAAAACACCCGAGCTAAATTTTTTGGGGGGTCGGTGAAATTGAAGTCTTCGCTTCGCTCATCCAATTATTTATTGAGTATTGGGTATTGAGACAAAATGAGTTTGGTTGTTATAACAGAACTTTTAAAAGAAAAGATCATATTTAATCATTTTGTTCAATGTTCAGTTTCTTCTACAGCTTGTGAAGTAGACAATATTTTATATAAAATGTTGACATGCTCTCTGATTTCGACAAGCGAATTCTTTGTAAACAACATTTCAACCTTCAAAATATGTTGTGTAAATTTTTCGTCATGAAGTGGTCTTAAATATTCGTGGAAATTCGCTGGATTTGGCGATTGAACGAACTATTTAAAAATAGTTAATCCATTTAACTGATTTATACATAAAGTTTCTTTACTTGCATTTTCTTCGAATAATATGGCATCATTGTAACTTTCACTTTTATGTTTATTTACTGCTATAGCATTTAGACATTGTATAAAGATATACTGTAAAGTGTAAAGCAATGAAAGTGCGAAACTGTAAACTGAGTAATATTTCCTCTTGGCCCTCTTCCAAAAACGTAACACTTGATATTCTTCTTTAACGCAAAACTTTGGTCATAATTAATGAAATTTACATACGAGACCCATAAAACCCATGTCCGACTCTATTAAACTCCGACATTATCAAGTTTACTTCAGCCCGAGTCTCTCGAAACCACATTACAGAGGGTTAAGTTACATCACTGGACGCAAATTTAGTCTAATGTCTTGAAAAGAACAGTAAGCTATGGAAGCCTTTGTTAAACAGTCGTTGTCATTAGATTCCATAGCACAGAATAATGTATGACTGAAAGAGCGTTCGTTTACTTCTTTTCATTTCAAACAAGATTGGAGTAGAACGGAGTTGAAGAGTCTATGTTTGTTATGAGATGTAAAGTTAGGGGATATAGTCCAGTTTAGAATCGAATTTCCGTTTGCATTTTGTTGAGACAGATTTTTTATGATTGATTGTTGTAGAGGGTCACTAGTAGATGAGAAATCACGAGTATATATTTTTCTTTGTTGGGTTCTTGGAGCCAAATTTGGATTTTGTGATTTTTATACTTTTGGCGATAACTTCTCGGAAATGGGTCTAAACGAAAAATTTCAAATTGCATTTTTCTTTGCTAATTCAATTGAAATCAGATAACATTAGTTAAATTTATGTTCTTGTTGAAATGTACAGTCAGTACCAAAAATTCAGATACCATGTGTTTATTTTTACAAAGTACGACCTGTACCGTCTTAGGAAAATTTTTGCGAATTAATCATTTGCGATCGTAATGTTTTAAATTGAAAAACAAATTAATTAAGTGGTTTGCGGTTTTTGTATCTTTTAAACTATGGTGAATAACGGAGGTTCAGGAATGGTTTTGATTTTGATCTCTGCGATTTTATGCTGTTAAATCGAGTTTACCATGTTGTTTTAGAAGGTTGATATTGTTCAAGAAGGCAGTGGGACTTTAGTAGATTAGAGTTATGGTTGAATCGAATACAACTCAATGATTCTCGAGCTCACATAAAAAACCATTATCAATAACTTAATACAATTTTCATTGGTTAATAATCTATGAATGTTTAAAAGCGATCGATAGTCGATTTATCTGTTAAACATTCCAATACAACTCAATGATTCTCTAACTCGCATAAAAGAACCATTGCTATTATATGAAACTAGCAATAAGAAATAATAAAGCAGAATTCAATCATGTAAAATTAAATATTGATAATCAATTGATTACCCACTAGCTGATTTGTAAGTATAAGTATCCGGGTAATCTTTAATCGTCTGTAAATTAACAACGTATACAATTATAATTTACACTTGTTTATTTCAGGTGTATTTCTGTACTGAGTTTTTTTGTCCTTATGTTTAAATCAATTTTTATAACTTAAAAGGATAGACGCTTAATTTAAAAAAGTTTTTGTATCCCCATCTCCCACTTTTTATTGTGTAGTTTCACCTCATAATCTTTAAGCCTGCAATCGCGTTATAGTTTGCTTAGTTTTGTTTCCTGTGTTCAATGTACATAAGCGCATTTACAACATTATTAACAGCTTAACTACGAGTTTACTTATTGCTCTCGGGAAATTTGACGTTTATATTGTGCTTATAAGTTATAACGTGGTCTTATACTGTTTTTAGAGATTAATATATTCATTTATTGAATGCCCAATGCAAAGTTCAAAATACCTTTTAAGCTGGGATCACCACGTGTTAGGAGTTGGTTCGAGTCATATAGATGGTAACCACGTACTAAATTAAATCCGTGTAAATAATTAGTAAATAGAAATATCGAACGAACAATAAGCTTGCCAGCGTTTAGACCCTTTATTATGAATTTAAGACACAAAGGTTCAAAAGGGCTTAAACTAATCATATTTCAAAAGAAAAAAATTATTGGAAAAGTTTTCAAGAATCACGGGAGGAAACGAGAGTATTTGAAAGTACACGAACGGACACTAGAATGCTTGAGGGTACACTAGTTAACACGATAGGACACCAGGAGATATGAGATACACCAGAAGAAACAAGACAGTATACTTTATATATAGTACTCGAAACACTAGTGTACAATACAATGCATGAGGGTACACTAGAGTTTTTAGATAGGACACCAAAGATACGAGATAATTCGAGAGTACACAAGAGTACACTATCTTACACGGGAGTACACAAAGAGCACAAGAGGAGAGGACATAAGAGTACATGGCAGGACACTACAGGCTAATAGAGTACAGTAGAGTATTATATACCATAGTGCACGTGATATCACGATAGTACACACGAGAGTACAAGATAAAAAAAAAACGGGAGTTTAATACGTAAATGCACAATGGCATATAGAGGGGTGCACTAGAGGACCTAAGAGGACAGAAGAGTACAAGAGAGTACACTAGAGCACAAGAGGACATGAAGAGTACAAGAGAGTACACTTCAGGATAAGAAAGTAGAGTACACGGGAGTACACCAGAGGAAGCCGGAGAAAAATGTGTATTATTATTCTATCTGGCACGGAAAGCTCTACTAATACTGACGCTATAAGAACAAGGTGCACTGTATCAATCCCGAGATAAGAGCAGAGTTCTGTTCGCTGCTAGAGAGAAAACGCTAGAGATCACTCTCAGAGATAACACGGAGAACGCTCGGAAGCGCACTAGAGGAGAGTCGTTGAGAGAACACGGGATAATGAGATTATTAGATAGGACGTGAGAAGAATGTACGAGCAGTGAGTTCTAGGTTAACACTCGGGAATCTTTTGACACAGAATCTGGGCGCAACGTAACCTTCAAATCAACACAGAATCTGGGCGCAACGTAACCTTCAAATCAACACATATTATTAACTTTTGATTTTTAGGCCTAGTTATTGTTGCCATTCGTGTTAACCTATTGTATGTTTACTGAAATGTATGTTGTACTGTTTTTATTACATTTTATGTTTTTATGTTTTTAAATTTATTTTAGCCTACCTGAACGTAAAATGGCAGCAATGCTGTATTTAAGTGTTAACCAATAAATAAATAAAAACATTTAGAATTCTTATGATATACTCTATTACAAATTACATTATAATTTTTACAATTGATAAACATAGTATTTATATCTAATTTAAAACGAACGCGGATGAAAGGTTTACCTTCTGTAAATTTGTTCCTGTCATTATCTAGATATTCATAAATGAAACTTATCATTTTACACAGCTGTATGTACACCATTTACCATAATATCAAAGTGTTTATCTGTATACCCATCCCTAGATTTACTTCTACTCGAGGGTGTACAACAAAACTCAACTCATTTAAATGAATCTTAATAAAGATTGTTGCATTTAATGTCAATAGTCGAATCTCGGCATAAAGACATGTTGCAATACATACAACATAAAACTGCACTCATGGAGAAAAATAATAATTAAAATACTACATAAATAGAAAACTTTACATTGATTTTTTCACGTCTTTTAGAAATGAACACAAGTCTCCCAATCTACTAAAAATACAGCAGAAAAATTTCCCTTGGAGACCATCCCTTCCACAGTCTAAGTAAGTTAATGGACATTTATTAGAACCATCCAAATTCATGTCTAAATAACAATCAGATTCGTATTAGTAAAAAAATAATTGTTCACAGTGCCATATTACACTTCTTGATAGTTTGTGACAGGTTAGGTCAACTCGCTATTATTACACATACTAAATGCAAAGACCGTAGGCCTACTACAAAACACACAAAATTAACAATAAATATAATTACAAGGTCCAATTACAACGATAGCAACTTTGTCGGTGTTGAAATCACTTTGACGTTTAACGAGGATTGTTCTCTAAGGGTGATACTGATAGACAAGGGTGAACTTGGGTCGTTACTTCAATTGTTCCGCTTTGGCAGCTTTACGCGAGTTTTTTCACACATGACGAAGTGTCACCAACTTTCAAACAATGACAAACTTTTTTATGTCTGAACTCCACACGAAGCAAAAAGAGAGTTCTGACAAACAAACAACCTATTAACAAAACTTATCTCATAGTTGTCGGTTGTTTGGTAGTCTTTAGTTCTATTTTTTTTTTAGATAAATCCGCATGATTACAATAATTATTCAGTGGCGCATTTATATATGGACATATTTGATGATTTGTAACACTGCACTTCTCAATCGTTGATATATATTCCAACGTTTTGCCCAGTTTGAATTGAAATTAAATCATATACACATTCTTTATATATATATATAAAATATATATAATATATATATATATATATATAATAAAATAATAAAAAAAATAAAAAAAAAAAAAAAATAATAATAATAATAAAAAAAATAATAAATCATATATAATTATATATATATATATATATATATATATATATATATATATATATATATATATATATATATATACCATATATACCATATATATATATATATATATATATATATATATATATGATTTTATTATTTTTTATTATTATTATTATTTTTATTTTATTTCATTTTTTTTTTTATTTTTTTATTATTATATAATATATATATATATATTATATTATATATTTATCCACCGTAAATTAATAAATTAAATAAAAAAATCCGTATTTAGAGTGTACCCACTCAGTCACACAACTGATTTTCAGTTGGGGACAGTAAATCAAAGCGACCGAGCCAACCCTGTAGGCCCCGACGCAATCGACGAGTGAGCGATAACTAACCAAAGAAAGATATTTTTTAATAGAAAATATAGCAATCAAACAGTGTTTGAATATTACGACTGGTAAATGTACAAAACATGAAATCTGATTGAACCCATAATATAAATTAAAATATTTTTCATTTACCATTTTGTTTTATAAAGAAAATAGCAAACGAAAATGTCATACCAATCAATCAAAAAACCGATACCTTAAACCGAATATTTTCCGTATAAATCGATATATTTAATTTTTTCACAATAGAAAATATATTGATGCGTTGAGTGAGAGCTGTCAAGCAGAATATACCAAGCGGTCGTTCGCAATGAATGATTATGTTAAGCCTGGACGAAGCGCGAGTTGTTCTTCCATTGATGTGAAATCTGTTGTCGTTATATAGGGCGTATAAATGAACGAACAATCACGGTATTTGTGGTTTTAAGTCTTTTATTATCATGAATACTTTATCCCGCTCTGGCAAACTCGGATTTGTTCGGTTATATATTATGGTTTGTTCTTCCTGAAGTTAAAGTTTAGAGTTTGTAAACTTATCCTGAATTCCACGGCTAGGGTAAACAGTGGCTAAGTTTTGTCAGGAGCAAATACTAAAACATTTATAAGATTAACCGAAGTTTAAGTTCGATGTTTAAGTAACCGTCTCAAATTTCATAAGGCAATAACTATAATTAATATAAAAATATAATAATAATATAATAATATAACCATTACATAACCACAAATCGGAGGTTATGCTCGGTTTTCATCGTGAGACATGACACACGTACGAAAGGACGGACTATGGTACTATAAAGTATTGATTTTAAGAATATATTTTCGTTTGTCATCGTCTTTGGAAGCTAAATACAGATTGTAAATATTCCCCGGCGGATGAACTGAATAGAAAAGTATACAAAATAAAAAATACATCAATAACAGTAGTTTAATGAAAATGTCAACTTCTAACGCCAGCAATGAATACTTACTTTTTCTGTGGGTTAAAACGAAATGTGTATAAATAGTATAATATATCAATGTCTATGCAATGAGTTATTATTTTTCTGGTAAAGAGATAAATAACGGCCCTATACGTCTTTTGCTAAAAGTTTAACCGTCAGGATTTTTTTTTTATCATTTCACCCTAACGTAAATAAAAGTACAAATTATTGGCGCTTCGTTGAACAAAGTATTGCAAAGCGCTTTGGTTGTCATCGATTTATTGGCTTTTAACATATAAATATTCACACTATTTTCATTTGAAATCCCTTTTGTCATAGACGTATTGACAGCTCTGCTGTGGTCACCTCGTTTAACGTTACGAATATAGTTCACGTCAACACTTCAACTGCATAAAGTCCGGTACATTATAGGATTAAATGTGTTGTGCGCTATGACGCCATACGTGTATTTTTAAGCCCTTTGATAACAATGAACGGTTATAAATATAATTATTCAAAAACTTTATTTACAAAACAAAACCGAATACCATAACGATTATAACGAGTTTTTTCCTGTATGATTGTGCATAGTTAAAACTGAACTGAACTTGTAAAATACATTAACTGTACGGTCATGAGAAGCAATTTCTTATTTACCTGAATAATGAACATTTCAATTTTTGGCAATTTGATTCTGGCCTTAGAAAAAGTTAACAAATACAATGATATTATTAATATTCTATTATTGTTAGTTTTTTTTTCATTTAGTGTACTGCGGTTAATTGTAACGCCATTTCGAAAATACTTGTGAATTATAATAAGTACTACTAAAACGCCAAAGTCGACCCCAAAGAGACCAGGTGGCTCGCAGGAGGGGACTTTCACAGAGAGGTTATTGTGAGAAGTTACGGTGACTGATGATTATACCAACTAAACTCTAAACCCTATAATTTATATCTTTATATCAATCAACTTAAATACAAAATGTTCCCGAGTTTTAAACACATGACTCGCTCACTCGTCTAACGACGTTTTCCTAGTCTAGTTGGCACCCATATACCCGAAATGTGGAAGACCTGGGTTCAAACCCCTTGACGGGAAAGATTTATTAATTTCTGGATTGTACTTAAAAAAGTATAGAATATGTTTTGAAATGCAAACAATTATATGGAAAACATAGCCAGTACGAAATACGTGTAAAGATTGCAAGGTTTACGCAATCTCCCATGGAACTTGAGGGAACCTTGAACCTTTCAAGATTCGATACACCTTGGTCAATGCATATGCATTCACAGCATGACAAATAAAAAATTAAAAAAATATTTCTCCAAGAACTAAGCCATTGTTATTTAATTAAATCCTGTACATTTGCAGCCTATTTACCAATTTGTAGGTTTATATCGCAACGGATTTTGCTAATTTTGTTAGCAGTTCTCAGTTAATTTAAAATTTCAGCGCAATCTGTTCAGCTATTCGTCTGACTTTTATAGAACACACACACATGCACAGCCACAGAATCACCATATTTTTTAAATTGAGATACACAGTCGCTGCGCTCCCTCGTCTTACAATATTCCAATCATAATTGTGTACACAGCAACCGATTTGCAATATCCGTTATTGTATTATTATCCTTCATAATTGTATGTTTTCATTGTAAAAGTTGGATGGGCATAATTTAGTTTGAGTCGTTTGAGCTTATTTGCGTTCTGAAAGTGACAGATCAAATCATAATTGCCAGGAATATGTATCGGAATATCTCTTTATCAGAATCAATCAAGCATTTGACGGAAATTTATCCAATCGACCTTATATTTTAGGCTGCTGAAAAACATTAATTAATACACACAGAGAGTTCACGGTTTTCTATAGAAACAAGTGAGTATACCCATCCTTCAATATTATAATTAACATTTTACATTTTCCAAAACAGATCTTTTAAGCGAAACGAATTTTAAAATATAAAATTTCTATTCAAATGAGTGTTTGTATATTGGTTTATGTTATAACAATATCCCGACCAATTAATCCGTATTGGTTTAAACCGCAGTCCATGTTTGTCCAAGTATATTTCAATATCTAGTGATTTAATTTCAGCGCACAGTATTGAAGCGAGTATAAGCGTGTTTGCGAGCGGTTGCTAATCTCTAGCCGGCTATAGAACTGCTAAGTGGCCACGCAGCGAGACAAACCACTATATAGTTACAGGGTTTAGCTAATCGATAACGACTAATGAACTAGTCAAGCTTTAACTAGCCGCAAAACACCCCGGGCAGATTTACTACTTTGAAGTCCACAGCACTCACTTTCCTAATGGAAGTGTCAATATTTGCCAAGCATGCCAATGCATTCAATTAGTATCAAAGAGTCATCTTCCCTGTTCGTTTGTGAATGGTCGTGTGTGTTACCAATGTGTGCTGGCCCCATAGATAGGCCTACAGCTAATCAGTAATGTGGTAGAATGTTCGAGTTTAAACTAGTGATGATAAAATGCCCTTTGCCGTTACAATAAGAGAACTTCACATTGATCATACTTATAATGTATTGGTATTTAACAATAGATTTTGAGCCTGATTAAACATATAATCAAACCTAAAGCCCTCCAGCCTTTTAGTTCATATTGTATCAAAGAGCTTTTGACAGGCAACAAATTAATGACATGGTTGGGTATTATTAGAGAAAGAGATATGTGTATTTGCATTAAGCATTTTAAATTTTTATTTTATAGCACTTTAATTTTTACTTTGTAGCATATTTTTCCCCCTAAAAAAACTTGTATATGAGGTTCTCATAAATTTAAATTTATAATTAGGTTGTAAAGGTTAATTTAAAATTAACTGAATTGAAATTTGGGTGAAAAAAGGAAGATTGCCATGTTTGTTAATCAAAATAGGAACGAAGAAACTCATTTACCTAAGATTGCAGTCATCTTTCTTTGATTTTTAAATATCGTTTAGAGGGCGATACAATATAGCCTTAAGATCATTTCTATTACACAAAAAAAAACATATTTATCGAACAAATCATGAAAATAATTATAATTATGATAATACGCCCGTAGCACGGGCATATATTGTCACGAAATCAATAACGGCAATGATGAATGAAACTTAAAGTCGCTTATTAATAGGAATTAAGACGGCGATAGGAATTGTGGACCAAGCGACAAAAATGATAAAAATCTTCAATGCTTTGTTCCTATTAGTATTAGATAAAGTGTTTTGAAGCTATCTACAAAGTTCGAAATGGAGGTAACAAAGCGTGTAATTTCTTTGATAACGATCCGTTGTCTTGTTTTATGTCAATTTGAAATTTGCCGCACCTCGTTGAAACGATAGTAAGTAGGAAGGGACAGTGGCGTGGCGAACTACTAAGAGTGATCGGTGCCTACAATATTTTAACAACACCCACCCCCTTCTTTCGTGGGCAACAAGGGGGTCTGGGGGCGTGCCCCAGTTTAGTCCCGCAGGGAATTTTTTTCAATTTTGATGATCCTAGAATGGATTTGGTGCGTTTTACCAGCAATTAATATGATTTTATAGATGTTGATAGCCTCATGTTTATGTAATGAAATTTTAATGAAATGGCTGAATTTTTTTTCTGTTGAACTCATAAAACCAACGGTTTATCATTCTTTTTAGTTTTCCACAGTTTAGCCCCGCAGAGAATTTTTTCAATTTGGGTCATCCCAGAATGGATTTGGTGCGGTTTACCAGCAATTAATATGATTTTATAGATGTTGATAGCCTCATTTTTATGTAATGAAATTTTAATGAAATCGCTGAAAATATTATGTATTTTTTGAACTCATAAAGCCAACGGTTTGTAATTCTTTTTTGTCTTCCCCAGATTAGCCCCGCAGGGAATTTTTTTAATTTTGGTGATCCTAGAATGGATTTGGTGCTTTTACCGGCAATAAATAAGATTTATTAGACGAGTGAGCAAAGCGAATGAGGATTAATATTCAAGATAAACGGCGCTTATTCTGTGACTCTGTGCGTGTGTGGGCTAGTGTGAACTATAAAAATCAGCCGAATCGCTGAACAGATTGCGCTTATGTTTTAATTGTTGAACTCATAAAGCCAACGGTGTGTTATTTCTCTTCGCCTTCTCGTAGCGGCATAGCCAGAATTTGGGAAAAAATAAACATTATGAAAGTAATCAATAAAAGAATTTAGTAACAACAAGAGGAATCCGGGGCCTTCCCATTTGAAAAAAAATTGTTTGTCCTAGATTGTTAGATAATCTGTGCATTTTGGAAATCAATTTGGTTATTTTGTTCGTTTTCTCCGTTTATTGGCAGAGCCATTATTTGGGATTTAGGAAAACTACTGAAACGCATAGTTATGAAAACTAGGGGCTCCGTGGGCTTTCCCCCAGAAAAATATTATTTAAGGTAATTTGGTACAAATCTGTGAGTTTTGAAGAAAATCTTTGTTAGCAATTTTTGAAGAGAAAAGATACGATTTTATTCTTTTACGGACAAACTTGCTGTCTCGATTTCATTGAAATCAATGATCTTTTATCTAGAAATTGTACTGGAAATACTTCAATTCAAATAGGTCCAAGAATGTTCTTCTTATATTGCATTCACGACGTCGATAATCCTGCTTCATAAGACGACAAACATAATTAAAAATTAAAACAGAAAACTCGAAAATGTTCTAGACTTCCTCCATGCCACCAGCTGTTATTTAATTTATAAATTCCTCAAATCAATCTATTCAATCAAATGAAATAAGTTATAGTATAACGAACGTGTCTATTCATTTAGCAGAATTGTTGAATTGTTACCTGTTATTAGTTGAGTTAAGAACTTTTGGATGAATATCCATCATGCATGTTGTCTGCACTTTTACTAAAAAATCATGATTCATGACAAACTTTTACAACAGTCCAGTAAAACTCTAAGGTAAGTAAAGAGCTGTAGCCATACAATTCAGTAGGTGTGATTATAACAATTAAAATAGTCATATAAAGTATATAAAATATTATGTTTCATTAAAAAGTAATGGATGGGGTGGTCCCCTGGGGGACCACCCACCCACCCCTTTTGGTATCGGTGCCTGGGCTCCGATTTGGTATGTTCGCCACGCCACTGGGAAGGGAGACCAGTCAACCAGAAGTCTCCCACGTCAACGGCTCAAGTCAACACACTCAACAGGTTGTCAATATTATCGTTACCCTATTCTTGCTTCAGCATGTTCACATGCTATTTTTATTAGGAAAACGCCGAAGTCGTTGCTAGACGAGAGATTGTTCCAATAGTTCTTTGTAGCATAAAAAACCATGATTAAGAGGTACGTGTATATATAGCATTTTCAAGTGTGATTTTAAAGCGTTTGTGAATCAATTTTTTTTCCACCTTGAAAAACTTGTGTATGAAGTTTTTTCGCATTTTTATATTAACGATATGGGCAATTCCGTATACTATTCTTTTAAACTTAACAAAGTCCAGTCCAAATAAACCAGAAATTACAAAATCCATCTGAGCCATGACAATCACATTGAAGAAGGGATGAAATAAAATGCCGTCGATTCAACATTTTGAAGAAAACTATACGCTTCTTTGAGGAGAAGTTATGGCCGGGACTCAATTCAATATAATATTCACTCATGGGACGTCCCAGGAGAGTTTGCGTATACCTCTGGTTCGAATACTAGTGCAGGGATGACTTCCGGTTCGACACCTCAAACGCCTGCCCCCTCCTTGTCAGAGTTGTGAACTTGGGAGCCTCCATAACCTGGGGGACAGGGTTCCTGTCTTTATGTTTGTATCGCACTTACACGGCGTAAACTGCTGTATTGCAAGATTTGTTAAACAAACAAAACCACAAAGACAGTGACACTGCCCATGAGCATCCAACACCATTAAGTGGACACTGGTCCGAGGACCATGGGCGATATCACCTACCTCATAGTCCCCACTGGCTACTAAGTTCATGTGTCTTAACGTGAGCTTACCTACCTAAGTACCCATATGGACTATACTTAAGTAGGTACTTAAGTCACAGATATAAGTAGCCAGAGAATATTACTATAATATTATGAAACAGTATATTTTAGTATTCTTAAATGTTAATATTGGACCTTGCCACCATACAAAACTTTGTATACCTGTAAGCTAATAAATAAATGTAAATATAAGACATCGTCGCTGTAATGGCAAAATCTCGTGACATCAACAGCAAACATTTTTTTTTAACCTTCTGCTGTTTTTTTATTTTGTCACTTACGAGGCTCTACGTATCTACTATACCCCGGTCGACTGAGACAAGTAAACACCGACGGCTCTTCAGAGTACCCTCCACTAAACATGTCGGAAGTGCAAGCACCGCCTTTATACTAACGACGTCCGTTGCCCACTCTGCGTGGAGCAAGTCAGCAGTTTGCGTCTTCTGTCCCCTGTAGTCTGCATCACGACACGTCCGGAGTTCTCCCGCCCCCCCCCACACCTCAAACTTAGTTTCCCTGACACCCAAGGCAACAACAATCGCCGCCGGTTGCAGGAAGTGCCCAGGCTAAGCCCATTACCGAACTCTCCGGGCTATATTCTTAGCGGTAGCAGGTTGATGGTGTTACTCTGTTAAATGAGTTAAGTAAATGATTGTTATGGTCATCGGAATCGAAATCGTGAATGTCATTAAAATAACACGATGTTATCCGTAGTTTTAATTAGATTGAAAGTAGTTGGCGTAACTGACTTTAAATGGACGGTGTGACCTAATTTACTAGACTTCGAAAACAAAAGAGAATAAACGAAGTTTTGAGTTTATTTGGCTTTGTGTAATGTATACCACTAGTTTGCGTTGCAAATGCAATGAATAGCTAGCTTTTCTTATAAATGGTTCAGAAGAAGAAGAAGTAAATGGATTGAAATTAATGCAAACCTTGACCCAACGATTGAATGTAATTAATCAAAGTCAATGTTTGTTAGTATTCAAGCTGAATTTCTGAACAATTTATTGATTATTTATTTTACGTACGTATATCAAATTATATCTTCAGCTGGGAATTCGTTTTAGTCAAGCGGATTAAAGGAAAAACACAAGAACAATTAGGGGTTTTGTGGTAGAGGGCTGAATTTTGGACTGTATAACTCAGAACAATATTACAAGAAAATTGCCTCGAGGAGCCATGAAAAAATCCATCCGGTTAAGGGGGTAGAAGGGGTGAAAAAATGGCATTTTTCAAATATTAAAAAATTCAAAAATCAAACTAAATTTGATCTTAGATTACAAAATTATTACATATTGTAGATAAAAGTCAAAATTTTAATAAAAAATATATTATAACCATATATGTATATCTAACCAGATTTGCACCCTTTGTCTTTTTTTCACAAATTTACCCACTGTTCTGGGAGGATTAGCCTACCAGTTACGGGTTAAGTGATAGGGCCGTGAATTTTGTCTAAAACACTCAGAAGAATGATCTCAAAAAATTGGCCCGAGGAGCCCTAAAAAAAGTTGCTTGCTTATAGGAGAAAGGGGGGGTGTACTTAAAGGGGTTGATAAAACTAAAATAAAGAAATCCGTATTCAAATATTATATTTAGAACGCCATACTAATGTGTATTGTAGATTAAGGTCTAAAATTTAATTTAAAAAAATTAAAATTTCACCATATATGTAAATCTGATCAGATTATGCGCCCTTTTCCCATTTTCATAAAATTTCCTCAATATTACGAAAGTGTATCGTGCGACCACTCTTTTTGTCACAAATTCTCCTAATATTACGAATTAGGACGAAAACAAGATTTTGTGATGCTTTGGGTACATTTTTACTCAATGGACTTTGATCCCATTTTAACAAATTCACTCAATTTTAACGAAAGTGTATCGTGTGACCACTCGTTTTGTTCAAAATTATGCCAATAATAAGAACAAGGATAAAAAAAGTTTTTTAACACCTTAAGTACAGTTTCACTCAATGGACTTTGAGCCCATTTTCAAAAGTTTACTCAATATTAACGAAAGTATATCTTGTGATGACTCGTTTTGTCTCAAATTATCCTAATAATACGAATTAGGACGAAAATAAGATTTTGTCATACGTTTGGTACATTTTCACTGAATGGACTTTGATGCTATTTTCACAAATTTTCTCAATATTAACGAAAGTATATCTTGTGATCACTCGTTTAGTTCAAAATTATCCTTATATTACGAATTAGGACTGTATTCGCTGTGCAAATACGTTTGTGCGTGTGTGGGTTGGAGGTGGGGGTGGGGGGAGGCGAGGTGATTTCATTAGTAATGCTTGCGTGTGGTTTAATCTAACTCATGGTCTAATGCAAATTATTGAAAAGCTTTAATGATGTTGGGCATTTTGGTTGATATTTGAACTGTTTTTAGGTATTTTTTCGATAACGGAATGACGACCCCATGGTAACGGAACTACACCAGCGAATGTTATATTTAAATTATACTTGCATATGGTTAAATCTTACTCTTAATGATGGTCTTATGAAAACAAGGGTGATTACTAAACAAGGGAATCTACTTTACCTACATTTGACACTGTTTCAAAGCAATAGTGTTCAGTAATTCCGTTGAACGTTATTCCCTCACCAATGAAATGTGGAGTAAATACATTTTTTTAATAACATTTTTGATTAAGCTCTTCTCTATTTTCAAAGTGCATGACAATACATGTTCCCAATGCGTGAAGAATACTTATGTTGTACCAATTCGTATTATTTGAATAATTTGGGACCAAACGAGTGGTCACACGATACACTTTCGTTGATATTGAGTAAACTTGTGAAAATGGGATCAAACTCTATTGAGTGATAATGTACCAAACGTATGACAAAATCTTATTTTCGTCCTAATTCGTATTATTAGGATAATTTGAGACAAAACGAGTCATCACATGATAGACTTTCGTTAATATTGAGTAAACTTTTGAAAATGGGGTCAAAGTCCATTGAGTGAAACTGTACCTAAGGTGTTAAAAAACTTTTTTATCCTTGTTCTTATTATTGGCATAATTTTGAACAAAACGAGTGGTCACACGATACACTTTCGTTAAAATTGAGTGAATTTGTTAAAATGGGATCAAAGTCCATTGAGTAAAAATGTACCCAAAGCATCACAAAATCTTGCTTTCGTCCTAATTCGTAATATTAGGAGAATTTGTGACAAAAAGAGTGGTCGCACGATACACTTTCGTAATATTGAGGAAATTTATGAAAATGGGAAAAGGGCGCATAATCTGATCAGATTTACATATATGGTGAAATTTTAATTTTTTAAATTAAAGTTTAGACCTTAATCTACAATACACATTAATATGGTGTTCTAAATATAATATTTGAATACGGATCTCTTTATTTTAGTTTTATCAACAACTTTTAGTACACCCTCCCTTTTTCCTATAAGCAAGCAACTTTTTTTAGGGCTCCTCGGGCCAATTTTTTGAGATCATTCTTCTGAGTGTTTTAGACAAATTCACGGCCCTATCACTTAACCCGTAACTGGTAGGCTTATCCCCGCAGCACAGTGAATAAATTTGTGAAAAAAAGACAAAGGGTGCAAAATCTGGTTAGATATACATATATGGTGATATATATTTTTGTTATTAAAAATTTGGACTTTTATCTACAATATGTAATAATTTTGTAATCTAAGGATCAAATTTAGTTTGATTTTTGAATTTTTTAATAAATATGAAAAATGCCATTTTTTAACCCCCATCCACCCCATTAACCGGATGAATTTTTTCATGGCTCCTCGAGGCAATTTTTTGTAATATTGTTCTGAGTAAAACAATCCAAAATTCAGCCCTCTACCACAAAACCCCTAATTGTTAGGCTAATCCGCCTAGCTATTTTGAGAAATAACATTATACACCCCTATAAAATATAAATAATGATAACATAATTGCGACAAATTTCAACAGAATGTTATTATTAAATATTTCATCGACATGTTAAATCGATTTCAATTTACTTGAAAAATCTCACCGATATTTTGTCCTAGAGATAAACCAACGAGCATCTGCAAACCATTAAAGATTATCCCAGCAAACAGAAAAAATTGGTCATTCCTATCAAATACGTATTGATTTAGAATTTTATTTCGTACGATAACAAACAAAACAAAAGCAACGCTATTCAGAATTTCAAGGCGGAATCTTCTTGTACATGCAGCTATAACATGGATACATTAATCCACCTTCGGCTGAATCACTTGTGAAAGGCAATCATAGCTTGAATTTTTGTATGTAAAAATCGTACAATTTGAACATTACTGCCGAGCAAACCTCATATTCGTTTGAGTGGGATCGTCTAATAAATCAGTTTTTTCGTTTCGTTTTTCTTTTTTGATGTTCATTTCTTTTCTTTTCTTTTCTTTTCCTTTCCTTTCTTTTTTCCGTCCAATTTTTATATTTTATTCATTAATTAATTGCATTTAATATCCTTTTTGAAATTGTTACGAAAATTTTTGTGTTTTAGTGCATTGTTGTTGTAATATTACTATTTTAAATATTTACTTAACTGTAGTTCATTGTTGTGTCTGAATTAAATTTATTTAGTTGTCCTACTTCGTAAATCATTTTTTTAAACGGAATAGGGTAGACGTTAAATAATTTTAAAAAAATCTTCCCATAATAACGTTTTACCGTTAAATGTTGTTAAACAATATCCTCCGTTTTAAAAACGTTGTTTTATGTTCAAAAATATTACATTTGAAATAAACGCAACACAATTATATTAATTTAAAATCTGATACTTTAAAATTATTGTTATAATTAAAATCATTGTACAATTTCAGATTTCATCATCGCGCAGTTAGAAATTGTGCCATTCTTTGTAAACCTTTGCCCTTCATCATTCCCAGAATGTTATTATTTATTGGCTTTAAATGATAAGACAAGCATAAACAAAACTTTGACCACGATATTTTTCTCGCACTATCAGCAATTACTATGTTTTGTTTATTGTAGTATTTACTCAAAATTCTTCGTACTGGTATGAAACGTATCGTAAATATTTTATAACAACTCGCTGTAGAGTGTAGAACATGGAGGTCTGCGTGTTATAAGTGTTCACTTAAACATGGTACTCGAAAGCGTGGCGCATGTTGATTAGTTTTCTTCAGTTCCCCTAATAATGATTATCATTAATGACAAATGTTGCAACAAAGATCAACTTTAGTTATAGTTGCAATGCCTAACGTGAACACGAAAAACATTTTAGATCAAGAAACCGGAATTACCTGAGGTTTATTTTCTGACAGATACATTTGTAATTTTATGTACCAATTTTTATTTAGTATTTATTAAAACATTAAAAAGACACATATTCAATTTATTTATTTCATAACATTAACACACTTTCATTATTATGTAAACTAGGGAAATCAAGATAACACGTGCCACGCGCTCGAGTACTTTTGAATGTCTGACGAACACTCTTAAAGCTCAACGGTCAACGCATCTTTGTTTTAAATTTAAAATAGTTGTTTATATTTAAATTGATTAAAACATTTAAGGTTTGGAGTATTAAAATCTGATATAATAACAGCGTTTCAAAAATTATTAACCATTTTCGTCATCAAGTTATTTATAAACACACATTTTATTTATTTCCATTCTTTGATATGTTTTTGAAATATATCAGTTTTGTTAATAAAATTATCATGATGACGGAAATGTAACAATTCAATTGAAATATTGTATTCACTAAACGGTTTTCATTAAAGGTCAATGTATCATTCAATTACCAAACCAAGTTAGGTATATATTTCACATTCAATTCCCAAAATCCTACCACAGCAAATTATCGCCGTGTTGATTACATCACTGACGCGTTATTACATGAAAGGTTGCGCCTAGCCAAGCATATAACGAGACTGGCGAGAGTACAGTGATTAATTGCTACTCGTCCCCAACTGAAACTCACAGAGGTCTCTCTGAAGTACATATTTGCAGGAGAAACCGTTCGACCATGAACAACCACTTCATATTTTGTCTCTTGTCGTTCATTACCTACGTGTTTGTGGTACGTACACATATTTAACATAATATACTTGTTAATTAATTGCAATGTGAATAGAAGTTCAATAGAGTATCGTGCAATTTGCTCAGGAACAAGAATATACGGTGTGGACATTGCAAAATTAAAACAATATACAAGACTTTAAATAGGATCATTCACTTCCTGAAGCCAGTACTATCAGATTGATATGAAATTTTACAAATGTTTTTGTCATATATACAAAGACGTCTATGAATGCCATAAAAACTGTAATAAAAAAGGTTTTAAACATTATATTGATATTTTGGGTTTTGATTTTCTGCAAAATCATCAAAATAGGTAAATTAAGGATATTGTTCTAGATTTATCTGCAATAACTATTAGCTTTGACTTTATAAGAGTAAAATAAATAAAATTGACAACCAAGCAAAATGGCATATCCACTGCCTCCTAGATGTTCGTCGTGGCTCCATCTAGGAGGCAGTGGGCATATCAATCAGATGACAACTGGATGTGATGAACAACTCTTTGTTTGTTCATTATTGCTTTGATTATGATATAAACAATGTATTTTCAACTATATCATTTCCTAGATTGTTTTTTGATTGTCTGGTTGCCGCCCAATGATGGAGCTTGCAACTTGATTTAGGTGTCCTGTATCATTGCTGTGATCAGTTTGACATGAAATTTTTTAAATAATTATATATCTGATATAATTATATATATGAGTCAAGATTTGAACACAAAAATGAAGATTGAACCCAAGAATAAAGATTTCGCGTTCGGTGGTTTCTTCCGCGAAAGTTTGATTATACTCCCTGATTTGCTGTTCCTGATTTTTGGCAAACCTCATATTCGTTTGAGTGGGATCGTCTAATAAATCAGTTTTTTTCTTTTCGTTTTTCTTTTTTAATGTTTTTTTTTTTTTTTTTTTTCTTTTCTTTTCTTTTCTTTTCTTTTCTTTTCTTTTCTTTTCTTTTCTTTTCTTTTCTTTTCTTTTCTTTTCATTCTCCACCCTTTTTTATATTTGATTCATTCATTGAATGCATATAATATCATTCAATTTGTTACCAAAATTCTTGTGTTAAATGCATTGTTGTTGTAATGCTACTATTTCAAATATTTACGAAAATGTAATTTATTGTTGTTTCTGCATCTATGTAATTAGATTTATTTAGTTGTCCTCCTTTGTAAATCAGTTTTTATAACTGAATAGGATAGACGTTAAATAAATAAATAAATAAATAAAAATGCGCTCTTAAGGAAAAGCTCAGAAAAAATGCCATGTGGTATCTATGACGCTCTTTAAATTTCGTTTTTCTCTTGGTGAACTAGTCTGAAATAAAACGTTTTAGACGACAGCGGAGGTGAAACTGTAAGAAGAAAATAATCAAACTCGTGTTTAGAGTTTATACTCACTCATACACATAGTTGATAGTCAATGGGGTAAATTAATTATTTCAAAGCGACGAGCGAACAATGGCCAACCACAGATTCACCTACCCAACTCGTATGGTCCCAAGTCCTGCAAAGAATTTGAAGACAAACACAAATCCTATAGTTTAACGTAGTTTTATTTCTTAAGCTGTATTACACACTATTTTACCTTCGTTATCGGCATCCAGAACGGGGAAAAAAATCCTTGCAAATTCTTGACTTGCCTTCAAGAGTGTATACGCAATGTATAGTACTGTTGCTGTTCACCCGTTATTCTCTTAATTTTAGTATACCTCAAATTTATAACCACCTTTACGTTTTGTACTTAAATCCTTTTATAAGCGTTTGCTCAATGCTATAAAGTTTGTTTAAATCCTTCAGTGGAAAATAATTGTGGACGATTTACAGTAACCGAATCGAATTGCTTTAGTAATAAAATTACAATCTTGCTTAGTGTTTGAATCATAACTTTTTTTAAATATTGAACAATTATTGACACATTGAAAAAAAATAACAACAACATGTATTGTTGCATTAAAAAAAATTAAACTATATAACAGGTAGTAACGTTACAAATACAAATCATTGGACTTTTCACTGTTATTTACATAATATCTTTATTTAACACCTTTATATATAACGTGGCCAATGGTCTGGAAGGAAGAAAGTGCTATACAGGCAGCTAAGATGAAGTTCATACGCAGTTGTGGCAGGTGTGACAAAGTTGGACAAGAACGAAGTAGTATGATAAGGAAGAAAGTAGGAGTAGAGAGCCTAAAGTCAAGATGGGAAAGGAGCGACTACGATGGTATGGACATATGAGAAGAATGGAGAAGAATAGATCCCAAGACAAGCATTTGAACTAAAGAATGATATGAGAAGAGTGGGAAGACCTCGAGATAGATGGCGCAAGACAAGATGAAGGCAGATGTGGGAGGAGAGAGGAGAGGAGTGGGGTAGTGTGTGAAGAGAGAGAAAGATGGTGGGAGGACAGGAAAAAGTAGAGAGAGTTGGTGTTACGACAAGAAAAATGAGGAAGAAGATGAGGTGCCGACTTGGCAAGCCGTGCTGATTTTGTGATGCCAAGAATTAAATGTAGAAGACCCTTTACCAACTAATGATGTTGAAAAAAGTGTAGTGATATATATCACCTTTTAAATAAAGATATTATGGAAACAACAGTGAAAAGTCCAATGATTTGTATTTGTAATATTGTATTGTTGCAGGCGAATGGTGATGTCGAAGTTTGTACCAGAGACCAGATTGCCGATGTTGGAAATGGCGTCGTGGCTGATTTTCTTCGTAGACCGACAAGGCAGTCGTACGATGGCAGGCAGAACTCACCAGGCTGGGCTAACAAGAGGTGGTATTACAACAGCCAGTGCTCGCCTCCGTGGGACTGCCCTAGTTGTCAGGATCTGTGGTGGGACCCGTGGTACTGTAGAGAGTGGTGTAGGAACCGGCCCTGGTGGTGCGAGTAGTAAGGACAGACTGATTCAACACGACAAGCAGTGGCGTAACTACAGGGGAGGGGGGGGGGCAATGAAACCCCAAATTTGCTCTGCACAGTCATTAAGGATTTTGTCAGATTAAATAACTTCATAAATGTGGAAATTGGATAATTTAGTAAATTGAATTTTAATAATAAGGATTTATTTTATTTTTGGATTTTTTCCCCCTTTAAATCGATTACTTACACAAAATTAATGAATAACATTAAGTGGTGACTTATCCTTGAAACATTAGGGAAATTGTATCTAAATTTCTAAATTTTCTTATTGGGACGAAACACAATAACAATTGAGATTTGAGGGGCGTCTTCTTTCATATTACCACATTTTAAGGTTAGTCGATCTAGTTCTAAGCTCTATGCAAACTTTAGTTCTCGTGGCTCAGCACAGATGGCAGCGCGAGTGCCTATTGCAGCTGTAGGTCACACTTTAGCATGCCTCGTCGTTTTCTTCCTCATACTCGAGCTCAACAAACGGATAGCATCCACCTGCATTGGTAGCTGTTACCATCACACGCCTCTCGTCCTTTCGGTGTCCACGAGAATACAGCTCGTCGGTTTTGGTCGTAATATCCACCGTCAAGAGCATAGATGTACTCGCCGTAGTGGACATTCTTAATGAAGACATCCTCTCCCTCCATCTCGATAGCCCACACGTTAGAAATACCGAACGGCGTGAGGTTCGTGAAGATCCTCCGTCTCTTACCGTCGTTGTTGCTCGTACTAGCGTCAGCAAAGAGGTACTCGTTGAACCTTAAGTTGATAATATGAAACTTGTTTCCATTAATATGCTTAAATTTCCAATCTCCTTGTAATCCTGCTTCGTTACCTGGCCTCCACATGAAAACGTGGCGCCTTACATGATCAAATTTCAAATCGTTTTCTGCGGCGTAGAAATATTCACCGTAACCTCTGTTTTTAATGCATACAGTGGGTGCTGTAAGTAAAGACCGAACTGCGACTGGGAACAAGTTCAGAAGTGACAAAACCTCCCCTTTGTAGATGTCGTCTTTGATTTGGTAAGCCAGTTGGAACATGGCTGCATCACCTAGGGATTTCTGCTCAATCAACACAAATATCTTCATGTAGCCAGCGTACAGGAAATCCTCGTGCTGTCTTCTCACAAAATTTAGAACTATGTTTAAGTTTTCTTTAGAAAGTTCCTCTTCTATAACCTCTCTCATTAACTGTTTGTGTGAGTGTTCGTCTAGTCCATATAAACTAGTAGTACCTCCACTGTCTACTGTGTTTATCTGAGTGTCAATATTCCCCAGCATGTCTTGCTTCATACGCTCTTTGGCTTGAATAAGTTCATTGGACTGGTTTTGAAGGTATGGATGAGTGCTCGAGAGAAAAGCGACCATAAAAACCAAATGTAGATACAAATCCATCTTAACAATCTACTTCAATTCTTCTTTTTCCAATAATCCGAACTTTGAGGCGAACTTTTAGGTCGAAATACGAACTTCTAGGTCCAATGGTTGAAGTTGATGGAGAAACTTTGATTTTTCTTTTGGAACACTAAAAATAAAAATACCTGTCATTAATTCCACATAAGTGGATAATAAATTAATCATGTGTTGATGCACACGATATTATTGAAAGCAAAAACGGTATTAAAGTTCTACTTTGATGGATACGTGAATTTCTCTTTATCAGGTTTAAACCAACACGAAGGAATAAAAAATATATAAATTTGTGTAGGATGCCCGGTGTAGGGTGTACACATCAGATTTAACCGATGTGACCCTCTTCAGGTGACTTACAAGGTATATTGCGGATACGACAATTGTGAAGGGATGTAAGAGGACTCAATCCCTTGCATTTGACTTAACGACTGAGGAAAACCTCGTAAAAAACCTTCAGTCAGGATTGCCGGTCTCGACGGGATTCGAACCCGGGACCTCCCGAATCAGAGTCGAGCGCTTAGCGCTCGAGCCAGCACTGTCGGTACACGAAGGAATGAATAGGCTACTCAGGATTGTGTGGCAAAACATGGAATGAGATGAGTCCAAGAATTCCACTGTGTATATTTTCTTTCGTGACAATAAACCATCGACAAATTTAGTGAGAAGAACAAAACAGAACTGCCGCCTCGAATTTGTAAATTATATTATTGCTGTATGACGTTGTGATTGATTAATTGATTGATTGGATATTGCTTAACGTCTCATATTTATGCACTTTGGCTAATCCAGACGATGAGTGGTGATAGATGAGGATGAAGTATGAACAGAACGGAAGAAGGGGAAACCCGGTACCGGCACGTAGCTTCTCCTTTCGAAAAGTACCAAGGGGACCAACGGCTTAACGTCCCATCCGAAAGGACGGTGTAACTTTGACAGTCATAAAGATGCCTCCACTAACCCGGACAGCCGAGCAGACGTCGAGGAGAACGAAGCCGTTACACTAGCTTTCGAATCCTCCATCTGCTCTAACCAGCGGTATACGTGAGTTACAAGGCAGAGCGGTCTCCCACTCTACCCCTGACCACGCCCGATTCCGCTTAACTTTGGTATTCGAGTGGGAACAGGTTAAACGAGCTCGGCTAAACCGCTGGCTATATGTAAGACGTTGTGTATGAAAAGAAACATTTCAGAAGACTTGAAGGTAATTGCATCGCCCTTTAAGCGATATTTTAAATCGATGGAAGCTATGACTTTAATCTTAGCTTATTGAGTGATAGTCTTGAATAAAACAGAAAAATATATTGCTTAATTTTTTGGGACTAGTCTCGCCCGTTCTACACCCAAAACACATTCCATGGTTATACTATATTTATTCTGGTCATTAATCAATCGACATTTAGATACACCATTTCCTCGAAAATGTGCTGCTCTTTCTTGTGAATTAAACATTTTTTGTGTAAACCATATAATTTTGATATGTTACTTTTAAAACTTTATATACGCGTTTTATTTGATTGAGAACAAAGTTTTAAAAGTTACAAAACAAAATTATACATTCTACACACAAAATATTAAGTTCACGAGAAAGAACAGGAAATTATCAAGGTAATGCCATATCTTAAAAGTGGGTAACAATAATGCTTTAATGACCAGAAACAAATAATATATTCCGCGGAATGTGTTTTTTCCGTAGAACGGGCGACACTCAACCAAGTGAAAAGTTTTGGACAAAAATGTCAACACTGAGCTAGACGTGCTACACTTAATTTAGAACAAGAATTTTTTTAAATAGTTTCTACACATCATTGCTTTCCACCTCCTTATAGGGAAAAACGATTTTGTGAAATATCGTTCGATGTACGTTTTTTTTGTCAAGTGGTACAAAAGAGTTTTGTACCTGAGGACGAGAAAAATCGTACATAGAACGTTATTCAAATCATTTTTCCTTATAAGGAGGTGTAAGGCAATGATAATATGTAGGAACGATATTAAAAAAAATTGTCGCTCAAAGTTAAGTGTAGCACCTACCTCAGTGTTGACAATTTGTCCCAAAATTTGCATATTATGTCAACGCTGCACGCATATGACTGCAGCTATACATTCGTATAAGCTTTGTATTGAGAATAATAACACATTTTACACTTTTAAAGTCTTCTGCCAAAGTTTCTTAAATGTTATACACAACTACACACAGCAAATATAAAAATTGTTTGTTTAATTTGGTCTGATATTAATTCCAGGTGGCAGTTCTCACTCTCTCTTCTCCCTAAAGTCGTCGATCGACTGTCACGATAGTAAATAGACCCCTAACCTTAAAGTCGTGAAAGCCTAATAAATCTCAAAGAATCAGTTGTTTTTGTGAAACCAAAAATTAATTTGGTATTATCAAACACAAATCTAAAACCGAAATTTATAAGTTTCTATGCTTTTGAGGCGCGAGGTGGTATACTTTGTAATTACCATTATATATATGATTATATAATAACCATAATTATCAGTAGGCCTAGTAAAAATGTTAACTTAGAAGAATTTCACATAGAATAGATGATAATCTCACAACTAGTTGATACAATAGTGTGAACTCACCTACTGAGGAAGAGCGACGGCTTGAGCCCACAAAGGCGGTTATTGTGTTTCCTTCCTCTGATTGAAAGCGACTGAACATTCAACCTTGATTGTGTATCCTTTAGAGATAGCAATATTGAAAATAACCTTGACTGTAAAATACATCTATTGAATCGAACGTTTTAGTTTTATCTTTAACATTGAGGTTATGAACTTTGACTTTACACCACAAACAATTATTATCGTTATATGTGATTACATTTTAAAAAACAAACTAAGTTGGATCCAGTTACTATTCTAAGTCCATGGTTTGATAACTTTTTGCATCAGAATAATATTCCATGATAAATTAAATGATATGATACAAATTTTATATTGAACACAATTCAGAAATTACAAAAATCCATCCCGACCGGGGTTCGAACCCGGGTCTCCCTCATTACAGGTAGGCGCCTTAGCCAACTAGACCACCGAGACGGTAACGTTTTAACTTCTGTATTGTAGTTAAAAATAGTTAAAAAACATACTTATAATGTCATTACCTAACGCAGGTATGAGCGAGGGTTTATTTATCGATTTGGTTATTTTGGAAACACTCCCGTAGGCGTATGTTTCTTGGTCAGTTCAAACTTCAAAGGCAACAGTTTGCCGTTGCAGTACTGTTCCATCCATTCAGATCTATAATTCCGTAGTTAAAAAGAAACCGTCTCGGTGGTGAAGTGGGTGACCCGAGTTGGAACCCCGGTCGAGATGTATTTTGTAATTTCTGAATTGTATTAAATATTAACAAGTCCGCCTACAGGATTGTTTCCCGAATAACCAAATCGAGAAATGATATAACGTGTTTGTTGTTGGATATTTCAATCTAATGTGTCTCTTTGTTGTATTTTCAGTCCACGGTGCTCATAAAATTTGCCTAGCTAATTCTATTTTACGGAAAAACGTATATAACATTATCATATGTGTGTGTGTGAAACTCGCTACCGGCAATCCTGACTGATGGTGATTTTCTGGAATTCAGAGAATTGTAACAAGAAAAAACGCCATCATTCACTACTTGAGTTGAACAAAAAATGAGCGTTTTCACTATGTAAAATGAAGCTCAAATGAAACCTCAACATATAGCGAGATTGTTTAAACCCACCCACTAATGGTAGTGTTAATTAGATCCCAACATATGGCAATCAGGTATATTCTAAGGTTTTCTTCAGTCAATAAGACAAACATTATTTTTTAAGAATTATTTCGAAAAGACAATTATGTTACCGAAATAAATTAGAATAAGTTAACATGTTTAAGATTTTCATCAGAACGTTCTATTGTACGTAAAAGGTAAAAGTGATAAACAAGTGTGGTTTCGAGGCATCTGATGTTAATTTTAATTCAGAAACACTAAAAATTAGTTATATGACTGAGTGGGAAGACTCAAAATACGTTTTAAAAAAATATTTAAGGTCAGGCTAATTAATTTCAATTTAAGTTTTAATGGGATGTTTAATTTACTGAGTGTATTATCACTATAGGATATAATATTATGACAACTAGTGCAGAGTCGCTAAAATTAATAAAGATCTTTGAAAATTGAAAATTTAAGGAATTAAATCCACTTTTTTGCATTTGCATATTCCCTGCCAAGTTTTTTTCGCTAAGTAGACTTCCTCGTAAAATATAATTCGTCACCTCAGAACTTATTTGTGCCATATCCACTTTTCACTTTTTTGGAGTTAGATGTTTTGGAGTTATTGTTAGTGCTTATTGTTGCTAATAAAAAATAATAAAGTCAAATATTTTAGCTTAAGCAGTGTTTTAGCAATGTCAGTTTGTTCCATATCCATCAGATGACACCATATGTTAGTGCTTATTTGTGCCATATCCAATTTACATATTCTAACAAGTGGATATGGCACAAATAAGTACTGAACCAATTATCTAGTTTGATGAAATTTTGTTCTATATCAATATGAAGTGCTAATTTACGCATGCCCTACAATTAAAAATATGAAATACCTTTCATCTTAACATTTGAAGATAATTGCAGCAAAAATTGCTTAAATTCAAGCATAAAGCATAAAATATTTTATTTTGTCTATTTGAGTCTTCATTGAAATAATTATTTATTAAAACCCCACAATAACTCAATCATAATAGTTGAGAACATTAACGGTTGGTGTTATTCTCTATTCCACAAACTTATCTCCACTTAAAATGAAAATCAGTGGATATGGCACACAAATTTTATTCAAGTTATCCATTAGTTGAAAATCGTTGTGCCATATCCAAATGGAAGTGCTTATATTACGTATACCCTGCGGGTAAAAATAGTGTTAAACATTTTAAATCAATAAAATTTATTAATGCAAGAACATTGCAACAAAAATTTCTCAAATTCAACGATAAATCACGGTTTGGCGGTGAATCAAACATTCAAACCTCATTCTCTCCACTTTGGTAAAAGCGGATATGGCACAAATAAGTTCTGAGGTGACGAATTAACATGTAAGCACGAAGCGTCCCAACACGACTATATGTCGGTAATTCACGCTTCTGATGACGTATTCATAATATTAACCCTTTGCCCTCATTATCCGGTAAGTGTCGCGCAACTTGTTCCATGCACTGCTCGTAAAACGCTGTACGTTCGTTGTAGTTCACATTTGCACCACTCGGTAGTAAAACCCAGCGTCGTTAATGTGCAGTAAACAAGAACAGTGTCACGAAAAGAGAATAAATTAAGGTATCTGTTTTTGTAGATGTTGTATAATTACTCCGTATGCACTGTGTTGTTAATGTTTTATTTTTGGTATTTTCTTTATTTTTCGCATTTGCTGTACTGCATATGAATGTGTTATATAGTTATTAGTTATGCTGACTTTGTAGGTTATGTTTGTGTTGTATGTTAATTTTTTGTTTTTGTTTATTGGAAAAAAAATTGCTGAATTATATTTTCCCCCAGCGACGCCAGAATCTACGAGGCTAACAGAATATATGTATTCAATTTAATATGCGCTTTGTTGCTAGGGCGGCTTCAAAATGACCGTTGGCATAGCTAAGTTTTAATTTAATTTTATGTTTGAAATTCATGAATTCCTTTGAACGAAGTCTGCCGTTCAGTTATAGGAATTGTTCTCAATGGAGGTCAGATAAACAATATTTTATGTATATTGTTGCAAAGACTGCTTCAAAGGTCACCGTTTATTTTCCTATTTTAATATTTATTTTATTATTTATAATGTTCACTCATTCAAATGCGAAATAAAAATATACCTAGTTGGAAAAAGGCACAGACCCATTACTTCAGTGTGTGTAAAAACCTAATATACACATTAATTACTAACCAGTAATTTTTTTTTTCTAATTCACTCGATTTATTTCAAAATCCAACTGCCAATATTTTTAAACACAAAATGTTCATAATGAATCACAATGTTAAATAATCTACAACGCACGTGTTAGTTATATTAAGACCAAGTTACAAAGATAATGGAAATTTCACAAATTGAAACTCATATTTTGGATTTTCCACAAAATATATTATTTGCTTAAGAGCTACTTTTTTACTTGTTGGATAGGATTTGTTTATAAACCGATATGCGCTCTGTTTTATATGATTTTCAAATAAACATTTTGTTTTGAAATCGGTTCAGTGACTGGTCGTAAAAATCGAAAATACGAATTCACAATATTTGACGTTTGGGGGGATTTGGAGCAAGTTAAATAAAAAAACATTATCAGAATCCACTTTCGCAGATTGTTGTAAATAATATTCACCAAAACATACTTTTCTCGTATCAGCTTCGATGAACTCGCGGTTGGATGCTGTGTTTTGAATGTGTTAATAATAATACATTTAAATGGAATATGATGTCGAAAAGTAATTTAAAACAAACAGAGAAAAAGAGGGAGGCCCAGACTGAGATGGAAGAAGTTATAGCAATGGATTTGAAAAGGAGAAATGCAGCTTGGGAAAAGGTTAACCAGGGAAGATGTTGGAAAGAACGAAAAATATGGCAAAAACTGGTGGAGGTCTCTGAGGAAAAAGGCAGTGAAGAGGAAGAAAGTGAAGAAGATGGTGCAGAGGAAGAAAAAGACGATGTGGGAGAAGCGTCAGGCGATAAGCCCGGGGAGCCAAGAATGTGGTGGGAACCTCCCACCCCCTACCCGACTTAGTTGGAAGTAGGGCTCGATATTAATTGATTCTAATAAATAAAAAATCCAATCTCCAGTTCAAACAATAAAACAATATTTCCGAGAATGGAGTTCACATTGAAAATCATATTATTATGATGGATTATTGGTATAAAATGTTATCAAAGTCCCAGTAATATTTTAAGCCTTTATGTTTCATAAAATGACGTAATGAGTTTAAATGAAAATGTTGTAATATTACATTATCATAATTCCATGGAATAGTCGTAGTAATCCTGCCCACAGGTTGGTGCGGATTTCACTACAACTTTGTATATATTGAAATTAAAATACATTTTCATATTACCCTTTATAGATGCATAAATTATAACAAATGAGATTTGTATTACACTGAAAACTCTAGAATATCGTCATCTAGTATAATTCTTTGTTGTCCCGTTACTGTTGTTCACCACATCGATAAATATCATCAGTAAAAAGTTAAACTTTGAAATTCAATTTTTTTATTTCTGTACTTGATAGAGAACGTTGAGGTTTAAACACGTATGATTTTCTTAAATTTCTCACGGTGATTGTAAAACGATCTTCCCGGAGAAGATTTATCCAGAACGCGATATAATTAAAGATATATCAATTTTTCAAATTGTTATTGTTAGAGCCCAGGAAATAAAGCATATTGCAAAAAAACGAAAAAACGACATATAATAAGTGAATTTTTTTAAATTTGATTCTTAGAACCAGAGAATAATATTCAAAAAAAAAAAATATAAAATAAAAGTGAACTTGTTTTTAATAACATTTTGAATAAAGTTTTACACCAATTTAATTTAATTTTTAAGCGTTATATCACGCTATTTTCACGTTTTCCCGCCATTAAGCAATATAACACGAATAATTTTCACTATATTTGTACTAAAATTATTTATTTACTATTATTATTATATACTTATTTATTTTGTATCATGCATGCACGCTTTTCTATGTAAGAGAAATATGAATTTTGTTATCTATTAAAGGGTGAAAACATGAACTAAAATAATGTTGATTTTCAATCATTGCAATAATACTATACAAAAGGAAAAGTTTTGCACACACAAGATTCATAATAATAAGGCACAAATAAAATAGATTTTGATACATTTCGCTGCGTCAACGATTTATTTAAGTTTTTTGATTGTCCATGCAGTCATGATGTAGCTTACTTTTGCTAACTTTTTGAAAATTTTAAACTAGTTTTACTCAAGAATACACGAAATAAAGCCTAAATCGTCAAATAACATCATTCTCTGACGTAAATAAATGCTCAGAAACACAGTAAGTTTGGATGTAATGTAATATTTTACGTACTCGACACATTATGTAACGGTAAATTGCATCATGACGCGCGTGTATCACGCTTCGTTTACCAGAGAGTTGCTTATTATACCCATGGCCTATATTACTGTGTGCACCCCAAGGGAATTCCCTAATTATCTAATAACTAGTAAGCCAAGTTGTCTGCAGGGATATAGTTCCCTGATCTTCAAAGCTTTGAGGAGCTCAGCTTGCAACTTCGCCGTCCCTGTTGCTGTCCCGCATGCCCACCATCGAAATTACAAACCTAATAACTTTACCACATACCAATACAACTAATGTTGATTTTAAGAAATAAATATTGTTAACCCTGCATTACTCGCGCGTCAGTGTACTACTCTGATATGTATTATGTTAAATAAGCAGGACTACTTTGGGTTAATACTATATATATATATATCCCAATAATTGAAATACCTGTATTTTAGAGTTGTGATGGTGTTTGGTTCACATATTTTACTTTATTAGAACGTACTTATGTTACTGTTTTAATATAGAAACACCACTTCAGGAATGATAGTGAATGAAATTGGTATTTTATTGAAACTTTGCATAACTCGCTAGGAAATTATGTAGTAGGTCCTCATTTTGAAAAATATTAAATTTCCTCAGAACGATATATTTTTATTTGATGACGTATCTTGTACTATTATACAGGCGAAATCAAATTTCGTTACCATTTGATATTTCAATTTATTTTACTACACCGAACCAACTTTAATATAATTCCTGCCAAAAAACTAAGAGCCCCGACTAACATGTTGTTGTAAAAAAAAACATGAAAGATGGAGTAACATGAGAATACATAAAATGAGAGGGCGGTTAGGTTGAACACTACTGAGTATCTTAAGAGTTTGTAGCACAGGGGTAATCTATATCCCACGCGAGAAATGTACCCTTAAACATCCATTAAAGTGAGACAGAAATACTTTTTTTTGGCTTGTATAGATCAAAAACAGATGGGCGGGACAATAATCTCAGATAAATCGCGTTCATAATCATCATCATTATGGCGAATATAATCAAATCATTCTATGAGGTTGTTTCGATTTTATCCTTGATTGATAAACTGTGATAACCATTAGTCATTACCACAAGAAACGCCAAAAAGTTTTTTATTTAACCCAAGACAAATTGTATTTTAGAAAGGTATCTTTTTATTATTGGCATAAGAATGTAGAAAAAAATCCAGCATGTGTAAATGCTCAGTCTTTGTGTTTGTTTAAAAAGCAATTCAGCTGTTAATAACGAGTGTCCGTTTGTTGGTTGTTAGACGTTTATGTGTATGTAAGTAGTTGTTTGCGGTCAATATGTGGGGTTTTAAAAATAATTGACATTTAAAAAAAAGTTAAAGTTTAATTGATTATTTTTATTTATATGCTTATTTGACTGTCCTTGATTGGATGTGCGAGTGTATTGTACTGAAAAACTTTTAAAAAATAAACTATATCTATCATTTATCAGGCAGTCGACATTGCGAATCAGACCTACGTGTTTCCCGAGTCGTCGGTGAAAGGAAATACGGTCTCTGCACATGTGGGTTGTGAAACCGGATATTAAACTACGAAGAATGAACCTTTGAAGATGAAAAGAAACTAACTAGTTTGACATATTTATTCGTGAACAATTTTCACGGCACGTGTACATTGTTGAGTTGAGCTCTCAATAAAAGTAGATCACTGTTGCAATTTGTTGCAAGGAGCTTCTATATTGCTTAGAGATGTATTGTATTTTATGTAACAGGAATTCTACAAGAATAAAATAGCAACGTTCTTAATAAAATTGTCGGTACAAAGATGAAACGGAAGATGCATTTCATTTCCATTGTCTCGAAAAACACGTCTTTTTTCAAGATTCATTGAATCTAGTACTAGTAGTCTAAAAAGATTTCTATCAAAAATCGCAAACGTTAAGAAGAAGAGAAGATAGATGAGAAGAGAAGATCGCATTATTTATTTTAGTCTCCGTAAAACGTCTTCATTTCACACTATTATTATTATTTAATTCACCTGAAAATCTAGTACTATTTTAGCTGTCTTTAAAGATAGGCTAAGTTATTTACTCAACAGATGACGACAGAAGCGACGATCAAAACGAACACGAGACGACACACACGTCGAAGAATCACGACACAAATTTTAAGCAGAGAAGGAGAATGTGAGAAAGAAGAAAAAGAAGCAATCGCAAATATTAGCTGCCTCTGTATTGATAGTTGAAAGGCGATGCATAATATGTTTTAGTTACATCACTGAAAACGGTGTCAATCGAAAGTGAGTGGAATTGATAGAACCTATCTATAAATACTAAAATATTTCACTTACTATTAAGTGCAGTATTCAAATGAATACAAAGACTAGTGTAACAGTATATAGGATCACAAATAATAAGTGCGGTAAAAGTATTGTGTAAAAGCAAAATTTATACGACCCTGGAATGCTTGTCATGCAACTCGCCGGTCAGATTCATCAATCACAAGGTTATTGCAGAATAGTTGCCTGAATATTGAAATCGCGCCAAAATCAAAGGAAATTGACAGCCAAAGTTTACACCAAAAGGCACAACGTACCACTTTCATATTTTGCAACGAAAAGGACGCTGTTAGAGTGCATATTAGGACTGACGTGGTGAATGTAAATTGGCATCATTGGGACATGTACCTGTCTACTACAAATTGCACTTTGGAATTAGACAATTTAAATAACTACATGTGTACTAAAAATAATATGTGGATGAAGTCTTATGTATATTAAAATGTAGGTCAGCGGGATGCAGAAATAATATCAGGAATAATTTTGTTTTAAAAAGTTTAAATTGTGATTAATTTGGCCAGACATGTTCAAATTATGTAAAAGATCGTTGTCAACTTGATTTCTTGTATATACATTTATATCCATTCATTAACTCAAAGTTACATGTAATTATTTTCGAGTGTAGGAATACGATTGTGTGAAATACCGAACCAGTCCCACCTCCCGTTAATTCAATTGACTGTCCAGTAATGAAGGGCACAGAATACATACAGCCAAGTAGTTTAGCAACAAACACACAAGTACAATACGTCGCACATTCCCTCTAGCCGCATAGGTGTTAACACGCATGAATAGTCAGCATTGAACACACGCCAGCTGGCGCTAAACCTCAACACATGCTTCAATCAGGTTTACATATAGCTAGCTACCAGTGACAATCCGAGAACAAGTAGATTGATGACGCACACGCACACGCACACGCACACGCACACGCACACGCACACGCAGATACCGCAAAAATCAAGATTTTTGGGGTGAAATTTGGGGGTTGAAAAGTGATACAGAATGTATGTGAAATTAGCGGGATTTGCTGATCAAGCGAAGTTTTTAATTAAACATTTAAAATTGTAAAAAAAAAAAATAGTGGCGTGCGGATACTCAAAATTTGGGGTGCGGTCTGATATTTGGAGACGCAAAAGAAAGAACCTGACTTTCGGGTAACAATAAAATACATTTTGGGACAATGGTGGAGGTGCCGGTCCAGAAAATTTGAATTTATATCTGTGAACAAAATGCCATTCAATGAAATCCAGACAGCTGAAAATGATTTTGTTGAAGATTATAATGTAAGATTATTCCCAAAATGAATGTAATTAATTATTAATTTATAAGTGACGTGACTTCCTTCTTTTCCCTACTAAACCCGACCCCGACCCTTCTATCAAAACCATTTCCCGCGCACAGTCCTAAAAAAGCAACCCCGAGCACACACAACCGTCTTAAGATTCCGCACGGGTTCGCTCCGCAGACGATATTGACATTTTAACTGTCTAAATAAATTATTAATATTTAATTCAATTCAGAAATTAAAAAATCCATCCTGAATTTCTGAATTGTATTAAATATTAACAAATTGATGATGATGATTGATAACGATTGAAATGTTACCCGACCATATAAATCGAGAAATAAATCAATTATACAAAGTAAACTCCTAAATTTCTTATAATAAATATCACAGAGATAAGTTTTTACGGTTTTTTTGTCTACAAACGAGTAATTTTTTATGAAGTGTATGTTTATAAAAGTATTTCATATGTAATTATAGTGATGAAATTATTAGAGAAATTGAGGTTGATATGTAATGAATTATTTGGATTGTGCACTGCACTTGTGATAAAGAAGAATATTTAGAACGAAACAATTATTGACGTCTTATCAGTTGTTTCCACGGGTTTATTTATATTTCATTCCATTTTTCTGTATTTACAAGTGCAGTGTACAGTGCAAATAATTCATTACATTATCAATAGTGTAACTCATTGTGGAAGTGTAAACAGAGCACATTGTATTGTGTTATTACGTGTTGTATTAACTCCTTGTGCACACACCCACCACATGTCAAAAACACAACCATATCAATTTGCTATCCACTCGTTCGCTTTGATGAAATACATAATTTAGTGGTTATAACTAGGGAAAGAGTAAATATATATTTATCCTTTGTGGCAGGGCTATCATTAAAACTGAAAGATAGACCTTGTTCGACCTCTCGTCAAATTGGTTTTGGTTAACCTTTCCTTGATGTTCATACATAGTCAATAATAGCTCTGGAATTGTGTTAATAATGTATTTTTTTCCATGGAATGAAGGGGCTGGTGGTGGGGGGTGGTGGGTTACTGTGGAAAGATTGATGATGATGACGATGACGACGACGACGACGACGACGTGTTGATGGATGATGATAATTTTAAATATTTGAGAAGTTGTACAAAATATGACAAAGTTAGAAAAGGGGTTATGTGGCAACAGAAGTCTCTAACTTACTATGTTTATTGTGTACGTCATCACCACTACTACTTCACGTACCAATCTCCTCTCAAGAGTTCACAAACTTTGTATATTGCACAAAGACACATAGGTTATGAACATTCCATACATCACACAATAATAAGAAACTTTGTTTACAGTTGGTGTTAAATATTTAGAACCACATTGAGATAGTAAGTAGTTCATTCGTAAGTTACATATGATGCAATGCGGATGACCTGAGTTGAGCATAGGAACTGTGGGAATTGTTTAGGTGTGGCTAAAACTTAGTCTTCTATAAAGTGTTAAGCAATGACCAACATTCAGTAATGTGGCATTTACTGCCCACCAAAACCACTCGATCAATTTGAACATTCCCACTATTCCAGTTAGGATGTATCCGGGAGATCTCTAGTTGCCAATTCTAGCTCCAAGTCTAACTCCAAAATACTGAACTTATTCTAATTCTTTCTTATTTTTTACATTATTGGATGTGAATGATTTGATATCTTTTGCATAATATTTAAGAATGGTACATTTATACTTATAGAATATGAATTCATTATGTTATTAAATTAAACATTTTTGAACATTTCGGTTGTTTAATTTAATATTAACGTGGTTCTTTTCACTTAAAAAACAACTGAAATATTACGTCAACTATAACATTTAAAGTAGCCAATTCAATGCTGCAGCGAAAACACAATTAATCCAAATATTTCATCATCATCATTGTCATATTCTCATGTCAGACTGTTTATATTTTATATTCTTCTTGCATATTACAAAGAGAAGTTCCGATGTTGCATAACGTTTCTGTCCGTCATTCAATCAACCGTCTATTTACTAAAACTAGAACTACAACAGATAATATGATAGAATTGACATTTACCCAGCAGTTTTTTCAAGTAAGAACCACTTTGGAAATTGCGTTATCATGTGTCAAAAAGTAAAAATAGTTATTTAGTTTCTCATTAAAAAGACAAACTAATAAAAAATTTCTCAAATAAAATACATTATAATGTAGTAAAATTGCTTCAAATAAGCTACATTTAGTGTAATTATTTCACGTTTTAAATGAAACGTTCCTTTATCAAAAGGCTAACCTTTTCTAATTCGTTTTGTTTCATTACATTGTACCCCTCATATCAAAATGATCTCAATGTTCCTTATTTTTTATTCGTTTTATCATCGTTTTCGTTTGCTAGATATTTGTTATATTACTTTAAGAAACTTTATAAAGTAACGTGCATCATTACATCTTCATGATTCAATTCCTTGTAGACAGCGAATTTATTTACAGGATACTAATAAAATAATACAACTACTAGCAAACATCAAAGCAAAAATTTAATATTGAATCTTTTAGAATGTAATAATAACAAATAGCTTTGTATTGATTTCCGTCGCATAGACAATTTAAACTTTGCTGAAGATTGTACTGTAAAGGAATGCTTGTGTACGGTTGATTTCACCTTGTTAATACAGAATGTAATAAGCATTTTACGTGTTTGTTATGAAGTCTGTTTGAAATCTTAATGCTTGAACATATTTTGCATTCTGATGGTGGCCGCTTCTTACGTAATGGAATGAGGCTGAGTATGTCCTTGGTAGTCTCAAGAGAATGGAGCTACATAATGCAATGGAATGTAACGTAATGCATACCATTGAACTACTGCTTTGATCGTACCGTGAACTATATTGGATTGGATTGGATTGGAAATAGCTTAACTCACATATTAATGCACTTTGGCTATTCGAGACGAGTCAACTATAGTTTTGATTATTTTGTGTACGGACGCTTCTAGTAAACCGATTGGTTATAATGCGCCACTCTGGCCTAGCTGTGGATCGAAACATCCCATGCTGGTCTTAAATCGAACCAACTAAGGATAGGGAGAGGAAAGTGGGGGGGGGGGTCTCACGTCGTGGTCGTAATGATCTTTGTCATCGTTCGTGTTGTCACTGTCGTCATCGTCGTCGGGGTGGTCGTTAAGGGGAGGAACGTGGTTCCCCGACGACGACTGCCAGAGCTCGCCTCTAATTTCGGAGAGTTCCAATGCGGTATAAAGACACCCAAAACAATTTCGGATAATAATTTTGTTTTAACAGTTAGACAAATTTTAATTCGTAATGCATTAAATAGAGTATATTATATTATTGACTTTATTTGCTATCTTCAGTTCAATGGCATGAAAATGATAAGAGACCTATACAATATCAAACAATATAAATAAAATGCTACACAATACAAAACACGCTCTTGTAAAGCTATGCAATTGTTAGTTATTACGCCATACATCACAGCATAAAGAGTACTCACAATCAGTGTTTTATAAATATAAAGCGCTTACTTGAAGGACACTGGAGATACTAATTCATATCCGTATTACACATAGGTCAATGGTTATGAGCAGTGAGGATCAACTATCAACCTTGCTCTCTTGTTTATTTCATAACGATGTTTTCATATGAAATGATCTGCACAATTCCAGTAAAACGCATTCACCATCGGAGAATTGGAAACTGTCATGTTGTTTTGATTGCATTACGATTTAATTATGAAACTCAATAGTTCTGTAAACACCCGCAGCGTCATTCAATAAAGGTCGCACCAGTTCGGCCTCGTCAATGTAGATAAACCATGGAGCGTGGAATCAACCATTATATGCCGATCAATGTTGGTGAAATAATCTGATATTATAAACTTGAATGGTATCAGTCAATACACAATGGTTAATTTCCTTTATTATTTCCATAAAGTGTGTACAGTATGGATGGTTTATTTCTACGGAATCGAATTAAGTGGATATGTAGCATTAGTTTTAGGCAAATTACTTTTCATTCGCCTTACGGACACCACTGTGTTGTTTTAAATTTTGCACAGTTTAATCGAAAGCTGAAATGAAGGGCTCAAAATTTACACTTTCTAAAATCATTTCAATATAATGTATAAACACATAATTTTGACGGTTTTGGTTTTTGCAAACAAGTTCAAAATTGGCCATTATCGTGATTAAAAAAAAATGATTAACAAAAAGTATTAACAATCTACGACTATAATATGTCTGTACATACTTGTACGGCAGTTATGCCACGTATGTAAGTGAGCATAAAATTTATTATTGTCGCCAAAGAAATAAAACGCATTTTGAATTAAATTGAATAATATGCTTTGTATAAATTGCACATTGCATTTCTATGCAAAGTTTCATATACTTATGATGCTTTCTGTCTGAACGAATAGCTATTTGCCATCTGCTGAATGTGTTCTATTCTTTTTTTCATACTGTTAAGTATTGTGTAAGTAAGAAAGTAAACTTATTTATTTGATTAATACGGCGTAAAAATATATAAACTTCAGACTGACTACAACGCGTAGTTGTGAAACTTGGAAGTTATATTATTTTGTACTTCGAAAGCAAGTTTTGACAAAAAGACAAAAGTAACGACCGTTAGGCCTACCTATATCCAAGTTTACTAACTTCTACAGTAAAACGTTTACGAGGAGGTAGTTTTATAGTTGGTAGCACTCCGCGGGATTATCAGCAACCCCCGGCCTAGCCACAGCCCACGACGTGGTAGAACACGATGAGGTTAGGGTCTGGTTCTCTAATGAGTAATGAATGGTTAATGACGTTCCTGATAACATAAACCAATAACCACTTTAGCACTTAGCCGGAGACAAGAGGTTTAACGTTCTAAGTCTCATCCCTAAGGAAGATGTTACTTGGACTTGATAAAGTTCCTCCGTCATTGAAATTACATTTAAATTAGTTTATTTGAGCATTATTAATAATCAACACAACATTGTGTTAATCGTGGTTTTTCGGAAAACCGTGTTAGTAGGAACGTACATAAAACTAGGGAATAATGTAATAAACAACAAACCCCACATTAAAAGTGGTGTTATATGCGTAATTCTTAAACAAAATGCTCCATTTAAAAAAAAGTAGTGGGAACAAAATAAATTAATTACTAATTCGGTTTGGAGGAAGGATTGAGCATCTCCTAGAAGTTTGTCTGAACGTTAGAAAATTATCCGTCTAAGAAAAATGTGTTTACTTTAAGTGAACTTTCGTGAATCGGGGACAAAGGAATAATCAAAGCTATTACCGACACCACAGATAACAACCAATAAATTTGATCATTTTGATTTTTGCCAAACATTTTGAGCATACAAGTTTTATGAGTTCAACACGGGCCACATAATATGTTCATGCAATGATAATACAAGAAAAACGCCAAAGTCGTTGTTAGGCGAGTAGGCGAGCTATGTGTTGAGTACTCGGGAAAATGTCCTTACCTCTCCCTACCTAAGGCAGGAGCTACCTTTGCATGGGTCTTTCCCCCAGCCTGTTAGGCTAGAGTGGCGCATAATGGCCTTACAGTTGACGCGCCCTTATATCAAGTTAACTAAAAATGCTTTTATTTATACTTAATATATCCGGATACTGAACACATTGGCTCGCTCACTCGTCTAACAACGGCTTTGGTGTTTTCCTAGTAATATAAATACAATATACTAATTTTGGACTCCGTACATACGTCACTTTTTTGCCCATCTGTCCTTTCGCCTGTCAAGTTTCACGATGATAACTGAACGTGACATACCATTGGCATGCGTTTTTTTTAAAGATTGTCACAAGATTTTGTTTTTGTTTTTGGGTGACATGGGTGCCAAGGGACGGAGCTATCGCCTCTTAAGGTATTTTTATAAAGCCAGTACCTCTACCAGCGTAGAGACTTGAATGCTAGAAATTCTATTTTTGTTTGGCCATTTGGCAGTTAGCAAATAGCTGTTCGCTCAACCAAGAAGCATCCCATGTATATACGATTTTGCAAAGTTGTCAATAAAGCATACATGAACGTTCATACAGTCATAGATTTTCAAAAATTTTGTTTTGATCAGCCAGAAAAAAATCAGAATTTCGTCAATTTTGAACTTTTTAACCAAAATCGAAATTCATGAAAAGTAATTTATTTTTTATAAATTGTTTCAAAACAAATTTTAGAATTGTGTTACCATAGAGACCTACATTTCCTCTTTCTTGAGATATGTTTAAAATTTCAAACACAGTCAGTCAGCCGAGCGAACAACAATTTGTCTAATTTGCACCCTCAGGGAGCGAAGCTACGTTTTCAACATAATGAGTCCAGGAAAGAAGTTTGAGTGACAGCCACCGTGCTGGTAAAGTACTGAAGAAGTATAGTACATCGAATTATAATACATTTACATCATTCCATTTGTTAAAAACGAAAGATATGACATCAAACACGTGGAAAATATTGTCAAATTATTATTAAAACGTACAAAGTAACTTTTCGGTTAGCAGCGCAAGCTTCAAAGCCAGACAACGAAGCCGAAAAGAGAAGTTTCTAAAGCCAGAACTTCCACAAAAGAGGATAATCCTACTTTACTACAGGAATTACCGGAATGAATTGAATAAGCCATTATTGTATGGAACCATATAAAAGATTGCAGGACTAAACTGAACAACTCCATACCTATCTCTCCCGAATGCGAAGCTTTCGGAAAGATGAAAGAACATTGATGGAAAATAAAGAAAGCGAGATTATCTTTGAAAATCGATAAGAATATCGTTATTGTTATGGTTATACCAATTAATAGAAAGTAAAATATCTGGAGGCCAGAAGATTAGCTTTTTAACCGCATTGTAGGTGATAATTGTCAAGTTTTTATAGTTACTTGTTAATTATTATTCTATAGATTCTGGCTAACGTTTTCAACTTTTTCTTTCAAAAGGCAATACATCACCATTAACCTTAATGTCCATGTGAAATATGAACGTTGAAGCTCCACTCGTTTGATCAGAATCGGCCCAAATGTCACGAAAAAATCGCATTAAAAGACGGAAAAAATCGTAAAAGTACGATATTCATGAGAAATATTTCTCTGACTATAACGTGGCAGGTCTAAGTTCAGAGATTTCGAAGGTCTTCTTCAATTTTCATCACGATCGCATATGCCATTTGCCCGGTAGAGCGCGAACAAAAAGACAGAAAAACAAACAAAAATACAAACAAAAACAAACAAAAACTAAAAAACACCAGAGCTAAATTTTTTGGGGGGTCAGTAAAATTGAAGTCTTCGCTTCGCTCTTTTAATTACCATAGCAATTAGTACTACTTTATAAAAATTATCCTTTTTTAACAAAAATGATTTTGCAATGGAACTTGAAGAAGAAAAAAGATCCCACGCATACTAAAAAGTAAAAACTTAAAAAGCTCATCCATCAACGTGACTAAAAATAGTGTTTGCGAAGCGGCCTAGTTTAGGCTACATCATAGTCCTTAAAATTTAGTGAAATTCACCGAATTCTGCCATTAACAAAATGTTTCCAATAGCAATATGTGTAATGTGTTTGGTGGAGGTGCCGGGTAGAGTGAGAAAAGTTGAAACTCCATATGAATAGCATTGTTGGTGGAGGTGCCGGGTACTCTGTTCTTGATTTTATTATTTCTTTGATATTCGGTGTGAGGTATTATTGTTGTGGTATTTAAAACAAAGAATAGCTCAAATGACGGTGAATTTGTTTGTAGGCCCTTTGTTTCGAATATGTAGGTCAGGGTATTAAAAGCAATAAATCGCATCTCAGTACTTGTACCATTGAGTTTATACTCAAAGCTTATACTCACACTCAGAACTTTTTGGATGAGCGAAGCGAAGACTTCAATTTATCTGACCCCCTCAAACAATTACCTCGGGTGTTTTTTGTTTGTTTTTTGTTTGTATTTTTGTCTGCTCGCGCTTTACCGGACAAACGGCAGATGCAATCTTGATGAAAATTTGAGGGGACATTCGAAATCTTTAAACTTAGACTTTCCACGTTTTTGGGTACAATCGATCAAATATTTCTTATGATTATCGTACTTTTACGATTTGTTTTGATTTTTAATGAGATAATTTCGTGATATTTGGCCAGCGACCGGGCAAACGGCTACTCCGATCTTAATGAAACTTTATGGGAACGTTTAAAATTACTGTAATTTTATTTGTTATGATTTAAGAGACATTTGAAGAAATATTTGTCATAGAAATCGTACTTTTACGATTCCCCCCCCCCCCCCCCGATTTTTAATACGATGTTTTCGTTATATTTGGGCCGATAATCATCCAGAAAAGCTCATCCATCAACACGATTAGAAAAGCGTTTGCGAAGCAGCCTAGTAAAACCAAATTAAACTGAGTTAAACGAATTATAGAAGAATGTTTAGAGAACATACAAATTAAAAACATTGTACGATAATTTATTTAGACACTTATTGTTCAGCATTACTAAATGCCTAAATTAATTTTAATTCTCAAACTTAAAGAAAATTAGTAGGCCTTTCTCTACATTTAAGTTTAAAATGTGTTACATTAATTTAAAGAAGAAAGTTAAGGGGTGTATTCCCAGGTATTTGTTGTATAATTTATTGTTGAATAATTTCTAAAAACTGAAAATAAAGTATGTTTGTTAAATGTCATTTTTTAATTTCAATGTACTTATTTATTCTGTGTCGTAAGACAACTGTGCTGGCTGAAGATACCAATAAAGGTTTTATTATATATTATGTTTATTTGAACAAAAATACATGCACTACAACATTTCATAAGCAGTGAACATAACTTAATTTCATTTGCTTATAATAGTTTTCAGTATACAAGCAAGATTCTAGCAAGATTCTTTACTAGACATTACAACATTACTACACGAGTTCCAGTTCTATTACAGGAAGTGTTAACATAAATTTGGGAATCATCGCATGATAAATAGACCAATTCCTTACGCTGAATTCCCACGTTTAGCAAGCAAACAAGACCATTTCATGAAGCGGTAGAACAATTAATTACAGTTTAATTAAAGAGATTTTAGACACCGGGCTAACAATTAGTCTTACTTAATATTTGTCTACAACGATCTACGCCATACGGCAATGTGCCTTATGAACAAAAGGACTAAGATTGGAACCACAAATCAGGGAGAAGCAGATGGGTCTGTTAAGCACCCACTTGTTATTTATGTGGGGCAGTCGGACGGTTCTAGGGCGAGTGAAATAATTAGTTTGTTTTTATAGAGAAATGCGAGCGGGTGTGCTAAGACCCAGAGATGTGGTAACCGCAGCTCTGTTGCTGCGACCTACATTGATATAGAATATAACACGACTAGGTCTGTTCGTTTATTACTTCATCAATGTTGGACTTAATCCATAAACAACACTTTTTCATTCTGGTGTTCGATGTAGGGTGTACATCAGATGATATACGGTGACCAACTCAAGGTAGGTGTAACTATGTTACTAGGTTAGGTTGTGGTCGTTGTGAAGGAAAAATCCAAGGGACTCGATCCCATTAACGATTGACGAAAATTCTTTTGAAGAAACTGTCGGTCAAGATTGCCGGGAACGAAATCAAAACTTCGATCTCACGAATCAGTCTCGTTTAACCTTAGCTACATCAAACTACCACGAGATATGAAATGTTACCAATAAGTATTATAAGAGGTACGGTACGTGTACGATCGTCTTCATAAGTAAATCAAGGGTAATCTTTTACCGACACCAGACGCTCACTCGGCAAATCTCGGATTTGCTCTAAAAGGCACACCACTAAATACACAAAGTTAGCACGGGCAAGGAGTGGATAACTTGCCCTATTTATGTCACTAGAAAAAAATGTTTTAAAGTTATGCATTATTAGGTGAATAATACATTCAAATACAAACCTTGTTCAAATATTAACTACGCCCTATGCCCAGTGTTTAAAAGTCCCAATAGGAAAATACTAATGTAAAATAGTGCCGCCATTATTCCTCACGGCCTGTTAGATGACGTCAGCGAGTGATAGTTTTGTGAATATAGCGCACCGAGTGACGCCGGTACGTACCGAATAATCACGAGAAAGGTCGATAACGGTAGATATCTTCCAGACCCATTGATTTACTTGTGACGCCTTAATACTATGTACATAGCATTTTCAGTTTCATTTTAAAGTGTTTTGTTACATCTATATTTTGGCCATCTTCAAAAACTTGTGAGTGAAGTTTTCTTCAATTCTTTTTTTTGAAATTACGTCTCCTACTTTGATTTATACAATGTATTGAAATTTTTACAACAAATAATCGATACTATGTTAAATTAATCAAAATATGTCAGAAAACCTTAGTTATAAGTGAAAAGAAGCGATTTGTTGCATTTTTATACACACAACGCTATTAAGATGTATATAGTTTTATAAAATAGCTTTGATTAAATATAGCAAACTAAACTGTTGTATAAAGCTATTCCGAACTAGCTTTGTCTATGTTGGTTGGCATCATCCACGAATAAAAGAATTGCCAACCTTTGGTGCTCATTAAAAACATTATGTTCACAGTCGGTCAATATTCACCAACAATGGTGGACGTTTACAGGGCTAGTTCGGCGCCGATTTAAATTTATGCGTTCACTGACAATCTCGGTTACTGAGGGGAAGACTAATTAATTTACTTTTATACACTATTTAGTAGACTTCATTGTCACTGGCATTCGTTGATCTGCCGTTATGCGCTGGTTAAAGTTTGTTGGATGAGCGTTTTAAGCAAAGTGGATCATAGTGAACCAGATTATACAGCTATGAATTACTCAATTCAAAACTAATATGTTTTTACCGAAAATATTCGTTTGGATTAGCTGATAAATATTAATTAATTAATAACTTACATTTAAAAAACACATTTCAAAAGTATTTTCAACCAATCACATATCGCGCTGTAATCCAGGGCAAATACGCCATTCTATAAACACGGATTACATACCGCTATTTTTCTTTCCAAAGCGCGTTATTGAAGCTACTCGTTAAACCAAATTACATCATAAAATAATAATCTAAACACGTTTTTCCTTGAGAGCGATTTAAATACATGGTATTATTGAATATATCTATTTTTTAAATGATCGCGAGGGTGACCATATTTTTTAACTCAAAATCCGGGACATAGAATATCGAGAGGGGAGAGGGGGGGGGTGGTAATGCAAACATTTTTTTAGAAATAGTTAATTTAGTATATTCTGAACCCATGTTTCGTGCGAAAAATATATGCAAAGTGTCTCACATTTATTTGTGACAATAATTGCTTTTTAATGTTTTCCTCGTCTGCAAGCTATCATTTAATTTAATGTCGCCCACTGAAAATCAGTAATGCAAGACTGTTAATACGAATGTAAGTATTTTATTTATTAAACACGTTCCCGTCTCGCATTTACCCATTTTACCTTGAACTGAAACATGTTTTAAATCACTTATTACGTGCAATTGAGATTGTATTCAGAGAAAAATAAGGTGGAAAAATGACAAGAAAAGACCAGGGGTGGATTACAAAAACAGCCTTAGTCCAAAAAACATATTTGGCAGGAGATCAATAATTACAACTTCATACCATCCGTAATAATTGTATTTAAATTCAAATTTTGGTTTTGACTGTGTATCTTGATAGTTGTTTTATTTCCGCTGTAATAGGATATCCACGAAGAAAAAAGTCTTCGACTCAGGTTGTTGGTTGTTTAATATTTTTTTAAAGTATGCATTTTTGTTGAGGTAGTGTTCCAGAAAGTTTTATAGGATATATAGGATATATCTGTAGTTCAAACATAGAAAAGCATTCTTGTTGAGGTGTGTTCCAGAAAGTTTTATAGGATATATAGGATATATCTGTAGTTCAAACATAGAAAATGCATTTCCTGATGACGGTCAGTGCTTCCAAAAAGTTATAGATATAAGGTACTATCTGGTTAAACAACCAAAATTTTGTTGGGTAGTTTTTTTTGTGGATAATAGGATTTGTCAAGTTCAAACATAGAATTGACGGTCTGTGTTCTGCCAAAAACTTTAAAGATTAATTCTAGTAAAACAAATACAAAGTTTTTTTATGGATATCTAGAAAGTCGAAACGTGTGATTAGAGGCAAACTATAAGAATCTTAGTGAAAACAAACTTTTATGTAGGGCTAGATGGTATTCGGACAAGGCTAAAAACCCTAGAAGAAAACCGGACATTGTCCCTGGGGAAAAACCGGGACTTCTGCTCACCCTTTGTTGCATGCAACGTCGCAATTAACGTATAGAGCCAAGTGTAACTTAGCACGAACACAGATGATATATGAGAGGAAGTCAACACAGAAGTAGCTGTCATATTGTGCAGATTGGGGACGGATGTATTGACATGAATGAGCGTATTGTCTTGCTAGGTTTCTGTTTGCAATTCCAGGATTTGATGATTAATGTATCTCAACAGCAGGTAACTAGCAGTGTACTTAGGTTAAATATCCCATTATCTGTTATATTCAAGGACTGCTTACTGCTATGAGACTAACAATTGCAGCACGTCGCTTAAAACGCGAGACTCTGTTTCGGAAGGTAATTGTTCGATTCCAGTTACAGACAATCTTAATTGAATCTTTGTTGCAAGGTTTTATTAGGTCAGAGGGGAATGCTTTGGTAAAGACGTGATAACAGTTCTAAACTTAAACCCATTCCTCTCTAGCTTCATACCCTATAGTTTTAGTAACGTCTATAGTATGTCAATAGTACAGAGTCAGACCCGTTAAATTCATGTGTATAAGCAACTGTTCTGTTCGTAGGAATGACGATGTAGGATAATAATAAAGTCTTTACATTTTACCAACAGAGATGCACAACGCGTAAAACGAGGTAACGGATTCGATACTAGCCATCTGCAACCCTGACTGAAAGGTGTCCCGAAATTATATTCAGTCATCGTCAATGCGATTGTGATCCCCACGAAAACGTATTTTACATTATTTTCGATATTCCAAAATAAAAATCTTATTGAATAGATTTTCGTATAAAGTATAGATCTGTCTGTAGTGTAAAGGGATAGAGAGCAATGTTTTTAAAATGGTATTCGTACTTCATGCTGTGTCCAATAAAGATATTGTATTTTGTAGATAATAATCAACTACAATAAGTCAATATTTACAAATAGAGATTGAAATGGACGGATGGGTTATAAATATAACACGATAAAACGTCACACGTCCATCCAGGCGTCAATCAATCACATATTTTATTAATCCATCTCAAAACCGTACGATTATGTGTTCCATTAGCATGTAACCATTTATTCTTGTATATGGTAAATTCTGTGCCTAACCGATATAACACACTGTACAGCTCATGATGTTCCAGGCAGGATATTAAAAATGAATATATCATTCTAGAAAATCAACTCATACAAAAATATTATCAATAATTCCGGACTCACCTAGAAATCGCAATGAAATTAGCACAAGAACGCCACGATTCTATCCGAAAATGTATGTTCGTACTTTTAGAACTACGTTTACATATTTGAATCTTTCAATATGATTATAAATAGATGGTGCATAAATCGTTGTTTTTAATTTTACTTCATGATTGGTTACAGAACAATATGTAAACATAGAAAAAAAATTAAAACACTCATCTAGACATAATAAATATGGTGACCAATGCTTTCGTGGCCTGTCATTATGTGATAAGACTAACACTAGGAAAACGCTTAAGTCCCGCCGCGTTGTTGGATGAGCGTAATTGGTGCATTGAGCTGCCATGTGTTATGCGAATTTTCTGTTGTTCAATGTTCTGTGAAAAAATTAGTACTAAGTTGAAGATTTTTTTTAAAATTAAATTAAATTAAATTAAAAATAAACTTTTTAACTTTTTAATTAATCGTATGAATTTTTAAAAATTTAAAAAACGAAAAATTGCGATTTTTATAAGAAATAATTATTCGATTGCGCTCAATTTTCACACGAATATATAAATTCATAAAATTAAGGTTCTGTGAAAAAAGTATTACAATAAATTAAAGCATGTAGGTGTTATAAGTAAAAAAATTGTTCTAAAAAGAAAAAACTCACAAAATTTATATTTTCATGAAAAATAATTTTTCGATTGCGCTCAAATTTCACACGGATATCTTCATTCATAAAATTAAGGTTCTGTGAAAAAATCATGAAAATCGGATTAAGCATGTAGGTGTTATAAGTAAAATAAATTTTCAAAAAATCGAAAAAAAATCGTAAAATTGCGATTTTCATGAGAAATAATTTTTTGATTGCGCTCAAAAACGTGGCAGTTCTAAGTTCAGAGATTTCGAAGGCCTCCATAAAATTTCATCGCAAACGGAGTATCGGTTTAGCCGGAATCGTGCTGACAAACACACAAAAATACAGAAAAAAAAAGAAAGAAGGAAAGAAAAAAAAAAACATTCCGGATTTTTTTCTCCAGTGTAGTGAAATGGAATCTTCGCTTCGCTCGCTTCGCTCGCTTCGCTCGCTACGCTCGCTACGCTCATCCAATTAATATAATGAATATTTTACGGTTTATGCCATGTACTTTAGCTTATTTAATCCCCAACGCTTTGGAAATAGCAATGTAGTTCTTTGGAGATGTGTAGTTCATTGACTCAAAGCAGAAGTACTAATTTTTATCATTTTTTCTACATTTAATTTCTATTTTCGTTATTTTGTGTTGGTGTGTTTGTTTTTGTTATTTATTTTCAGTTTTATAAAATCAATTGTCTTGATTTAGGAACTTTATCATTAGTTCCAAAACGAAGAGAATAAAATAAACTCAAGTACTTAGTATAAATCTTAAACTATATACATTGTTTAAAAAAATATCCCTGTACATATATTTATAAACTATCAATAATTTATTTATGGGTAAGATGCAAACATGCTTCAATCAAAATTTTCACAATACCTGTAATGGTTGAGTACCGGCTAGCTGCAGTAGTGGGGACTGGATGAGATAGGCTCCGGTGACGATAACGGTTTGCGAAGATACGGGCGCCAGCTGTTTTTTTAAATTTGTGTTTTGCTCCAGCTGAAATGATAAGAGATGAGAAAGTGTGAAACCAAGAAACCAAAAAGAAGAAACATACAAAAACACATAAACAATAACCTGGCCATAATATTCACAAGCCAAAAATATCATAGAATGCGTACACGAACAAGCAATTGGTTTTGATAACTGCTCTGACATCTGACTTGTTTATGTTTACCTCCTGTTTAAATACAGATAGTTAAACAATATATTTTTATATAAATATCGGCTTGCCAGCCTTCGATTTGTTAATTTTTATCTCTTTCCACGTATTCTTCTAGTATTGCCATCCGTGGTGGCACAAACTATTAGGGCGCTGGACCGAAGCGTGTGGCTCTTCGATGACGTGGGTTCGAATCCCACATAAGACATAGGTGTTTTGTATTTGTCATTCATTGTTATTCTTATCTATCACCACTCATCGTGTTGAATAGCCTTGTGCACTACTACGAGACGTTAAGAAACATAAATCTATTTCTATCTCTTCTTCTTCTTCTTCTTCTTACTTGCTTCTCCCTACTACCAGTTCACTACATTTCCTTCTGTCCTCCCAGTGTGTTCTTGCTTCTACTTCTTCACAACTCTCCTCTCTCTCGTCCACATAATTTTTGATTTAATAAATAAAACATAAAACTCTGCCACTTCTCCCTTGGTCTACTAGGTAGCCTCCTAATCATGTATCTTCTTTCAAATTATGCCCTTGGTTTGTTATTTAATAAACAAACTTAATACATAATTTATTTGTTGGTTTCTCGTGTTAAAATAACTGCTTTATAATGATGTATGGAGATCAAATAACATCGTCCACACCAACCCAATACAAAATCCACTCTTCTAGCTCTAGAACGCTTCGCGAGCTGAACGGACTAGGTACATAAAGCCAGCGCTCAATAATGAAAAAATCCAATTAGACCCGACGCGTTATCAGCTTAAACTGAACGAATACCCAACCATCGATTTTAGTTTACACTAAATCAACTTAACACTTTGAACGATGGGTGTGTCAGGTTGAAAATTCGTGAAACGTGATCGAAGAATATTTTCCATTCGAAATATATTAAAGTTTCAGTAAAAACATAACAGTTACGGATATATTTTTCTCTTAAAGTAGACTTAAATAAATACAGGTGGGGGAACGCTTTCATAGTATTGCATAGGGGAGGAGGGGGTAAGGTGGCTTAGGGCTTAAATGTGGAATTTCGCAGCAAACACAGACAAAGGTAGCTAAATCAGCTAAAAGACGAAAGGCGTAATTATCGTTTCGGGAGGTTTCGGGTTCGAATATTGACGCTGACAATCCTGACTGCAAGTTTCTTTCAGGGTTCGAATACTTTAGTCGTTAAGGTGAATGGTGGGGTTGATTTCTATCAACAATCCTTGAAGATTCTAATCACATTAACCATTACAACCTTCTTTACCATAGCGTCCGTCACAAAGAGCTCCACATTAGAAGATGATTAGTTGAAATTGAATCTCGTTACAAAATAATTGGACAATCTTCCTCACAATAAAATTTTATCAGTTCTCACTGCTTTAACCAATTTATTCATGGACAAAATTCCATTCAGGGCAAACATTCAAACAATTGCATTCATGGCTGGGCAAAGATATCGATATCGAAACGAAGGAATATTTTCTATATATTCAGATTCAAAATAGAAATTATAAAATGAGAAACATTGAAAAACGCGAATAAGTTGACGCGAACATGAAATTTTGAGTATGTACAAGTTTAAATTCTTTTTTCTGAAATTATATAAGAAACAAATATTTATTTCAAAAATATTTGGTACAAATGGTGGAGGTGCCGGGTCATTAAACTCAAGTGTGACAATCAAAACATTGTACTTTATTTTTCTCGATACCTTTAACTTTTTAACTACAAATTATTTTTATAAAAGTCCCATTTTTTATAAAAATATATTTCTATCTATTTAAAATATTCGAGAAAAATTTCAAACTCGTTTTTTCTAAAATAATAATTTTATTATTATCACCGTTGTACAAATATATCGAAACTTTCGTGTGATATCGTAAATATATGATAAAATGTAATAGACAGCCCTATTCATAACATACAAATAAGCACGTGTATGGGAGTACCCAATTGTTGAAGGTCATTATCAACCAAAAAGCTTGACAAACGGAAGTTGTGCTCATGTTTTAATAGTAAGAGTTGACACATGCAGACGATTGGTCGAGCGATAAGTGATGCATATAAAGAAGCAATCCGTGAAAAAAAAGTTGTTGAGCTTAACGAAAATAATAATAATCGCATGTAAATGCAATAAAATTGGTGACAAAATTGAATTTTTAAAAGAATCGCAGGCGAGTGACAAAATCCAATAGCTACTTAAGGGGAATCCCTAGACCCAAATATGATTTCTTAAGAATGCAGTAAAAACGTCTGAAAAGTAAGTAGAATGTAAGAGGGGCTTAATAAAAGAGCGGATTAATTTTTTGAAATTTTTTTTGACGGGACATAACCTCAGAATCAACAATTGTATTCAAATTACTGGAATCAGTTGCTCAAGTTCAAAATTGAATTTTTAGCAGGGGTTTTTTGTATTTTTTTCTACACTCCTTTATCTACAACTTAATAAAGGATTTTGATTATATGGTGTGCGTGACAATTTTCTCCTCCGAATTTCAAATTTGTACTTTACGAAAAAATCGTGCAACGCCTGAAACCATTTAAAACAATTATACTTATTTTAGGTTGTAGATAAGGATGTGAGAATAAAAAATCTACAAAAAATTGCTGCTAAATTCAATTTTAAACTTCGAAATGATCCAGTAATTTGAATAAATTTGATTCTGGTTATGTCCGCAAAAAAATTTCAAAAATAATCGCTTTAATAAGCCCTTTACATTCTACTTACTTTTAGAGTCTTTACGGTTCTTTAGAAATCAATTTTGGTAGGTTCACCTTAAGGTTCAAAAACGATTCGTATGGAATGTTAACTCACATAAGCAAATAAAAGTGGATTGTCATGAGAGAGAGAACTTGAATTTTTTATGCAAAACAAAACTTTGTTGTACAGATACAATTGCCACAAGGACACAGAATAAAAACACATTCATGATTAATAACAATTAAAAAAAGGTTTGAAATTTAAATACAAATACAAGAAATGAGAAATAATAATACAATTAAAAGATAACATGTTTATACCATAAAGGTGATTTCTAAGAATAGAAATTGAACCTTTTAATGCCACCATGGAAAAGTCTTGAATGAGTGTTTCTGTTTTTCCTACAAGTATTGCAAAAATCAACAAAGAGTAATAATAATAATAATAATAATAATAATAATAATAATAATAATACAGAAGCCTTGACGTTTTTTTGTTTGTTTTGTGTTTTGTTTTGTATGTTTTGATTGGTTGTCAAGAGCGGAGTGAAAACTCCACACGAAAGATAAAAAAACACAGAATGGAAATCAAATAATATTTGAAGCGCAAAGTGAGTGAACCGTAGCTGTCAAGTACGAAGCTAGACAAGCTAGAGCACGAATATTTCCAATTTGTGCTGGTTTTAAATTAGCCATTATTTGAAATTGACAGCAAAGGTTTTTCACATTTTTTCAAATTAAAGCGATGATTTGTATTGTTTCCTCGTTCAACCTTTGGTAAAAAAATATTGTAAAATATTCAGAATAGCGAACCCGTGTAAAGCAATAACCAATATATTCATATTATTAAGTTCATAAAATTTGATTGCAAAAGTTGTGTTGCTGTTGCGTTACACCGGCAATATAAGCCAAGCTAATAGGAATTTGTGAAAGAGTTTGCAAATTTTATATTATTCTCAAAGGCTTGTACTAAAACTTTTATCCGTAGACACAAGGAAACTTTATGTATCACTTCGGCTACGGTGTTTTATACCTTTGAATGTGACAAATTGTCTTAAAACAAAAATAGAAGTAACAATTTCAATTGTCTTGTTTTCTAAACAACTCTGTCTCATTCTCCGTTCCAGTATTCGACCACAAAACTTTTTTGGCGTTGAGGGAGATACATAAAGTGTGAGATGCAACAAATCATGGCTCTGCTCGACATTACGCTGACACTAGAGCGTTCTGCATCCTTTTTACCCATTAATTTTATCAAAATAGTACCAAAGTACCTTTAAAAGGCGAAAAAGAACCAAATGCATTAAATAAATAAATTGTATTTAGTCTACCCACTCAGGTATATAACTTTAAAAATTAAAATATAAATTAAAATAAAATAAAAATTTAAAATTGGCATTTTTATGCAAAACAATCAGCATCAGTTACATACTTCAAATTATATTTTAGGCATTTTTTATTTACCAATGAAAAAAATTGGATGGCATCACATTTTTCTTGTTCTTTTAATTTAAAAAGTTATGCACAACTCAAGCTGAGCTGTAGATTTACACTCATAATTCACCCACTATTCCACCCAAATGTCACTTTTAACTTGCGATTTAATTATTTATTATTACTTATTTGTTCAGTAAAATAGTAAAGGTGCTGAACAAGGACTTCAGGGCCGGATGCACAACAGTCACTTATCGAGTAAATATTATCAACTAATTGTCAACATTCGATCATAGCCACTTGTTATTTATCTTAAGCGCGTTCGAATGTTTACCGTGGTTGGTAAGCGACTCTTGTGCATCCGACCCTCAATAATCAATTAACATAAATAACAGTTGACTGTTACTTAGGAAAATTGGTGAAAATAGCTTATTAAGTTAATTCATTAAGCTACCATAAAATAAGTTATACTTCCGGGAAATAAAGATGTCTGAGGCAATGTAAGAGTTCAATTTAATCGCGAGACTTTACGTCCCACTAAAGGATTTAGTATCAATTCAGTTAAGTGTAATTGTTAGGAACTCACATTAATATAAGGGCTTCTCTTAACAGATTACATTTCTTTACACATTTATTACTACGAACGATTTTATCGACCAATATTTTTCTAAAGTTTATATCAGGGAATCGTAAAAACGATTGCAAAATGTTTATGGTGTGTTCAAATAGGCCACCACGTGTTCTTGAAAAGGCAATCACAACGATCAAATTAGAACTGAGAACAAAATGTAGCATTTAGCTGTAGATACGAATCAAAACTTTGGATAGAGCATATTCGTATTTGAGATGTTGTGGTCATGGACAAGATAGTAAGAAACAAAACTGGAGAAAAGTGATATTGGTTGTAATCATGATCCAATGATCCTTACAGAGATATCCGTGAACCATGGGTTGTAGTATTGTTCATTTGAACGTTTGATATAGAGTGCATTCATATTTGCTTCATTTGACCCAAATCAGATCTTTAAAAAAAAAAAAAATTACTTTCTTTTCTCATTCTTTCTTTTTTTCTTTTTTTTCTTCCACCACATTTTTATATTTGATTAATTAACTAAATGCATTTAATATCCTTTTTATTTGTTACCAAAATTGTTGTGTTTGCACTGTTGTTGTAATATTACTATTTCAAATATTTACTTACTGTAGTTCATTGTTATGTCTGCATTTATGAAATTAGATTATTAAGTTGTTCTCCTTTGTAAATTAGTTTTATAACTGAATAGGATAGATGTAAAATAAATAAATAAATAAATAAATTTATAAATAAATATAAATTATATCATAAAAGGGTTTTTACACTGGGGTCGCCGCCAACTGGCAACAGTTTTTGGTTACAACCGGAAGTGAGCAGAACGAATGTGCGCATGCTCAGTACCATAAACATCCAACCAGGGATTGCAGTTGGCAGTTTAGAAAATTCTCTACATAGGCAATTGTAGCCAGCTGCGACCCAAAACCCAATCAAAAACTGTAACCAGTTGGCGGTGACCACAGTGTAATACCCCCTTAATATTATGTGTATTTGCAACTAAATCTAATCGATTACACCTACGCAATTATTTCCGGACAAATGAAATCGACAGACTAAGAAATAAATATTAAGCCTGCCCATTTTCTCCTGCTAATGCAAACACTCTTTCAGCTGAACAAAGACCCACAAATGACACGATTGCTTTAATATTTGCAATACATTTACCATTAAGAATGTAAATTTATTAATAAAAAATGCCATGTAATTAATAATTTAATGCGCGGTATACTTACATGTTTACAGCTAATGCCCAACTATATAGTATATAAACATAATTATCTGACCCGGCACCTCCACCAAATGCGTGCATATAAATTTTTTATATGGAATAATATGCAATTTTAGAGTAACTTAACGAAATTAATTGTTGATGTAAATATTATTTATCCACTTAATAAACAAATAAATATTTATTAAGAAAATCGTGCCACGCATTTAGAGTGAATACGATCTTCCGCCTACTTGGTTTAGGAATGTCCAGCGATTTATACACTACTTGAAATAATATTTATCTCCCAACTAAAACAACTTACAGGAACACAAAAGTTACTCATTAATCGAAATGTTTAATAATTTTGTTTAAAAATTCAGATCTCCGAGTTTTTAGTGCATTAGTTATCGTCTATCTATTCTCACCGAACACATTCTTCTAAGTATTTAAAAAAAAATATTTTTACCAACGTTAGTCTAAGAATGAGTCCTAGCAAAGCACTCTAAAATATCGCCTCTGCAATTCAAGTTACTTTTATATTTCTAGAGAAGATATGTCACAATAACCACATAATGTAGAGCCCTAGTTTAAAAGTGTAACCGTTATTTCGTTGCTGTTCCGAATGTTCATTATTTGATTTCACTAACGTGTGATTAAGAAATTTTTATAACCAATTTTATCTTGCAAAACGATGTTGTAAAATGGAATGACAAACAGTGAATTAGTTCGATTATACGCATTCATTCAAATCATAAAAATGTTTTAACTCATAATCAAAACTTTTTGTACAATATTTTTTTTTAAACATTTTTAATTTGCAAGGGAATATATATGTGCTAAAAAAAAATGTTAAACTATTTAGCTCCAAATAACTTTGGTTTGTTTTGCATAAGTGTGTTGGTTAAAATAAATACAAAACATAACCTTAAGGCAGATGTAATACTGGTAGAGCCTAATGTGTTTTGAATTAATGAAACCTATTCCAAAACCAATCATGCTATTAAGTTTATATTTAGCTTTGAGTGTAGCATGGTGTTTTTCGGTCATTAGGTTTGAGATCATTCAAGTGACTTGCCAACAAAGTGTTGTGTAGTTATATCGTTAATATTTATGGGAAAACCTAGCCCTTGGGTTGCCATGATACGATGATAATATTCAGTATCTAATAACCCTGTGCAAGCTTTGAGGCAGTTCAGAGGGCCTGAGGGTATTACGCATGTTGATGAAAATAAGCTTTCTCTTCCGCTTTACCAGGAAATAAGAGAGAAAGGGGGGAGAAAATAGAGCAGACCGAATGCTTTTACTGAACGATTTTATTAAAAGTGCTTGATAGAAATAGTAAATTAGATTCAATAGACAGATTTACGCCAAATCCTTTTGATTTGTGTTTGACCACTACTAAATTCGTTATAATGAGTGAAGAGAAAAACTTAAAATTACCAAAATAAAATATTCAATTCTTTTCTTTATTTTGATTATTCCTTGCGTATTTCTGACTGTTTTTTCATTTATGAAATAATGGGTTTGCTAATTATGTTCAGACGATGTTTTTGACAACCATTGCGTCCTTGATTCAAATACCTACCGCTGGTGGACACGATTCGTGCATGGCGTTGACGTCGAAAGAGTTGTTTCAGAGCAGAATTAATTAAAATACTTCATTATCAAAATAAAAAGTTCTTGTAACATTGTATGCAGAATGAAAACAAATATTTATTTGTTAATTAAACCCCAATGGAAACGAAGTGAGCTTTAATGGTTTGGCTTACACACAGGTACACAAACCTTGGCGTACCTTGGCATCACAGTCACCACACACTCCCAGTTGAGCGTTTTTGTGTAGTTATTTAATTTATTAAATAAATAAAGGAATGTTTTATTTAATTACAAATTTATTATTATTATGAAACAAATGAACAAAGGTGACCAGTACAAATAAATTTTAAACTGAACGCAGTCTCGTAATTATAATAATTGGGTTTTTGGTTTGTTGCAAACAGTACAATTAATTTTCAATTTAAAGTACTGGAAATAATTAATTACTATGTACACAAAATATAAATGTAATTCATTTAATAATGTTCACATGCAAGTTTACAACTTTTTCACTCTTGTTCTAATTTAAGTATTATTCGTGAATAATAATAATTAATTATTATTAATATCATAATATTTTGAACAATATTTTTTTTAAGTTTTAATCAAATATGCTTCACTAATTAAATTAAAATTAACTTGTTACAAACATACTGTGTGAGACATTTTTAAAAGAGAGAAAATAGTTTATAATTGACAGAATTATTATCGTCTTTGAAAAGTTATTTTTAACTGGTACCTGGATCACGTAATATTGAAGTGAATATATTGTCCATACTTCAAAAGAAAAAGCTTTAGAGTTTTGATATATAGATTTGTTTATTTAAATATCCAAGTTTACAGTTTGTTTGGTAGGGAAGCTTCACTATTCACTATATGCATCACTTTTCTGTCCGACCGTCCGTCTACTGGTACGATTGCCATGCTCCACGATGAAAACCGAACATGCGTTTTTGTGTTAACATTGTCCTTTCTTTTTGTTTTTGATGACCTTTGTAGTCAATGGGCATTGTGGCACGGCTATCCAACCATCCCATCAATCAATCCCATCAACTGGACACCTCCACCAAGGAGATTCAAAAGAAGAATATTTCCTTAAAAAAATTGTTTGACGTATTTTGTTTATAGCTTTGCTCGCTATTTTCGGTTCTCCATGCCCGTGCTTCTAAAATATTCCCTTACTATAACGTCTCTCCACCTATATATTATGGAATAAGACGTTGAATAACATTAATTATTGTGAAGCGCCAAAATTATCTCAATTCTAGCTGCAAATAAGGTTGAATTTGATATAGGTATTGATTTGTGTAAATATCTAAAGGTAAATAAAGAAATAAAGGTCAATGCTTTTCTACAACAAAAAAGTTATACGGATTCTCAGTTGGATTTTAAACGCAAACTTAAATTATTCTTATTAAAAAAAGCTTTTTATTCAATAGGTGATTTTAAACAAATTAAATCACTATTCGTGTTGTATTTATCTGTACCTGATTACCATCATCATCACTATGTCATGCAATACTTAGCACTTTTAATATTAATATTTATTAATATTTAATACAATCCAGATATTAAAAAATCCATCCCGATCGGGGTTCGAACCCGAGTCTCCCACTTTCCGGGTGGACGCCTTAGCCAACTAGACCACCGAGACGGTAACTATTTAACTTCTGTATTGTCGTTACATTATAGAACTTGAATGGATGGAACAATAAAGCATCGAAAAACTGTTGCTGTTGAATTGACCAAACAAACATATTTATAATGTCATTCACTCATTACCTTACGCAGGTATAATATTTATCTTGTATCTTATTATCTGCACCTTATATAAAAAAAGTTTTCGCTCTGTTTTGTTTTTTTTACTATATTTTAAATGTTTTGACGATATCAATATATGGACTTTATATCTGTCAGCGGAAATAAAAATAAAAATAAAATACAAATGTTACACCAAATTAAAATCATATTCAGTTCCGTATTCTTAAACAACAGAACATAGATTGGGGGAACTACGGATCTATGAGTATACTCTATGCACCTATACATACATGCACGGTATGAACATCTGCTCCGCCTAAAGTGCGTATAACGTTGACGCGAGAAAATGTATGACAGACGTACTGTCAACTGTTCCGTACTCGGTGTGAAACATGATTAACTATTGAACGGCCCCGTCCTTGCTATGGTAGAGTCTAGTCCCTATATAGGTGGACAGGGAAACAAATACTCTCCTTAATTCTCCATCTCCTCCATTTATCATCGTCTCATTTACTTGATTAGTGCCGCCTCGTAATGGTACGATAATCCCAGTCAAATGAAGAGATCTCTAGAGAATTCATGAATATCCAAGAATAACAACAAAAAAAATGTTGGGAAGAATCTCAAAACTTTTATAGGAGATATTGTTAGTAAATTGGAAAAAGTTTTATAATTTAGCGATGTAATGTCGTGGAATCTTTCATTCGTGTTGTCTTTCGTCGTGTTACGCCTGTATTTCACGTGGTAAAGTGGGTCTGACAAGATCCCTTGGGTAATTCCCGGAGAGCTTTTGGTTCATTACAGTCCGCGTGGCGTCGCGCAGTTTCACCACGGCTCGGAGCGCGCATTTTGGTTCATTACAGTCCGCGTGGCGTCGCGCAGTTTTCACCACGGCTCGGAGCGCGCACAAGTATACTTCACACAAGAGCGAGACACGATTTACTTTCAAGGAATATAGAGATACATTTGCATAAACATTCAAATAGAAGTGAAATGCGGTTCCATACGGAAATATAAATTAAATAAACGTTCGTCGTGTATGTCTATGTGTATATGAGTGAGCGTGAGTTTGTATTTGTGTGTTTGCGTCTGTCTGTCTATCTGTCTGTCTGTCTGTCTGTCTGTCTGTCTGTCTGTCTGTCTGTCTGTCTGTCTGTCGGTTGGTCTGTTCATCAAGCATAGGTCAAACCGCTGAACCGATTTTGATTACACTTTATACCAACATTCGGGACCAAAATTAAGCATGCTATTAGAACAATAAAGCAAAATCTACCAAGATTCCAACCCACAAAAGAACTTAGAAATTTGCAGATATTTTATTTTTTTCAAAATGTGCTTTACTAGAGTTCGTTATTTTTACGGTCATTTATGAGCATACTTCAAGTTATTGTCTTCGTGTTAAATCAGTTTAAATAACTGAATAGGAAAGACTAAAATAAATAAACTAATTAAACTATCAAAATCGGAGGGATTTGGGTACTTTACAACACAATGTCAAATTGTGTTGGAGAACGAGCATTTCTTCTGGGTAAAAAAGTGTATTAAAACACGATCAAAATCACTTTCATGCATAATTCGTCAATTTCGAATTGCCCGACGATACTGACTAACTGGTGGCTCTACAATATTCAAATATTGCCTGGACATAAGTTTATTTTGATATACGTTCTTTTGAAAGAAAAATCACGAAATTAAGTAAAGGCATCAAAATAAAGGATTTTATATAAGCTTTTTACAGGAATACAATCAACAATTAACTATAGTTAATAAAATAATATTAATAATAACTTGACAATGATCACCTACATTGTGTACACAAAGCAAGTTTTTGAACCTTAAGATATTTCACTTATATTGTTAATTCGTAATACCATAGCAATTACATCTATTTTGATAAAATGATTCTATTTTAAGAACACTTTGAAACAGAACTTAAAAACTAATGAGTCCCACACAACAAAACAGCCAAACCTTACACAATCAAAAGCAATGAGATCTAAAAGAAATGTCAAACTTATGTACCTTCCCACATTTTCGCACTCTTAATACATAAGTTCACTTTTCTCTGTGACTGCATCCTTGAATTGCTTTGCAAAATAAATTTGAACGAACTTTTTCATTTAAAACAATAGTTGCAAATAAAATTTTGTCAAGCTTTGCAAGGACGCTGCAGTCACGGGGCAAAGTTAATTTATGTATTACGAGTGATAAAAACGTAGAAGGATACATAAGACGTCAACGCTTTTGATTGTGTAAGGTTTAGCAGTATTTTTTACAATTTTTATCTTAAGTGTAACCGTATGTAATGGTTAAAATGCAAGTTTTGGGACTAAAAGGTATTTCACATTCTTGTTTTGTTGATTGGTAATAGAAACGAAGTTTATACTCCTTGAAAAAAGTAATTGTGATTTAGAAATCGACGTAACAAAAATAATGACATCCCGCGCTAATAAAAAAAACTTAAAAATGACAGCCAAGCTTTTAAAACTCAAACGCATTGAGATCCGAACAAAAAACCAAGCTTATAGTCAGTCACCTTCAACATTTGCGCATTATTAATAAATAAAATCTTTACCCCGTGGATGCACGTGGATGGTATAATTGAATCTGCACGAACTTTTATACACTGAAAAACATGGCTGGTAACAATTTTAATTTTTATTCATTCTACAATTGTGTTTTGTGAATAAAGTGAGATTACCTAATCGTGCTATGTAGACATCAAACATAACACAAGTCAAAGCAGCATGGACCAACATCTCTGTATTTATTTGTGTTTTTTCTTAGCCCTTACAGGACCGAATTAAATCTGTGAAAATTAGATAATTTTAAGCAAACAATTCGTGTTTCGACTTTTTTTCTAAGAATTTTAGTGTTTTTCATTTTTTCGTGAATTCTAATGAATTTTGAGAATTTTTTAATTTGAATAAAAGCTTTATTTTTTAATAAAAATTTGAATATGAAATACATTCCTAAAACAAGACTTTTCTTTTTTTCTTTTTTGCATATTTTGAATTTTTGGTATCTCAAATAATAGCAATACTAGAGATTTATTACATTTCCGAGACAAACCGTTTTTCACCATTCATAGCTGTTTTTGCAGGTTTGTATTTTCAATCTTTTCTAAAAAAAAAATTCACTTTTGGTCCTATTGGAAAGTGAAAAAAAATTATTAACCAAAAAACAAATAAAAATATTGGGGTCAAATTAAAAAACTCTTATAGACCCAGAAAAAATTTAAACCCGTTTTGCGTCCATTAAGGCACTGTTTGTCCGGAAGGGTTAAGAGGGGTCGCTGAGGCTGGCGCGGAGACGAGTTTAGACGCTCAGCTTTATGTTGTTGGTGATTTTTTTTAAAATTAAACGGTGAACAACATTGGTATCATATTTCACAATTACGTTAGTAAAGGATCAATCTATGCGATCCAGTACGCGTATTTTAAGGCTTTGAATAAAAAAATCATAGAACCACCATAATTAACTAAATTTTGGTGAACTGCTGCAATTTTTTCCAAATGTACTGATTTTTTTAACCCAAATTTTCATACAAGATATCATTGTTTGAATCAATTTGAACGCGTACGCTTATTTGGTTTAATCGCAAGATAAACGGTTTGGTGGAAATTTCCATGGTAAATCCATGTTTTTGATTTTTGATTTTTTCACGTTTTGTACTTACCTCTCGCACTAATTTTAAAGGCTCATTCTTGGCAAAGAAGTGGGGATATCAAATTTGGTAGTAATATATCGAACCGTTCGCTGCAATCGTCAACACCTGAGCGCGCGCATTTGAGTTGGGACAAGTATGCGTACCTCTGTTTACATTCGGTTGCGTGTGTTCGCGACAACGTAGCAATAAAATTAACAACAAATAATCAATACAAGGTGAGAATTTCCCTTGAAACATGTATAAATCCAAGAAGAACATGCACGACAAGCGTGTTGCATATGAAAGCTTAAATAATTCGTTGACAAAGCAGAGACCGGCTTTAGCGCAGTACTTCAGTACATCATAGTGGACGAGGTTCAGTTTAGCGTTACACCCTGTGTGAGCTAACATGATTGGATTGGTTGCGCGGAGTGAGGGTAGTTGTTTGGTGCTTGCTTTGGTGATCTTTATGTCTGTTCAATGCCTACCGGGCATATAACTTGTCCGTTATCGATGAAAGCTTAAGGAAACATTTGAAATTCCTGAACATAGAACTGAAACGATTTTAATGTATGTAATAGAATAAATATAATGTTACTTAAGATGTTTTTTTAATTTAAAAAATGCTGGGAGATTGGCAAATCACGGTCATCGATCAACGTGAATGTAAAAGGTGTTCGCAAGGCGTCCTAGCAAACACATTACGTGACTAGCATTCTGCAATTTAATCTAGATGAAAGTCATAACGCTATTGATTAATGTTTATGTTCACAGTAAATTAAATGATATAATTGTTCGATTAAATATTTGTCATTGAAGAGAGTGCATTTTATAAAAAAGCACTCAGTCTTGGTAGATTAATTAAGATATAATTTAATTTTTACTAGCTATGGAAACCTTAATAGCTATCCTGAAGAAAATCAAATTCCTCAACCAAGGAGGGGAAATTGACACAAACATATTGTTAAATTACGCAAAATTATGGGGCTTTACAGGTAAGAACAATGCAATACGACTTAAGGGAACACTTTGGTAACAAAAATTGTTGGATCAATAATAATACGCCTATTATAACTTCAAAATATGTGTCTTGATATAACATTGTACGTGCCGTTAATAGCCCATCAGATTTTGTAAAAATCAGATATACACATAGGGCAATTTATTCAGAAAGGCCAAAGTCCCTCCATAGGCCAGAATAAGTGACACTAAAAATATTTTTGAAACTTAAAACAAATGATTTTGTTTACATTTGTTTTTTGGTGTGGTCTACTTTGTAGTAATTGACCTGACGACTGGTATCAGCAAACCCCTATATACCTCTTGTCGTATATTTATTAATTATCATTGTGCATTAAATTTGTACACATTACCCAAGCATTTAGTCGGCAGTCCTTGAGCGTAGTTAAGCAGGTCTATAAGATGTATGCAAAGTTACTTTTTGTCTCTGCTATTATTTAACTCCGCTTATTGAACTAAGAAAACTATAAAAATATAAGGCAATTTAAGTCTGAATTGTTTTTGTTTTTTTGGTTGCTCCTGGTACAAAAGCCTACAATCTAGGTGATAGTGCTCTTTATATGTTGTGATTGGCTTCTTGAAAATTGTCCCATATTCTGTTTAAGATACGTCAACTCGCATCGGCATTCATACTGAATAATGCTTTTTTATAGGTGTTTTGCCATCAGAAGAATCGAGCCGAAAGCAACGATTTGTTTATCTTCGATTCTCTATTGTAACGTTCTGCTTATCTTTTATCGTACTAAACAACTCAATTTTAAACGTAGATGGGAAGAATTTCATTGAACTAATTGAAATTATTGCCTTTTTTACTTTCTCTGCAACATCATTAACAAGGTTTGCAACATTGGCATTGCAAAAAAAACAACTGAAGCAACTATGCATTGACCTTGAAAACATCAATAAAGGCCAACTTATGGATGGTATACCTTTCGTGAAATTAATTCTTGATGACACCAAACTTTTGTCGAAGTTCATGGTTGTTTATAATGGAACTTTCTTTATAAGCGGAGTATGCTTCTTCATAGCCGCAATGTTTATTTCTGGAATGTATAATGAGAAACCCCTTTTCAGGTGAGTAATATTTCTCTTGCATGCATTGCACAAAGCTCTCCTGACTGATTACTGATTCACTTTCGCATTACTAAGGACGATTATAAGAAATGCAAGCCTATTTTACATGGAGTTGCATGTGTGCGTGTGCGTGTGCGTGTGCGTGTGCGTGTGCGTGTGCAACGTTTCGTATATTTTGAATACTTTCTGTTTGGATTAAAAGCTATTTGCCAACTATAAAAAGTATCCAATTCCCTCTCGAGCAATCTACGCTGTAAGGAAGTTAAAACGTTTATAAAATGTAACGCGATGGTTTTGTATTTTGTTATTAGAATGCGGTATATGTGTGATATTACACAATTCCCTTGCTGGGGTTTTGCTCTCTTGTACGAAGCTGCTTACACGTTGTGCAACCTTATTATTATGGGTATTAGTAACACCATATGTTTCGATATCCTTAATCATGTAAGACAAGGATTTAAAGTTCTTAATTATAACATTCAGAACATACATGAGTATGTTACTAAGAAAGAAACCGAAGTTTGTGATGATGATGAAGACGAAGAATCTTCCCAGATGGTTGTTGAAGTTCTGCCTATGGCAAGTAGTGAAGAACTATCAGACAACACAATCGCTGGAACCATAAGTGAGGATAAAGATATGAAACTTGCTAAGGAAATACTGATGGAAAGTGCAATATATTCAGACATAGATGTTGAAGTACTATCTGGGCCAGTGTCAAGTTTCAGTAACATGGAGGTACCGTTGGAACGACAGATTGATGTTGCAAGAAAGATTGCGTTAGCAAGTCGTGAGAAGAGGACTGAGGCGCAGAAACTTGCTTTCAACCAAGCGACGGAGAGTCGACTGAAGGTGTGCATTCAGCAGCACCAAGCTCTGATAAGGTGGGTTCAATCAAATAAGTACGAGACACATTCAACGATGTTCTTCTTCTTTACAATCATATTATACAAGTTTCGTCAATGTGCGTGGTGATTTGTCCATATTAGTATTCTATCTGATCCAATTTTGATCTCCCCTCTCCTCATACCCCACTTTATTTAACAAACCATCGATTTCTCCTCCCCCTGGATCCCCGATGTGACCTTCTCCACTTGGGGGTCAAGCATCCGAATGGTAATCGGAAGACCCGGGTTTAATACCCGTCTGGACCCCTATTCTATATCTCTGACCGAATTGGATTCGTACTTTTTCGACGGTAATCGATTCGGTTGTGGTTGGTCGAGGTCGAAAGGTATGATTCACGTGCCAAATGTGAACAAATGAATCGCAGTCAACAATTGTCACATCTTCAAAATGACAAAATGAAATGGACGTGTGTATTATTTCCAATCGGGGTGAAATGGGTTTTAGATTGTATAATTTCACGGGAAAAGGAAATGCAAGGGACTTTTTGGGGTAGGCCCGTAATAAAGGTAGGTTTTCTTTGAGCATAGCATTCATAGCATTCATTTGAGAAAGTTAATAATCTGGTTGTGTTTACATGTGTGCTAGGGCTTGGCTTATCTCCCACCATTTTTTCTCATGAAACATAGGTTTGGCCTATACAAATTTCGACGAACGAAATAAATCACATTCCTTTCGATCTCAACCAACCACAACCGAATCCATTACCGTCAAAAACTTACGAATCCAAACCGGTCGGATTTATAGAATAGAGGCCCTGAGAGGGATTTGATAATTTATAAATCGATTTCCATATAATCAATTACACTTATTCTGACACCTACTATACTAATTGATGGAATTCTTTTCAGTGTATCAAGTGAAGTACATGACATTTTCAGCCCAATGTTCATGGGTCAAATAATACAGATAATTGTGATCTGTGTACTTGTTTTGTTTATAATTATCTTTGTAAGTATATGTTACATCTACAAGTGTCTATAAACTGAACTTAATAAAATGCACAATGTTTTACAAAAACATTTTGTAGAACTAATCGTATTATGGAGTAAAATATAATTTTGTTGTCGATTTTAATTTGAAATTTTAATCTTATTAACATTTTTTATTAAAATAAACATTCAATTAATTTATTTGAGTTGTTGATTTTTGCAACGTTATTTTGTTTCATGAACAATAATTCCTCCTTAATAAGCTAAAATTTCTTCTTTATAAAACTGACTATACCAAATCCAAAAATTCGCAAAACTAGAATCATATATCATGAAATCACAGGTATAAATTAAATTTAAAATATAAACCATACCAAATAAATCAATAAAAACAACATAGTACAATATTCTTTATAAAAGTGTATTGTTTGTTAGTTTTGGTATAAAGCAAGAAAAGGCAGTTGCTTTGAATATCTTAAAAAGCTCGGTAAATATTAAAATTAGTTAACACATTTTGATTCATTGAATCACCCTCTAACCGATTTAAAACATAAATAAAGAAGTCTGAATAGTTGTCTGAAACTTGAATATAACATTAAAACATCTTATTCTTTTCTTGGGGGGCGAGGTCGAACAAATCGAAATCAAACAAAAAAGAAGTTCGTCTACCGTTTTTTTTCAGCATAATTATTTTCATTTTAGTTAAAGAGAGGTGCAAGGCGCAGGTGTGTTTGAATAATATAGACAAAATTCGTAGCTAAAAAAAATAATTTTGCACTCAGCTCAGTATATAAACTATTGTCCCAAAATTGGCATATTATTGCTGAGAGGCAGAGGCTATGTCCCGCACAAAATAATTTTACAAGTACTTTTCTGTTGTGTTCAAGCTCCCGTTTTATTCCGTCAATTTTGTCATCTATCTTTGTCTATTAAAATGTATATTTGAGGGTGATACAATTAACTTTGAACTTAAATGGATGAAATTAGCGTTTAGAAGGTGATACAATTACCTTATAACTAGAAATGGATGAAATTAGCGTTTTGCGTGTTAAAAGCTAAATCAGCTAGTTAAAATGATTCTTGAAAACGCTACAAAATTATATTTTTACTTTGAATGTGGTTTACCTAGAATTTTAAAGACAAACGGGACTTTAAAAAAAATTAAATCAACTTGTACTAATTAGCCATCCAATGCAAGTCTAAAATAATCATATCATATGGTTTTGTAAGAGGGAAATATAAATTTTTATCAATTTGTTAATGATGAGATTTACTAAACTATAAATCGAAGTGAACGCTAAAAATAACTAGGGGTGCGCGAGTACCCGAAAATTCGAGACGAATCGAGTATTTGGTACTCGACTCGAAATAGAGTATCAAAAAATAACGATTTTGGTGGAGGTGCCGGGTCGCGCGCCAGTGTGAGAACGTAAAATTACGCAGTTTTGGTTCTACCTTAACGACCCTCATTAGACTTAAAGGAGCTATTACATAATCTTTAGCATTATATTTCACAAAAATTAAGGTGAAAAATAAAAATATTATATCCTGAAACTGTGATTTTACATTTTTTTTTACATTAATTAAGTTTTGTGTGATCCTAACATTTTTGTTCCACTTAGGCCTAGATACTATGGCATAGTTCCAATCCTCAACGGACATTTATAACATCGTGTCTTGAAACTGTGCACGAATATAATATATTCAAATACGCAAAAATGTGCATTCCAAAATCACACCGCTTCTTGGTAATCAGCATATTTTGACCGAACCACTTGCCCAAATAGAAAAAAAATAAAGCAGATTTTCAGAAAAAGCTCTCGAATATGTCAATATGGTCAATATTATTTTTGATCATAATCCACCAAGGTCACGGGGCATAAAGTTCGTCCCTATGTCATTTCCAATGGGAGATTTTGCTGATGGGACTGAGCTCGAAAATTACTAAGTTAACAATTTTTATCGGATCATGGTTGACCCAATAATTTCTCTTTTAACCCCTTCAGACATGGCGCCCATGATAATGGACATTAACTTCGTAATTTTAATCCGGGTAAATGATGGGGTTTTTCAGTATAACCAGATTGTTTTGTTTTTTTTTTTTTTTGGGGGGGGGGGGGGGATTAAAAAACATTTTAATGAGACGAATAATCAGATTGAAAATATAAACATACTTGTAGTTTTCCTGTCTTATGAGATTAAAAAATCTAAAATATGCAAAAGATATCAGAAAAAACTACTTCCAGTAATGCGCGGAAAATTTTAATTTGAACTTAAATTGTATCTTCACATCCAAATCAAAAAAAAATCCCAAATTCCTAAAAAATCACAACAGAAAATATTGAAAAATACTAAAAATCTAAAAAAAATGCCAAAAAATGAGTTGCTGAAAATTACCTAATTTATACCAATGTAATTCGTGTCTGAAAAGGTAAATATGTTAATTCATATCTAGTTAGCCTGAAGGAAATATATTTTTTAGTTAAGCGGGAAAAAGGCAGGCCCAGTCTTTTGATACTTTTAAAAATATTTTAGTCTTGAACTCTTCTTGGCGCAAATTATAAAATATCAATGTATTTATCTAAACATTTCCATGTAATATCAATAATAAATTAATAAGTCATAGCCTAGCTCTGACAACATTTTGTACTTGATCGTTCAAATTATCTCGTGAGGGATAACTTTTTAGATAAATTAGATGTTATACTCTGCATTCACATTTCGAGCCTACATACAGACTTACATCAATAATAAAATTAATTTTGTACATATTGTTCGTACAGTCAAAAAGTAATAGTAAAATAACAAAATTAAGTACAAGGACTCGACTCGAACTCAAAAATCAAGACTTGCGCACCCCTACTTATAATTTGCGCTAACACGATGGGCTATGATATGCGAACAAAGATGAACCTAATTCAGGGAGAGTGAGATTATAGCCCAGGCATTATAAGAGATTTTAGGCCTAAAGATCAACATTGCTAACCTAAAGCTGAATTTTGGAACATCGTTAGTATTAATCATTCTTAAAACGCACAGAGAGTTCCCAAAAGCACAGACGCTTGCTTCCTCCGCTATCGCGCCAAAGGGCTTAAGTCACACTGTCACATAAAAATGCTTGTAAAACCTGAACCAACAGAGATATATCTGTGATTTTTGTTTCAAAATAATCGGGACTATGTATGATTTGTGCTTAATATCCAAAACATATATTATTACCATTAATATTAGTCACAAACACGAATAGTGCTGGTGCCTAACTTAGTACTTCCAAGAAAATCCCGTAAATCTTGAATTAGGTCGAGTTCACGAAAAATTATCAAGACATAATAAAAATGCGGGTGGCTGTCTTGTAGAAGCCACTTTTTCATTTTTTACCGTGCGATGAAAATTGACTGAGATATGACCAAAATGACAAACGGTTGCGCATCGGCACTGTAGCCAAATAGTCCGTGGAACAAGCTGCATCAACTATAAAAACATTTCAAAGCCGGAAACCTACACCAAAATTTAGGATCTGGTAAAAGACATATTTAAAAATGTTATTTTAACTTAGGACATGCTTGGTAGCAAATAAGTCACCTGTCATGGCGTCCTGAAGATGGCCGCCAAAATAATTATTAAAATTGCTGTAACTCAAGAAGTAATCATCAGATTTGAACAAAATGGGTATTGCTTTAATGAGTTTTTAATGCTCTACAAAAATGTCAGCAGTTTTACCGCAAATGCAATAGTTTTAATTATATTTATAAATTATTACAATGTATTGCAATTATAGCACTTTTCAATATATATATATATAATGTAAAACTCGCTAGATTGCCAAGAAATTTTCACACTATACTAAAATAACGTCAATAAATCCAAAATTGTTAGTCCCGAAACGAAATTCCGGTAACTTTTTTATTAATTAATTAATTAAATTAATCATTAATTAAATCCCAATTAAAAGTTTATTATTCACGTACCACAATCACATAGTGTATCACACAAGAACAATATGACCACAATGAACCAAAAAAAAATAAGTTCCAAAAATTTATTCCAATCACTTTACTATTAATTCAATTTATTCAATTAATTAAAAATAATGACAGTAATCTCGATTAATTTTGTAAAATTAACACAATGTGGTCGACCTTGGTATCATTTTAAAGCTAGTTTTAAGACGAATAAATGTAATGAAAAAATTAATTAATTAAATTAATTAATCACCGAATTAATTACATTTGAGTTAAATTATCCCACTTTTGACATATGTATTGTTATGTATACCTAAAACTCAATGGATCGTCATAAAAATATACTACTCTACTGACATAATGCCAATGAATCCAAAATGTCATGTCCCGAAACAAAATTCCTATAACTTACCGATTAATTAACTAATTAATTGAAGAATTACTTATATCTCAATAATTGTTGTTATTGACAATCGTAAAAGTACGATATTCATGAGAAATATTTCTTCGATTATACCCAAAAACGTGGAAAGTCTAAGTTCAGAGATTTCGAAGGTCGCCTCAAAATTTCATCAAGATCGCATATGACGTTTGCCCGGTAGAGCGCAAACAAACAGACAGAAAAACAAACAAACCAAAAAAAAACGAACTAATTTTTTTTTTTTGGGGGGGGGGCGGTGAAATTGAAGTCAATATCTCAATAATTGTTGTTGACAATCACGTAGCACATACAAAATGCCAACGGAAGAATCAAATATAAACAATGCGAGTATAATTAAAAAAATAAATAGGGCCAAAATTAAGTTCATGCTACTTTCCCGTTAATTGAATTATGAATTAATTATATATACATATAACTGAGTGGGTAGACTCTAAATTATTTTTTTTTCTTTAAATTAATTGATTTAAACACATGTTGTTGTAGAATGAGCGAAGCAAAGACTTCAATTTCATCGCCCCCCCCCCAAAAAAAAAATAGTTCGTTTTTTTTTGGTTTGTTTGTTTTTCTGTCTGTTTGTTTGCGCTCTACCGGGCAAACGTCATATGCGATCTTGATGAAATTTTGAGGCGACCTTCGAAATCTCTGAACTTAGACTTTCCACGTTTTTGGGTATAATCGAAGAAATATTTCTCATGAATATCGTACTTTTACGATTGTCAATAACAACAATTATTGAGATATAAGTAATTCTTCAATTAATTAGTTAATTAATCGGTAAGTTATAGGAATTTTGTTTCGAGACATGACATTTTGGATTCATTGGCATTAAGTCAGTAGAGTAGTATATTTTTATGACGATCGATCGAGTTTTAGGTATACATAACAATACATATGTCAAAAGTGGGATAATTTAACTCAAATGTAATTAATTCGGTGATTAATTAATTTAATTAATTAATTTTTTCATTACATTTATTCGTCTTAAAACTAGCTTTAAAATGATACCAAGGTCGACCACATTGTGTTAATTTTACAAAATTAATCGAGATTACTGTCATTATTTTTAATTAATTGAATAAATTGAATTAATAGTAAAGTGATTGGAATACATTTTTGAACTTATTTTTTTTGGTTCATTGTGGTCATATTGTTCTTGTGTGATACACTATGTGATTGTGGTACGTGAATAATAAACTTTTAATTGGGATTTAATTAATGATTAATTTAATTAATTAATTAATAAAAAAGTTACCGGAATTTCGTTTCGGGACTAACAATTTTGGATTTATTGACGTTATTTTAGTATAGTGTGAAAATTTCTTGGCAATCTAGCGAGTTTTACATTATATATATATATATTGAAAAGTGCTATAATTGCAATACATTGTAATAATTTATAAATATAATTAAAACTATTGCATTTGCGGTAAAACTGCTGACATTTTTGTAGAGCATTAAAAACTCATTAAAGCAATACCCATTTTGTTCAAATCTGATGATTACTCCTTGAGTTACAGCAATTTTAATAATTATTTTGGCGGCCATCTTCAGGACGCCATGACAGGTGACTTATTTGCTACCAAGCATGTCCTAAGTTAAAATAACATTTTTAAATATGTCTTTTACCAGATCCAAAATTTTGGTGTAGGTTTCCGGCTTTGAAATGTTTTTATAGTTGATGCAGCTTGTTCCACGGACTATTTGGCTACAGTGCCGATGCGCAACCGTTTGTCATTTTGGTCATATCTCAGTCAATTTTCATCGCACGGTAAAAAATGAAAAAGTGGCTTCTACAAGACAGCCACCCGCATTTTTATTATGTCTTGATAATTTTTCGTGAACTCGACCTAATTCAAGATTTACGGGATTTTCTTGGAAGTACTAAGTTAGGCACCAGCACTATTCGTGTTTGTGACTAATATTAATGGTAATAATATATGTTTTGGATATTAAGCACAAATCATACATAGTCCCGATTATTTTGAAACAAAAATCACAGATATATCTCTGTTGGTTCAGGTTTTACAAGCATTTTTATGTGACAGTGTGACTTAAGCCCTTTGGCGCGATAGCGGAGGAAGCAAGCGTCTGTGCTTTTGGGAACTCTCTGTACGTTTGAAGAATGACAAATGCTACATGTGTGCCAAAAATCAGCTTTAGGTTAAGGATGTTGATGTCAAAATCTATAATTCCTGGGCTATTAATCCCCACAGCCGAATTCATTAATAGAATAGGTTACATCACTGCCTTCTGGATGATACTCCGAACTCAGATGTAGCATCTAGGAGGCAGTGAGATTAATGCCAATCTCATTGATAGGTCACAGAGTGGGGACTCAGAGAAGCAATGGCATCTATCATGGTGTTGATTGTTACACTGGAGATGTTCATATTGTGCTGGTTTTCCGAACAGATCACGTTTGAGGTAAGATTTCCATTATTTTAAAATTTAAGTATTTAAATGCCGCGGTCGTTTAACCGGTTCTCACTCGAACACCGAAGTTAAGCGACCTTCGGGCGTGGTCAGGGTGGGTGACCGCTCTGCCCTGAAACTCACGCATACCGCCCGCTTGTTAGAGCAGATGGAGGGTTCGAGAGCTAGTGTAACGGATTCGTTCTCCTCGACGTCTGCTCGGCAGTCCAGGTTAGTGGAGGAACCAATATGACTGTCAAGGTTACACCGTCCTTTCGGTTGGGACGTAAAGACTAAGGTCTTATTGGTACTTTTCAAAAGGAGTAGGCTACGTGCCGGTATCGGGTTTCCCATCCTCCCTTCTTCATCATCATCATCATCATCATCATCATCATACATCACTGATCACTGGCCACTCTAAAATGGCAGAAAATGCTGTATGTGGTCAATTCATTTTTTTAAAATGATGGCACTATAGACAGAAATTAAAAAAGTGCCTCCACCGGGGATTGAACACGGACATTGGCTCTACACACGTTATTAACAATGTGCCAAACAAACCAAGATATAGACAGAATTAAATGTGTCTTCATAGCTCAGTTGGTATAAAAGCAGGCCCGCACAGAAGGTCCCAGGTTCAATCCCCGACGGAGACACCTTTTTAAATTTCCGTCTATAGTACCATCATAACAGCGTCATAGTCGCCTACCATAAAACCAAGTCTAAACATTATATATATATATTTGAAATGAAGCTTTCACGGTTGTTAATATGTTATTAATTATAGCTTTCAGTTATCAGTGTGTTGTTGATTTGAGACAACGGTTCGTGCTTATTGCATAGCACTTTTTCAAGTCAAAACATTTTGAAAACATACCAATAACAAAAGAAACCCAAAAGAATCTACTTTCCAAGGCCAAGGGCTATGCAACTAGCACGAAACGTTGTCTCTAAAAAAAATTAAATAATTTTTAAATAAATGACATACGGTTAACCGAAAGCTACATTATTTAAACCTTGTTTTTATAGTAGGCAACTATGACGCTGTTATCTAGCCCACTTTGCCGCCCTTTAACTTGCCACACCATTTTCAAGCCCACACTACAATCAGGGTAATTGCAATGCTATTTATTTATTTCTCTATTACAAATACAGTCCACTATCAACCTCAGGCCTCGGCCCAATCACTCAGAGAACGTATCTTATGATTTCAGAGCGCTAACGTCAAGGACTCGATCTACGGCTGTGATTGGCCGGATGCGTCTGAGAGCTTCAAGCGGTCTGTGGGCATCATAATTTCAAGGGCAAACGACCCGATCGTCATCCGAGCCTGGTTTGTTCCTCTCTCAATGGAGACATTCTCGAATGTAAGTTGTCACTTTATTAATGTAATGTATTAATTTCATTCATTCTGATATATTATATATACATATCACAGCCTTTTTTTTAACAACATTTAGTTGGGTAAAGGGGTGTTTCCACAATCTTGGGAATCACCGAATCAGCACCGGCCTGCCAAGCTCGGCACCTCATCTTCTTCCTCATTCTCTTGTTGTTACACCAGCTCTTCCCACTTTTTCCTGTCCTCCCACCATCTTTCTCTCTCTTCCTAATACGTTAATACACGAATAGGATATTCGCAAAACAAATAAATAAAAATATAAAGAAGCGTTGTTTTGTTATTAATTACTAATGTATAAAAACTACCATCAATAAAATTTGTCTGGGATAGCCGTATGTCCAATTATTTGCAAATTCACAACTCAATACCATCCTAGAAAAAGGGTGTTTTCCAAAAATCGTATTTAATTTATAGAAATAACTACATTTTCTGTCAATGTAAGTATAGAAGTATAAAAGATAAGTTTATATAATTTGAATAAGATATTACAGGGAGCAAGTATTCACTGGAAGCATCAGTTTACTTTCCGTCCGTCCGTCTGAACGTGTGTTGCGCCTCACGATAAAACCGACCACGACCCACCATTGATATGCTTTTTTTGACATTGCCTTTCATCGCGGACGACAGAGAATGTTTTAGGTGACCTTTGAGGTCCAGAACGGCAGTTCTAGCACTTTCATAATTATATGTTTCCGAACTTGACACTCCACCAACGATTTTATTGCACGATACGAATTTAGGTATGTGTTCTTCGACATCCTGTTAATTGAGTAGCTACGCTCCCTATTTTCTGTACCACCATACCCTTAATTGTTATAATATGAATAATGCATATTTTGTCAAATAAAGTTCCTTTCGTTTATGTTACAGGTTATAACTACCGCAAAATCTTACTTCATGACATTGCTGACTTTAGGTATAAAAAAATAAAAATATGAATCGAGGTGTGTGTGGGGGAGCTTGTAAAGTCTTCGGCAAAAACTATTACAGAATTTCAATTCAAGCTTAACTACAAAAAATTAACCAACAGGAAACTCACATTGTTTTAAATGTAAGTGCTATATATATGCTCTAAAAATTCCATCCCTACCGGGGTTCGAACCCGGGTCTCCCGCATTCCAGGTAGGTGCCTAAGATGGTTAGAGATCCGGGTTTAAACCCCGGTCGGGTTGGACTTTTGTAATTTCTGAATTGTATTAATTACTATCAATTCCACCCACGGGAGTGTTTCCCGACTAACCAAATCGAGAAATGATTTCCGTTAAACACACCAAAAGCGCAAATTCAATGATTTAAGAGTATCTAGGAGATAATTGAGATTTAATTTAACTATCTAAAGTTTTAGGTCTGTACCTTCCCGCTCTTTTATTGGCAAACTCTTTGTGGGTGCGTTTCATAAAGGCGACCGGTCGACCTGACTGGTCGTAATTCGGTCGAGCCCATTAACGGGACAGTTTTGAGCTCGCTCAGTCAGCGGGAAAATGCCAATGGAACGACCAAGAAATGCTGCTATTGATGAATTGTTACAAATACGCGTGCCAGGCAATATTTAGTGTCTTTGTGTATGCTGTAGGCCAAATAAATAATTCATGCACAAGCCCTCTCGGCCCTAGACCAAGGCCAGGGATTGAGAACAACCCTTGCGACTAGCCTAGGCCTAGTCCTTGGCCTACTCGTACAAAAAGTACAGAAAATAATTATTCGAAGACCTAGGCCTACCTCCGCTTATGCCCCACTTACTCTCAAAGCATTCCAATCGAGACTTTACAGCTCAAACAGTTGTACGTATGAGTAACCAGCGAAATACACATCAGCAGACATACATTTAAAAATGGCGCCATACTACAATGAAACGACCACTACGCCCAGCCTAAGACGTCGGGTAGTGCGGTCGCGACCACTGATCGACCAGAATATTAACGGTACGCTCGGCAATGTGTAAAGTGGTCGCCCAATCCGATTTACGGAACGCGATAATAGAAGACCGGTCGCTTCCACGGAACGCACCCTATGACGTCATAGATAAGTGAATTTGGTGTTAAATGAACAAACCAGTGCTTCCCAGATCAAACAGTGAAATGTAACCTTCTGCTTAACTATTTTAAATTCCTCCAATTAGCTGATTGTTAATAATTTATATTCTTCTAAAATGGGGGTTTATTTTTTCTACAATTCTATTACAATGTAGTAAATGTGTTATTTTTTAGATGTTTATAACTGTACATAAAAATAATCTTTAATTATAATCGAATCAAGTTTAGCATTAAAATATGATTTTGTTAAGCGTTCGATACGTGAAGATTTCTGCTCTGAAGAGTTCTAGCTAGTAACAAGGTAATTAAGCAAAAATACAATGCTGCGAATAAGATTTTCGTGGAGAAAACTTTAGAATGCAAAAGATTTCTTTTCTCGAGTATCACGCGCGATTTAAATTCAAGTATTCAACCTTATGAAAAGAAATCTCTCCTATGTGTCAGACGCTTTAGGAAAGTAATGAGCAAAACTGATACGTCCATTAATCTCCCTGTTATTGTTTGATTAGTGATGAGCAACACAATTTTACTCGTCACCCTCAGTTGTTCCCGCCAAAATATATAAGACACATCTGCTATAACCTTTTATGAATGAAAATCTACTCGAAAACATGAAAATAAATACTAACTAGGAAACGCTCAGTTGGACGCGTTGATAAGCGAGCACGTGCTATAGCTAGACCCACATTGCACATTTTTTTTAAATTTTAAAATTTGCGACGTTCGCTGTCCACAGGGCCATGTTTCCAATATTATTTATTATTGCCAAGGTATTTGGGTAGACCCGTGTGTACCCCTTTACTTTGTGTATAAAATCCACCGCCATCTAGAGGACCTTGACTCCTTGGGAAAACTATTTAAACTCTTTGGTGACAAATAATACACTGCTTCCTCAGAAGTATTTTGATTACTTCTAGGTGGCAGTGCATTAGAAACTTCGCGCGTCTTTTCGTTGCCATGGCAACGTTACTTTTGTTATAATGTAATTTCCATCTACACTACTTATCGGATCAAAATAAAATTAACATATTCGTGACCGGACGGACATTTTAAATGATTTGTCTATCTCAGATTTTGTCGCCGTTTAGTTTGAAAAAACCTTTTGATTAACTTTAATGTAACTTTTTAACTTTTTATACGATTTTGCCACAAAACTAATGGCATTCAATCGAGAACGAAGCTTGCGGATGGTCAAAATTTCAACTCGATCCGAGCCTCCGTTCGAACGTTATGGCGAGACATACAAACAAACAAACAAACAAAGAAAAACAAAACCAGTGACTAATTTTTCCGGCAGAGTCAAATGGAAACGCTCGCTTCGCTCGCTTAATAACAATCATTATTTAGAAGAAAAGTTAAAGAGTGTGGTGGAAATTCATGAATTAGAGATCAGAAAAAGCGCTAAAAATGATTTTTATGTAAGAACATTTTTTTATACAAGAATCGGAGAATACAACAAATTTCCAGCAGATGTAAAAGGATCAAGATATATACATACCAAGTTTAAATAAAAATGTCGTAAATGTATAATTATAAATAGAGAAAAATTTGTAATAGTATGTGTCTATTGTGAAAAGACAAAAATGAAAATTATTATGTGACAATTGTAGTAGCAATGCAGCAAAATATTGGAATTAAATGAAATGTAAAATGGTTTTGAATAAATATAAAAACTATGATGGAAAACAAGATTCAGGGCAGCTCTCTATTATTATTCAGTTTACGTCTATTCTAGTGAGTTTGTGCACATGACTAAAATTGTCTAATATTTGTCAAGTCATGGTTTAAATAAATTTTATTTGGTCGCGAGTGTGTCTAAATAATGAAGTCCAAACGTGTCAAATCCACCAATTCCTAAAATATGGTCAAATAAAAACGTGTCAAATCCACCAATTCCTAAAATATGGTCAAATAAACAGGTTAATATTGTTAGCACTTGTAATAACTCATAAATACTTTCAGCATTATGACAATTGAACAATTAAATAATTTAGTAACTTCTAAGTGCACTTAATTATTGATCTGAAAATATTTCTTAACAAAAGCTCAGCAGTAGCAACACTTGGGAGTTACTTTCAGAAACTGATTATAAAACATTTTTGTATGTAATATATGTATTTGTACTTTACTACAAATTGTTACAATTACCTTTCTATTCCATGTATGTTTACTTTATATACGTCTTTTGGCTTAAATAATATGCATTACAACTTATAAAATTAAATTATTACGTTTTATTATTTAACTACACTTTCATACATTAATTCTTCTTAATTAAAGTATGTGTTTAAATTTGAATTGTGTGATTATAATGTGTTTATAAATTCAATTTCGAATTCATCATTAGTTTGTGGGTCATAGGAAGTTCTTTTTGTTTCGTTGGAAGCCACCCAGGGTGCAAAACGTGATCCTCTTCAGGTGTCTAACTAAGTATGTTGCGGATAAGGCAAATGTGAAGGGAAGTCCGAAAGCTGATTAACAGGCCTCAATCCCTTGCATTCGCATAAACTAGGAAACGCTCAGTTGGACGCGTTGATAAGCGAGCACGTGCTATAGATAGACCCACATATCACATTTTTTTAAATTTTCTAAATTTGCGACGTTCGCTGTCCACGGGGCCATGTTTCCAATATTATTTATTATTGGCAAGGTATATGGGTAAACCCGTGAGTAAACCTTTACTTTGTGGATAAATCCACCGCCATCTAGAGGATCTTGTCTTCATTTATTTGAGAAAACTATTTTAACTCTTTGGTAACAAATAATACACTGCTTCCTCGATAGTATTTTGATTACTTTTAGGTGGCAGTGCATAGTGCGACTTTTCGTTGCCATGGTAACGTTACTTTTGTTAAAAATTAAAATGTTATTTCCATCTACACTACTTATCGGATCAAAATAAAATTAACATATTCGTGACCGGACGGACATTCTAAATGATTTGGCCACCTCAGATTTTGTCGCCGTTTAGTTTGAAAAAAAACTTTCGATTAACTTTAATGTAACATTTTAACGTTTTGAACGATTTTGCCACAAAACTAATGGCATTCAATCGAGAACGAAGCTTGCGGATGGTCCAAATTTCAACTCGATCCGAGCCTTATAAATAAACTAGGAAACGCTCAGTTGGACGCGTTGATAAGCGAGCACGTGCTATAGCTAGACCAACATTGCACATTTTTTTAAATTTTAAAATTTGCGACGTTCGCAGTCCACGGGGCCATGTTTCCAATATTATTTATTATTGGCAAGGTATTTGGGTAAACCCGTGGGTAAACTTTTACTTTGTGGATAAAATCCACCGCCATCTAGAGGACCTTGACTCCTTGGGACAAAATAGACTGCTTCCTCGAAAGTATTTTGATTACTTCTAGGTGGCAGTGCATTAGAAACTTCGCGCGTCTTTTCGTTGCCATGGCAACGTTACTTTTGTTATAATGTAATTTCCATCTACACTACTTATCGGATCAAAATAAAATTAACATATTCGTGACCGGACGGACATTCAAAATGATTTGGCCATCTCAGATTTTGTCGCCGTTTAGTTTGAAAAAAAAACTTTCGATTAACTTTAATGTAACTTTTTAACTTTTTGAACGATTTTGCCACAAAACTAATGGCATTCAATCGAGAAGGAAGCTTTCGGATGGTCAAAATTTCAACTCGATCCGAGCCTTCGTTCGAACGTTATGGCGAGACATACAAACAAACAAACAAACAAACAAACAAAAAAACAAAAAAACAAAACCACTGACTAATTTTCCCGGCAGAGTCAAATGGAAACGCTCGCTTCGCTCGCTTAATTAATAAAATAAATTAATTAATTTTATTTAGAGTCTACCCACTCAGTTATATAACTGATTTTCAGTGGGGGACTTTAAATCAAAGCGACCAAGCCAACCCTGCAGGCCCCGACGCAATCGAAGAGTGAGCGATAACCAACCAAAGATCGATATTTTTAATAGGAAATATAGCAATCAGTGGTATGGACAGTGCGAACACCCGCGAATCAACGCCAGAATCAACAAGGCCGATTCAGAACAACTCTGAAATTTATTATGTGCTTCGTTGCTAGGACGGCTCCAAAGTCACCGTTTACGAACTCCTAAGACAAGAACTGATGGACTTAAGTCCAAATCAGAAGTTAAAAAACTTCTGACTTTCGAGGGAATCGAACCCTGGACCTTCTGCATTGGAAGCAGATACGCTAACCACAAGACCAACGAGCCACACAGCCTTCGTTCGAACGTTATGGCGAGACATACAAAAAAACAAAAACAAACAAAACAAACAAAAAATCAAAACTAGTGACTGTTTTTTTCCGGCAGAGTCAAATGGAAAAGCTCGCTTCGCTCGCTTAACTAACTGAAAAACCTCGATAAAAACCTTCAGTCAGGACACACGGAACCTTCCGAATCAGAGTTGCGCGCTTAATGCTCGAGCCACAACTAGTGTCATTTAGATAATAGATAATGTGGTACTTAATCTACGTCGTCAGTGATTTTCAAGATATGCTTACTTCAAACCACGTTGGTATGTTTCAAATGTAGGCTTAACTGCCCGAGGTCGTATTCAAATATCGATATCGTCGCTACGATATTTTGTCTTGTATTATTGATGGCGTAATTCGTTCCAAGGAACAGAAGGTGGTGGCAAGTGCGTCACACTTCCCTACCAACTGCCCCTAGATCCGTTCTATAGGAACTACATTTATTTTAATGTTTAATACAATTTTCATTCAAAAACTTATCATCATCAGCATCATTATATCATATCATTCATTATTCTACCACACTTACATACATAACTAAAACTATTTACATGAAATGTACATACCATTTTAAAGTTCATCTTATATCATGTTTTAAAATAAGGAACTATTCACTCCCACTGTACGAAGAGGTGTATTCTTGTACCATGTATAAGTCTAAACGAATAAAGACACTACTCTACACCTAGTAGTGTGAAAGGGCAGGCTACAGGTCGAGACAAGGTTTGCACGTGCACATACCATTACACCGAAAAACAATAGTTGGTTGCAATTTTGATTTAACCTTTGTTCTATAATCGTATTTTAGTGAATGAAGTAATATATTTTAATCAAGTTATGTGAAATTCACTTTCTTGAAAGAAAAAAAATGAAAGAGGAAACAAGTCAAGCGTTTTATTTGTATTATCCTTAAGGTTTTCTTCTTTCATATGATGTAATGTAATACACTACTTAAATTGTTATTTACTTTATAAAACAGACTCAATTTCGGTTGAGTGTATTCGCTTCAACGCAATATAATAAAATAAACAACTTAAATGGTCGATTCAAGGAAAGAATTTCCCCTGAAATATGTATAAGCCAAGGAAAACACGCGTGTTGTAAATGAATGCTTCGACTACGATGTATATTACGTCGCACAAGCAGATACCGGCGGAAGCCCAGTACTTCGGTACATCACAGTGGTCGAGGTTCAGTTTCATATTACACACGGTGTGAGCTAAGATGACTGGATGGATGCAAGGAGTGAGGGTAGCTTCTTGGTGCTTGCTTTTGTGATCTTTATCTATGTTCGTTGCCTACCGGTCATACGGCTAGTCCGATCTTGATGAAAGCTTAAGGGAACAATTTAAATCTCTTAACTTATTACTGCACGTTTTTAAATGTAATCGGAGAAATATATGGCAGTAAGTTACATTGTTAAGTCGTTTTTTAAATTTAAAAATGCAGGAAGGCAAAATACGGTCATCGATATATGCGAATGTAAAAGGTGTTCGCAAGGCGTCCTCGTAAGCACAGAACGACTCTAACATTTTGAGATTTGACCTATAGGCCTAGATGAACGTCATAACGCAATTTTTGTCACAGTCATTTAAATTTATTTATTGTTCGATTAAATATTCATCATTGATGATGGTGCATTTTTTAAAGCTCCAAAATTATAATGTAAAACTAATACTGACTTGGTAGATTAATTAAGAGATCATTCAATTTTTGTTTTACTAGCTATGGAAACCTTAATAGCTTTCCTGAAGAAATTTCAATTTCTCAAACCAGGAGGGGAAATTGACACCAACATATTGAAAAATTACACAAAACTATGGGACTTTACAGGTAAGAACAATACAATACAACTTCAAAAATGTAAAAATATGATTTTGTTTATATATGTATTATTGATATGATCGGTCTTTTTTATAAAAAAGATATAAATATATATTTAACAGTCTATCCTATTCAGTTAAAAAACTGATTTACAAATGAGTCTACTGTTTTAGTAATTGATTTGACAACTGGTATGAGCAAACCCCTATTTATCTCTTGTCTTATATTTATTAATTATCATTGTGCATCAAATTTCTACACATTCCTCATAAATGTAGTAGGCTCAGTCCTTAAGCGTAGATCATCAGAAGTTTATAATATGCAAACTAAAAACTTTTTGTCTCAGCTATTATTTCACTCCGCTTTTTGAGCTAAGATAACTAAAATAAAATAAGGCAATTTATGTCTGAATTGTTTTTTTTTGCTCCTGATACAAAATCCTACAACCTAGGTGATAATGCTCTACAATAGCTGTGATTTGCTTTTTTCAGTGTCCCATACAGTGTCTATGGATACGTCAACTCGCATTCATACTGAATAACGCTTTTTTGTAGGTGTTTTCCCATCAGAAGAATCGAGTAACAATAAGAAACGATTTGTTTATCTTCTATTCTCTATTGGAACGTCCTGCTTATCTTTTATCATACTTACTAATTCAATATTAAAAAATGAGAATAATTTCATGGAATTCATTGAAATATTTGCCTTCATAACTTTCTATGCAATATCTGTTACAAGGTTTGTAACATTGGCAATGCAAAAAAAACTACTGAAGCAACTATGCATTGACCTTGAAGGCATCAATAAAGGTCAACTTCTGGATGGTATTCCATTCGTGAAATCCATTCTAGATGAAACCAAACTTTTATCGAAGTTCATGGTTGTTTATGTTGTGACTTTTTTTGTAAGACTCGTGTGCATCGTTTTGGTAGCACTGGTAATTTTAGGAATTTATAATAAAAAACCTCTATTCAAGTGAGTACATAATTTCTACTGCATGCAGTGCACAATGCTGTCCATATGTACTGATTCGCTTTCGCACTACAATATTAGAGATGCTTATGAGAATAATGCAAGCCTATTGTATAATGAACTGCATGTGTGCGTGCGTAAAGCTGAGTATATTTCGGATTTCCTGGCCGAATGGATTGTAATTTGCAAACAGTAAAAATGTGACCTATTCAATTTTTAAAAATCTAAGCTTTAAGAATAAAAAACTTCATCTTTGTCTTGTTACAAAATGTAATGCGTAGTGTTTGTTGTATTTGTTATTAGCATTTTGAAAATGTGTGATTTTACACAATTTCCTTGCTGGGGGTTCGCGGTATTGTTCGAAGCTGCCTACTCACTGAACAACCAAATGCTTTTGACTCTTTGTGACTGCATAAGTTACGATATCCTAAATCATGTAAGACAAGGATTCAAAGTTCTTAATTATGACATTCAGAACATACATGAGTATGTAACTAAGAAAGAAACCGAAGTTCGTGAAGATGAAGACGAAGAATCTTCCCAGATGGTTGTTAATGTTCATTCTATTGGAAGTTGTGAAGAACTATCAGACATCACAACCGTTTGCACTATAAGTGAGGATTTAGATATGAAACTTGCTAATGAAATACTGACGGAAGATGCAAGATATTCCGACACAGATGTTGAAGTTCTGTCTGGGCCAGTGTCAAGTATCAGTAACATGGATATGTTAGAGGGGATCGGATTGGAAGTAGGTATTATTCCATTGGAACGACAGATTGATGCTCCAAGAATGATTGCGTTAGCAAGTCGTGCGAAGAGGACTGAGGCGCAGAAACTTGCTTTCAACCAAGCGACGGAGAGTCGACTGAAAGTGTGCATTCAGCAGCACCAAGCTCTTATAAGGTGGGTTCAATCAAATCAGTACGAGAGACACATTCAACGATGTTCTTCTTCTTTACAATCATATTATACAAGTTTCGTCAATGTGCGTGGTGATTTGTCCATATTAGTATTCAATCTGAAATATCAACGTGCCTTCCGGGACATTGTGTTTAGAATAATACAGCAGCCACCGATTGTGTCAAAATGTATATGTATTGCAATCAAAGATGACAATAAATATCCGATCCGATCCGATCCGATCCGATCCGATCCGATCCGATCCGATCCGATCCGATCCGATCCGATCCCGTCCTAAGCCCCGGAGGCTTAGATTGAAGGTCATATTAAGAATATTGCCTCTTGGTTTGAGTTCACTGGTACATCCCACGGGCCGTAACCTGGCGCTCGACATTTTTTTCAGAGTCGATCTGATATGATAATTATTGAAAAACGTCGAGTGCCCGGTTACAGACCAAGGTCCGTACGAGTTAACTAACAAAGAAGAGGCGGAATGTCAGGAAGACAATAATAGCATATACAATACGTCCGCGAAGACATGAAACAAAACATTTTCGAAACGCAAGGGTCACACAAGGTTTCCCAGATGTGATCCTCTCAACTTACGGGTCAAGCAACTGACCGGCAGTCGGGAGACCTGGGTTTGATGACACGATGCAAGGGATTTTGTAATTTCTGGAGAGATTTACACTTACACATACTATACTAATCGATGGAATTCTTTTCAGTGTATCAAGCAAAGTAAAAGACCTCTTCAGCCCAATATTCATGGGTCAAATAATGCAGATTATTATGATGAGTGTCCTTATGCTATTTATAACTGTCTTCGTAAGTAATGCATTACGTTACAATAAGCCTATAACGTATAATATTTAATAGAACTTGCTTTTTTACCAAGGCACAGATGGAGGGGTGGAATGTGTCTTTTTTAACCAGATATAGAATTGTCTTTCCGTTTTTGACAGGAATTTGTAAACAATGTCTTTGGAGCCTTCCTAGCAACCAGGCACATAGTAAATTCTTATGTTTTTCCGAATAAGTCTTGGTGTGATTTTGGCGCCTCTTGTAGGAGGAATAATTATTCGCTCGACGATGGTGTCGGCGCCTACAGCGTTGGCTAGGTCTGCTTTAAATGTAATAACCACCACTGAAAATCAAATTGTGTGATTGCGTGGGTCAGACTATAAATAAGAATTTATTTAAGGCTCAGAGGAATATTGGACGAACCCACACAGCGGAGTCATTGATAGGTTACTTGATAATTTCCTTTCTAGGGTGCTGAGTTGGGACTTAGAGAAATACTGCTTGGTATCGCGGTGTCAATATTCACTCACGAGATGTTCCTGTTGTGCTGGTTTGCCGATCAGATCACGTTTGAGGCAAGACATTTTTAATATTTTCCCGCATTTTGTAATTTTAATATTTTATTGCACACCTATTTATTATGTCCTACTTCTAAAAGTCGTACATAAATTTCAAGGTGAGTGACAAGCAAAATAAATTGTTTACTTTGGTTAATAACTGTTTTTTTAAACACATTTACAGGTACATAGTTTCAGTATCAAACTGTGTTTCGATTGTTTTTATAACAACTCGTCTCTGCTGTCCTGGCTCAACATCTTGTGCAGGCATTTCCTATTTCCTATCTACTTCTCTTATACTTCTAAACTCGAGTTTCTATATTCTTTACTATATTCCTGCGGTGGGCAAACCCATCTAGCCCACTTTGCCGCCCTTTAACTTGCCACACCATTTTCAAGCCCACTCTACAATCAGGGTAATTGCAATGCTATTTATTTATTTCTCTATTACAAATACAGTCCACTATCAACCTCAGGCCTCGGCCCAATCACTCAGAGAACGTATCTTATGATTTCAGAGCGCTAACGTCAAGGACTCGATCTACGGCTGTGATTGGCCGGATGCGTCTGAGAGCTTCAAGCGGTCTGTGGGCATCATAATTTCAAGGGCAAACGTCCCCATCGTCATCTATGCCTGGTTTGTTCCTCTCTCAATGGAGACATTCTCGAATGTAAGTTGTAACTTCATTAATGAAATGTCTTCATTCTTTCTGATGAATAAGTAATTTGTAAATGATTTAATTGTTATGTTTTGTCATTTGTGCAATATATATTTTTGTTTCACCTATTGTTTAGCACATGAATAAGAATGGATGATAGAAACAACATAATGGCAATTATTATTGATATTCAGCACGTTTGTTTTGTGCAATTTGTGCGTAGTTTGCAATCCTACTGTTATTTGTTGTTATCTTTCGGAATACGTTTTATAAATAAATAAGATATTCGTAAAACAAATAAATAAAGTGATAAATATAAAATAAAAGTGTTTGAGAATAACCATTAATTTGACATGTTGGGGAAAGCCATGTGTCCAATTATTTGCAAATTCAACTCATTATCAACCATAGAAAAGTGTGTTTTTATCGTATTTAATTTATAGGAAAACTACATTTTCGGCTAAATTAAGTACATAAGTATATAACCTTTGCTTATTTACTTGTTTGTGGATGTATTTGTGTTGTTACTCTGTGATTCGTCATGTTTTGCACATGATACATAAGATTAAATTATGAAAATAACATACTAGGGTTAAAGTGTTCACTTAAAGTATGTACATCTACCTCACGATTAAAACGACCACGACCTCCGATAGATATAAGTTTCTTGTAGACCTTGCTTTTCTTTTCATCGCGGATGATAGAGAATGGTTTTAATGAGTGTCACATTAAAAAAAGTTGAACCTGAACTTTCTAAATTTATATAACTTTCAGAACTTAGCACCTCCACCAACGATTTAAATGCACAATACGATTTTATTTGTGTATACTTTGACAAAATGTAAGTAAACTTTTCACCCTTATTTCGGGACCTCCGTATCCGTGAGTGTTATTATATAAAAAATGCTTATTTCTTAAAATTATATCCTTTCTTTTATGTTCCAGGTTATATCTACTGCACATTCTAACTTCAAAACATTGCTAACTTTCAGTACAAAAACATAAAAATGTGTATCGATGTGAGAGAAAATATAAACATTAGGATGTTAGCGAAAGTTTGGTAAAGTTTTCAGGCAAATACAAAATGAGAATTTCAATTCAAGCTTACCTATACAAAACAAATCAACAGGGAACTATCCTTGTTTCAAATGTTAGTGCAAACACGGTTTATTTCTATTAAAAACACCAAAAGCGCAAATCCAATAATTTAAAAGAACTAAGTAGATATTAAGATTTGGTTATATGTATCCCACTCTTTCATTGGCAAACTGTTTATGACGTCATAGATATGTGAACATTGTTGTTTATGAATAAATATATAACTGCTTTCCAGATCAAGCGGTGTAATGTAGCCTATTGCTAAATCTTTGTCAATAAACTGTTATTAATATGTAATATATTATATGTAAACTTAACTGTAGTTCATTGTGTTGGCTGCATCTATGTAAAAGATTAGATTTATTTAGGTCTATTTATTATCATTATTCTATTTTATTAAGACCTATTTCTTAACAAGACAACATGCTCTAAAAAACGCGATAATCCAACAAGTCCTGGGAGATGGTTGAATAAAGCAGAATAAAAATGTTAGCACTTATAATTCCTCATACATTCTTTCCTCATCATAATTATTGAACAATTAAATAATTAAGTAACATCTTAGACCGATCAATGATGGATATGACAATATTTCTTAACAAAAGCACACCAGTAGCTAAACTTGGGAGTCAGATTAATAATTATCAGAAACTGATGATATGCATTTTATAATTCATGTCTTTGTACTTACTACAAATTGTTATAATCATCTTTGTATCTATGTATGTTTACTTTGTATAAATCCTTTGGCTTAAATAATATGCATTGAAATTAATAAACTTCAATTATTACATTTTATTATTTAACTAAGTAATAAACATTTCTTCATATACTTTCAAGTATTACATTGGAGACTAGACGAAACTGATACTTCTTTTAATATTTTATATTCTTAATTACAGTATAGAAGCGCTAAAAAATATTGTGTGTATTTTATAGAAAATAAATTAAATTTCTAATTCTGTGGGTCATGGGAAGTTCATTTACATTTTGTTTGTGTCGTGGGAAGCCTGCCCAGGGTGCAAATTCATGACCCTCTAACTAGGTATGTTGCGGGTAGGACAATTCGCTTGTATTCGCATAAACGACTGAGAAGCCTCAGAAAAGCCGTCAGTCAGGATTGCCGGTCTAGACGGGATTTGAACCCAGGACCACCCGAATCAGAGCCAATACTGTTGTTTGATGAAAGTCATTTAGATAATAGATACAAGAAGTACAATAAGTGTCATTTAGATAATAGATAATGTGATATTTAATTTAAATGTACGTTGGTCAGTGATTTCAAGATATGATTATTGTAAACCACGTTGATATGTTTCAAATGTAGGCCTAACCGCACGAGATCGTATTCAAATAATCGATATCATCGCTACGACATTGTGTCTTAAATTATTGATGGCGTAATTCGTTCTAAGTGACTTCCAGGACATGAAACAGAAGGTAGTGGCTGGTACGTCACACTTTACCTTGTATATAGTGTGAAACGCTGGGCTACGGTAGAGACGATGCGGTTTATGAATACATTTTAAACGACACCGTTAGACTGATCTTGGTGATATTATCACGTTGCCCTTCAATGATTGTATACCATTCTTTATATCAATATCAATCTCATTTTCCCACTACGTCTTGGCGGCGTCCCGCGGCCGTTTTTAAACCACTCAAGCTTTAAATACGCGCGTCCGAAAACCCGGATTTTTAGAACATGGATACATTTTCTATAAAGCTATTTATGGCTGCGCCTATGCGCAAAATAAATATTAATATCTTTATTTTATATATTACACTTATACCTGTGTGTCTGACTGTACGTCTTCGAGTTCGTCGTGCAAAGGTCAAAACGCGGAATCGATTTTGAAGAAATTTTACACCAACACACAAGACCAAAATTATGCGTGCTTTTAACATTGAGAACAAAATCCGTCAAGATGCAGAACAGAATATATTTCAGAATTTGATACAGCGCCATTTCTTCTTAATTCGTTTTATGAACCGTATTTAAAATCACCACATGATACAAATGACTAGAAACTTGAGCAAAAATCGTGTACAATGTGTACGAAAAGTATGTATTGGAATAATTAGAATTCACTTTCTTGTATTGTTTATTGTAATACAATATAAGTTTAGTATCCTTTCAGTAAATAATAATATTTTAGCAATAAATCGAACTTAAAAACGTGAGATCTCTCGTCTTAAGCATACAAAAATATTTAAGAAGACAGACAAACTTTTTAAACTCAAAAGCATTGAGATCTGAACAAAGGTTCAAGCTTATTGTATGACCTTTCTACATTTGGTCACTATTTAAACATTACATCTTTCTACCCCGTTGCTGCATCCCTGCAAAGTTTGCTAATATTGTATTTGCAATTACCATTACACTATAGAACAATAGTTGGTAGCAATTTGGATATTACCTTACTTCTTAAACTGTATTTTGTGAATAAGTAAGATTTATAAATCAAGAAATGAAAAATCATTTCATCTTCATTTCAAACATAAAACAAGTCGAACGTAGCATTAAACAAGAACTCATGTATCATTTGTCTTTGTTCATAAGGTTTTATTTTTTCATGTTAGCTCTGTCTGTTTCTAAAATATGTTGCGTGTCTGCGACAACGAAATAGAAACAAAAATAACGTAAAATGATCGATATGAAAGTACTAGCTTTACTCATCAAAAATGCCTAACTCTTAGAATGAGCGTCATAAGCGTCGTTTGCGTGTTGATCATACAAACTGTTTTTGACCTCGAGGCATATAAACAATACACAGCAGCAAACATGCGAGGGAAGTTTAAATATTGACGTTGATGTGCGGAATCAATTGTAAACTACTTTAAAACACATTTTTATAAAATGCAAAGCAATTCAAAGTCATTGGATGAGCGTAGCGAGCGTAGCGAGCGAAGTGAAAACTTCAATTTCACTGACCCCCCAAAAAAATTTAGCTCCAATGTTTTTTTTGTTTTTTTTTGTTTTTCCGTCTGTTTGTTCGCTCGATTCCGGGCAAACGGCATATGCGATCTTGATGAAAATTTGAGGGGACCTTCGTTTTCTCTGAACTTAGAGGTGTATTGTTTTTGGGTACAATCGAAGAAATATTTCTCATGATATCGTACTTTTACGATTTTTTTCGATTTTTAGTGCGATATTTTCGTCACATTTGGGCCAATTCTGACCAAACGGGTGGGGCTACAACGTTCATATTTCACATGGACATTAATATTATGGTGATAAAGTACGTTTTTAAAGAAAAAGTTGAAAAAGTAAGCTAGAATCTATAGAAATAAAGGTTTTAATATTAGTTTTTCAATTTTTAGTGCGATATTTTCGTCACATTTGGACCGATTCTGACCAAACGGGTGGGACTACAACGTTCAGATTTCACATGGACATTAAGGTTATGGTGATGTAGTACCTTTTGAAAGAAAAAGATGAAAAAGTTAGTCAGAATCCACAGAAACAAAGGTTTTAATATGAGTTTTTTGAGGTTTATAATACCAATTAACAAGTATAACAATAGAAACTTGACAACAATCACCTACAATGCATTCAAAAAGCACTTGCAAAGGAAAAGTGCAAACAAACGCAAAAAACGCAAACAAAAAACTTACAAAAAACCGCTCATCCATCAACGCGGCGGACTAGCGTTTTCCTAGTTATTTATAATTTAGTGATTGACAAAGTTTTACGTTTAGCTAGTTCCAGCGCAAACTAAATGTGGCGTAATAGTTTGGGTGACCTCATTTTTATGCATGAATGAGCAACATACTTCTAGATAACACAATTAAATTCCCTGCACAACAATAAATGGTAGATTTTTATTTTACTTACAAATACCATGATGAAACCACATTGTTGAATAAATGCATACATAATAACATAATATTAATATTGTTTGGTATAAAAATTAAGGTTAACAAAAATTAATGTTGATCTAGGTGCCCGTTAGGACGCCGCAGCCAAACCCCGGAGCGCTAACACACTCGGGCACCTTATACTACAAGCACAGTTAGGGGGTTTTCGAGGTGTCATCTAGTAATCATGAAACGTGATATGAACGAAAAACTGTCATAATCGGGAAATTTAGGTACCTGAGAACACATACCTAATTTGGTTGGGATGCGTCCTTCTGGGTAAAAAATATGGGATGAAGCATGCTCAAAATCACTAAAGGATGTTAGTTACTACTTATAGCTACTTCTTGCTACTAGCTACTTATTCAAAATTCGTAAGTTTCAATTGACCAGCGATTCTCATCAATTGGTGGCGCTACAACGTTCATATTTTACATGGACAATAAGGTAATGGCGATGAAGTGCCTTATGAAAGAAAAAGTTGGAAAAGTTCACTGAAAGGGATCGACATAAAGGTTTTTATATAAGGCTTTTACACTTCACAGGTATATTATACACAAGTAACTTTAGAAACTTGACAATAATCAGCTGCACTGCATACAAAAAGCAAGTCTTTGGGCCACGAGATATTTTACATTCTTTTGTAATTGGTAATACCACAGCAATTAATACTATTAAATTAAAATTATTCTTCTTTACCAAAAAAAATATTACAATGAAACTTGAAAAGTTAATGAGATTTCCCGCATACAAAAAACTTGTGCATGAATACAGCCAGACACAGCCACAATACAGTATACATACAACCAAACCTTACGCACACAAAAGCAATGCGATCTTAAAGAAGAGCCATGTGCCTTTCTACATTTGTGTATTCTTAATTCATAAACGTACGCTGCCCCGTAACTACATTCTTCAAAAGCTTGGCAAAATATAATTTGTACAACCATACGTTTGAATAAATAGAAATAAATTATACTTTGTCAAGCTTTTTAAGGATGTTGTTATGTAACCCTTTTTATGCTTATACTCGTATAGTGAGAAACTTGAAAAAGGTTTTCTGGCATTCAGATGTAATGTAATGTACGGAAGTGTGTACCTCCTACAGCGCCAACTACAACTACCTTGATGGATGAGTCTTATTGTAGAATATAATAAAATAGAGTGCACACTCCGACTCGAACTAAATATTACGGTGAAAACCTTCTCGTCGCATCCTACCGCTCTGAAAATCAGTTGCGAGGATTTCGACTGAGTGGATGACCGATTGTGACGTCAGAATGTGTTCTACGAGTCCATCCATCACGCGGGCGATGACACTAAGCCACCTAGCGACGGTAGACGTAATTGTCAGAAGCGAGAGCTAGCGGGATCTTAGAGAACCTAGAGGAATATAGGGTTTTAAGCTTTAGAGGGGTGGATAAGCTTGGGCAAACTTTACTTACAGTGTGATTGTCCATTTAAAAATCGATTGCTCGCCAAATCCGGCGAATTTCCGCATATATTTCGGACTTCTTCTTGACATTTCACGCAAAAGTGATCTTTGGGAGGGGGCCGTCACGATAATCAAAAAAGGTACACAATTTTCGGGGAATCAAAAATATATTTTGAGATGGTGGAAGTGCCGGTCCAAAATTTACATACTATTTTTGTGGAGGTGCCGGTCAATACTATTTTGTATAATAAGGTTTATAGCAAATACTATTCAATAAAAAAAAAGAGAATGATTTGGGATTAACTCATAATGTAAGATTCTTTACAGTTAAAAGTAATTATACATTTTTGCATTCAGTATTATAACGGCCGAGTTTTTCTACCCTACCCATCTCGACCCAAAAACTCGAAGAAGTTTCCAGCCCGATCCAGACCCTGCTGCCAAAACCTGTACCCGCACATTTCTTTACTGAGGACACAAGAATGTCGAGATAAAGAACATCGCAATGTTTTAAATAATTGCCTCGAATTGCTATTGTTGTTATATATTTTCTGATATTATTTCTTTATGTAACAAATGTACTTTTGTATTGATTTGTACGCTGGCCCCTGTGGTCATCAATATTAATTGGACAGCTGTCAAATACAGATTAAATTTACTTGACACTTTCGTGCAAACAATAAACATATGGGTCTATCGGTCAAAGAAATCCAGTATTAATTCAAGCATTCTGCACAAAACCTGGCTTGACCGAGCAATAAATAGTGCTGAGCAACAACGGTAGAAAATTGATTGAAATACATTACAATTTGGCAATGTTTTTCGCTGGCCAAAGAAAACTATAATATTCATGGCAAATATAAAAAGTGACCAAAAAAATGCATACACAATATAATGTTATATCAATTTTAACATAATTACTTCGAAAAATTATATAATAATGTCACGATTTATGATGAAATAATAAAATTATATCTGTAATAATATTGACTGCTTGTATGTCAATAAAAAAATGTACAATCGTAACTTATTCCATTCCAACTATTATTAATTCCACAAACGATTATAATCCTTTCATTATGTGCATATTCAAGTACTAGAATTATCATCTCCAAATATAGGCCTACTTTTGCATCACAGTTTGAATATTTTAACAACATATTTATCTTTGTACCGTATTTTGTATTTCGCGTTATACGCTTATATATAGGTTTTTAAACTCCAGCTTTTAGCTTTAATTTAGATACATATATATATATATATATATATATATATATATATTAATGAACTAGGTTTTTCGGTTATAATGCCACGTTTATTCACATTAGGCCAACGTTTCGATGAAATTTCACTCATCTTCTTATATATATATTTTGTTGTATTTTGTTTTCCCAGTTTTGTTCTGAATTTATCAATGTAATGTAGTTTTCGTTTTTTATATATTAATTTGTATTGGCCCTAAGAAGATGAGTGAAATTTCATCGAAACGTTGGCCTAATGTGAATAAACGTGGCATTATAACCGAAAAACCTAGTTCATTAATTCATATCGGCCACGAAAATATCCAAAAGCACACACACACATATATATATGGATTGTTGTAGGTTTTCGCGGCCCGTCATAGGATAAAAACAAGGATCTTGGGTAAAATCGCGTCGAAAATAAGATGAACCAGGGCAGAACCTGGGCGTCCACCGACGTTTCGTCTGTACTTCGTCAGACATTTTCAAGGTTGACTGTGACTCTACGGAGGTTGGAGTCACAGTAGAGTAACCTCCGTAGAGTCACAGTCAACCATGAAAATGTCTGACGTAGTACAGACGAAACGTCGGTGGACGCCCAGGTTCTGCCCTGGTTCATCTTATTTTCGACGTGGTTTCACCCAAGATCCTTGTTTTTACCATATATATATATATATATATATATATAGATGCTATTACATACATTTTTAAATTCTGAATATTTGTTTTTATTATTCTTGGTCCAAAAATGTGTTTATAGCTGTATCTTTTGTCCTCATATATAATTTATTTTTTACCAATTGGGATAGGCCTATTTCTAATAAAAAATTGATAAATATTTGCAGTCTAGTTATTAAAATCATCAAACGACAGCTGCAGAGGTTTGTATGGTGGTATGCTAGATTGTAGTTCGTGAGGTCAGTGGTCGAGTCCTGGCCAATGGTGGCATACTGAATATCTTTCGTTGTTTATCCTCAGTCCTAAGACACATTCTTAGATGTAAGTGTTTATTTAACGTTCATCTTATTTAGTTATATAAATTGATTTCTAAAAGATGGAAATAAATAAGACCCAGTACATAAATGCGCATAAAAATAATGAACAATTGTTAAGATAGTCCGAAATCATAGTATTAAAACGCCACGTAACCTCCAACCATTCTTATACTCGAGGTCGTGGCCTAGTTGTTACTAAGTTTTATACCTAAACAAAGATAGGGCAATTTAATTTTTTTTGGATTTTGTTTCATTCGACCGGTAGAACAGATTTCGGAAATATATTTAACAAAATCATTGATATTCTGCCCCACGACAACTAATAACGATAACAAATAGGATAATATAATTCACATACAATTCACATTCACGAAGAACCTAATTATAATTGTCACTGTGCCAGACAAAAGTGATTTGTATTTGTATTCAAAGCCGAGAACGCAATTAGAAAATAAATTGCTTGTGTTGGACGAACTCGAATTATGAGACAAATGTACACAGCACTAGAGCGGCCTTACAGTCCACGCTCACAAGGATTATAATGTCGTTTAGAGTTATTATCTTTTAATTGAAAAGTTTTTGTAAAATGAAATCCAGTTTTATGTGTAATGAAATGAAATGGAAAGCAATCATAAATAATACAAGGACAAACAATAATTGTTGTCCTATTTGAAAAAAAATGTTTAAAATAAAATTGTCTATTATTTAACAATTGTTTTTTTTTCGTACGAAGAAAGCTTCCGAATAGATCTTCGGAATAACTATCAATCTCTATGATAGCTATAGATAAAGCAGACATTGTTTCAATATATTTTATTTTTATTTAATGTAGTGATTTTAAAATTTCGGGGACCGACAAGACATGTTTAGAGTAAAATAACCTAAAAAGAGGTTGAAATCAGAGAAATCAATAAACATCTAGGATAAATATTTCGGCATTCTGTTTAATTAAATATGCTTCCCATGTGTAATGCTTGATGTTTCGGATCGATTCTGATTCGTGAGGTAGCGGTTCGAACCGGCAATCCTCACTGAAAATTTTCCCGATGTTTTCTTTAGTCATTGAAGCGAATATTGTGATTACAACCTCTCAAACAACACTCAAAAATTTCCCCCCAATTAACCTCAACGAATAAAGACCTAGATAGTCACCTAGGCCCGGATCCGCAAAGAGAAGTTAGTAAAAACGGAGTTGATTTCAGGAGTAAGCCGAGCTTTACTCCCATTTCGGTATCCACAAAAAAGAGTAAGGCGTTTTCTGAATTATTTTACTCTTTGGTCACTTCAGATTTTAAATGATGAATCATTAATAATATATTAATATTGATGTAATATTAGAGTTAAATTCTTAAATCAATATTCAAAGTACCCCCTAGACATTTCAAAAGTAGTTGAAATAATAATAAGGCAGTGATTCTAGCAATGAATTCGAAGTCGCGCTCATTGGTTATTTCATAAAAGCTGTGTTCTGATAGGTTAGTATCCAAGTTCATCACTAGTGGGGGTGAGTTTACATCGCTCTTACTCTAAAATTAACTCCGTTTTGTGGATTCGGAAATCGGAGTTAAAAAAATGGATAAAATTTGGGAGTTTGAAGGAGTAAAATATAGAGTTAAATGGATTTAACTCCAGAAATTAACTCCTCTTTGTGGATACGGGCCCTAAAGAGGGTCACACCAGAAAAAACTTAACTGTTCCCTATAACTGACATCTTCGAAAAGGTTTTTGATCTTGGAATGTTCCAGAATCTGTTTCCTATTCGGTCCAAGCGTATATTCGTCTTATCAGTCATTTCGAGCGACTCGCCCACACTGGAAATTAATCGAAACTGGTGGCGAGCTCATCAGAAAACGACAGAATATTATAGATTGTCTGGGTATATCATCGATATCAATCATTCCCATCTGCACGTGTGGAAGACGCTCACATGGATTTCAAAACTTTATAGTAATCGAAATTCAAAAAGGGTCTTAAGTTCTTGAGAGATCACGATTTATCATTGGGAAACAAGAACTCCACAATGACCTGAATTGCAGCTTTCAGTCTTGCCATATATACTTGTATTCTGGAGAAACCTTTGCCGGAATAACAAATACCAATTATAAATCATTGATTGAGTTGATTGTTTTTTCCTAATTCTGGGCTTATGAAAAAAAAGCCGAGTGGTCAAATTAAGGTTGAACTTTTATACAAAATTAGCAATGAATAGAAGATAGATTACCTTGTTGAGGACGATGTACAATGTAACAAGTAATTGGAAGTTTTAAAGCATTTTTGCCAAAAATCAGTTGTTTGTTATCTTAACCAATAACAAATCTCGTGCTCGGCCGGGTGAATTTTAACCACATACTGCAATCACAGCTAGTTAGACGAAACAGCGTATGAGATCATTGACGCTTGTTCTAGAATCCAAACACAACAATTCTTAGTTATTTTTATTATTTCAGAATCTAACTCCACTGTATGCATTTCTTTTCTGTCGGTCCGTCCGTCTATGTATGTTCAGTACGTATTCTAAACATGAATGGATGAAATAAGTAAAACAATCAGTTTTAATTTAGAGTCTACCCTATCACATAACTGATATAGTGTGGGGGGGGGGAGGTTCCAATCCGTCTTCCGTCTGTGCATCACGTCCCAAGATGAAAAACAAACATGACCTCTGATTGACATGCGATCTTATCGTAGAAGTGAGTGAAGAAGCATCATCCAAAATTGACCCGGCACCTCCACCAAACATAATTGAATGGTGAAGGTGGCCAGATCCAGCCTGATCAACGACGATATTATCGACCAGCGAATAATCGCTAACTAGAGATAGGTATTTGAAATGATGCTGAATATTGACCAGTCAATCCTTAGGTTGGACAGTAATAATTTTTTTGCATTTGACTATGAGAGGAATCTGATACTCGGCGCGTTACTTGCCCTGCAGACATAAATCATTACATCTGTATACAACCTGCCATACTTGATAATGAAGGAGTTCTGCTCGTGCCCCTTTTATATCAGATTTTAATGATTCCCGCTAAAGTCAGAAGTTAAAAAACTTCTGACTTCAGTTCATCAGTCCTTGTCTTGGAAATTTGTAAAAGGTGACTTTGCAGCCGTCCTAGCAACGAGGACACAAATAAATTTAAAGTTTTTCTGAATCGGCCTTTATTATCCTGGCGTTGATCCGTGAGTGTTCGCACTGTCCATACCACTAATTGCTATATTTCTATCAAAAATCTCGATCTTTGGTTGGTTATCGTTCACTCGTCGATTGCGTCGGGGCCTGCAGGGTTGGCTGGGTCACTTTGGTTTACTGTCCCCCACTGAAATCAGTTGTGTGACTTGAGGAGTAGACTCTAAATACGGATTTATTTCTTTATTTATTTAAAATACGTAGTTATTTGGGTGTTTTTGACATTTTGACATTTTCTAAATGCTAGAAAATTGAATTTATTTTTGTTTATTTTTATAATCAATGGAAAAATGCTATGATACATGTCTTCATAATTAATGTTCACACAATTATATGAAATCACAAATAGATGCGACTGAAATTAGCTGAGAAATTTGAAAGCGCGTAAAATTAGCAAATAACAAAATATTTTAAGCGTGAGCCATAAACTTTATAATTATATAATAATTCCTGTGCACGAATGTTTTTAAAGACATTGTGTGATTCTGTCTGTCTTCTACTTTGTGTTTAACGGAAGTTTCTCTACTACATCCGGCCTCGCTGAGAGGATAACTCCACTGTGGTAAATAACGGGGACACAAAACAAAACAAAACGAAATTAAAGGCAAGGAGACGTAATTAGCCGTCGGAAATGTTCAGAGTTGCCATTCTTCTAACGAGGCCCAGATTAGCATGGACAAGGTGTCAAGTCTCTCCTTGTGAAACGGTGTAAAACATTTGAAAAGTTTCTCGTGGGAATGCCCGTTTGTTTGGTGTCTACGTAGTGGTACTCCTCAGGGCCCCGATTCATGTACATTTTTATCCCGGTATAATCAGAGTTAGGTGGTATAAGTGTGGTATAACTCCGAATCCAATTCATGAAGACTTATCCCGCCTCGACCGGGGATAAGAAAATACGTAAACAGATGGCGGACATTTTAAATTTTGCATCTATGTGTAAAACGAGAAAAGTTGTCATTACTCTCATAAAACAAATCAGAAACCATCCCGGGCCTAGGCCCAGATGTAGAAAATTATTCATAATACAACAGTGTAGGCCTAAAGTTCCATTAGGCTATAGGACTACATTCAATTAATGCTAACATAACACGTTTGACAAGCCCTAGGCCTCTCCTAGGCAACCCTAGACCTGCACGACCTTGTTCAGACACATCCCGCACAAATAACTAGTTTTGATTACTAAAAGCCTAATGCAGATAAAGAATGGTATGATAGTCCTAGGCTATTCCAAAATTTACGGCAATAATAAGCCTTTTCTTATCTTTAAATGAATTCACGCAAACTCCTGTCACTAAATGAAAAAGTAAAACAAAAGATGGTGGAAATTTTCAGTGTTCTTTTGCTAATTTGCTGATTTACATGGCTGTGGAATGCAGTGGAAAATAACATTTGTTGTGTCTGTTGTTGCATTGGAAATTTTTGATTGGATGAGAGTTGCCCAGACTTAACCAGGCCTTATCCTGCCATGTCCTGCATTATACCGTCCTTATACCACCTATACCGGGATAAATGTACATGAATCGGGGCCCAGAGGAACAAGACTTGAGACTGTTGGCCGAACTTGTGAAAACCAGGTATTTACGCAGAACGCAGAGGTTCAGTCTGAACTCCTTGGAAGATCTATCGCCTGTCCTATCAGGTTATGGTTTGCACCAAAATTTTAAGTGAGAATGTGTAATTGTCGCTATTGGAGCACATTTTCCAAAAGATGCTCACTTTTGTTATTAACTGACAGTAAATATGCCACCAAACAGGAATTGAGTTATTATTTACTACAACAATTCAGAAATTAAAAAGTCCGCCCCAATTTTGTAATTTCTGAATTGTAGTAAAAACTAAGAATTACACCTACAAGAGTGTTTCCCGACTAACCAAATCAAGAAGAAAGGTATTTAGTTATTTTGCAAGCTTGCGTAAGGGATTTTTTTTTGAAATAATAAAATGTGCTCTGAAACGACATGCAGTAATCCCTTTTTAATATCGTTCCAAAATCCCAAAATTTTGGGGTGAAAATGTGCAGTCGAAAAGTGGTCCAGATTGTATGTGAAATAAGCTGGATTTGGCGTTCAAGCAAACTTTAAAATGGACATTTAACATTGTAAAAAAGTTGTTCCAAGCTCGAACAACCGTTTTACTCTCAGCATTCGCCTGTGGTAATAAATACCATGATACAACTTTTTGTCAAGATTGCCTGTGGCTTGAATAGATCGGCTAACTTCGGATCAAAGTTAATAGAGTTCAAAGTTCTTCGTTCATACTACGTACTGCCTCTGTTTGTGAGAGTGTGTTTAATTCTGGTGTGAGCAGAACTTTCAATCAAATTCTATCAATTTTATCAATTCACATTTGATTTGATTTTTCCTGTTGTGACGTCTGTATTATTGCAATATTGCTATTCGAGACAAAGAGTGATAGATGAGGGTGAAGGACAATTAAAAATATCTTACGCGGGATTCAAACCCGCATCCTCCAGTAGAGTCTTACTCTTCAGAGAGAGTGAATTTCTAATTTATGCATCGCTTTTCAGTCCGTCTGTCCTTTCGTCACGTCTCACGATGTAAACCGAACATGACCACCGAATAATATGCGATTATTTCTTGACATTACCCTATAACAACGACGACACAAAACGTTTTCGTTGACCCTTGTTTTCAGTGGGCGGGGAAAGCTTCATCCAAAAGTGACCCGGCACCTCCACCAAAACTTAGAAAATTGCGAAGGAAATTGTATTTGTGTGTATTTTGACGATCAAATAATTAAGTAGCTTCACTTCTTATTGTGGGTTTTTCTGTACAGGTGCTTATTACGATATTATCTATGTTTTAATATCGTTTTGGAAAGTTTCAAAATTTCCAAACCTAGGCGAATATACGCACGCAAAAAATTGAAAATCATAACAAGTAAAGCCATGAAACACAATTATTGTAAATCTCTATTTTAAAAATCAACCGATGACTACGATCGAGCATCAACGAGAAATATTGCTCATCTCATTCTCAGCAAAAATACTGGTGCATCGTAGTCGCGAGTACACGAGTTACAAACACAACTTGTAATATTAAGTTATTCTCTAACCTGATGATGACTGGGTAGCTAATCTTGAGACGTCAGCGTCAGCAAAGAGAATCTCTCGCAATAGGACAATGAGACCCAATCGATAACGACATCTGGGAATGAGTACCTACTGTTTGTCGCCTTTGTTCTTGTCAATAGACTGAAAACAAGTATTCAAATACTGATTAAACGCGCACTGGATTTAATTTGTTCGACGAATAAATGAATTTGATCGGGTCGATACTCGAGTGTGCGTGTGCGTGTTCGCGCTTTTCAGTTTGAGTTTGCGTCTGTGTCCGTGTCCGTGTCCGTGTCCGTGTCCGTGTCCGTGTCCGTGTCCGTGTCCGTGTCCGTGTCCGTGTCCGTGTCCGTGTCCGTGTCCGTGTCCGTGTCCGTGCGTGTGCGTGTGCGTGTGCGTGTGCGTGTGCGTGTGCACTCCGCCAAATCAAGCACAAGGCGCATTGTCATGAAGTAATCTCGTAACTACTATTGAACCAACATCAACAGAACAAGTTAACAAAGGAATTGATAGCCCCATCATCTGTGGCTCGTTGTTTTTCTTTCTTGTTGAGGTAGGTATCAAATAAACGAATTCAATGAGCAAATAAAGATTTCTCCAGGGTCCTCATGGGCTGAACTCAAGGGCCGTCTCCAGGCTACTTGAAGCAAGCCTCACCGGCTTAGCAGGAAATACGTTCCAGATTGACCCTATGATGAACCCACGCAGGCTCACTCAGGCGTACTCAGAACCAGCCGAGCGGAAACGATCGCGGAAAACAGTTTTCCTTTCGGCTGAGTATTTTCCAACCACGATTGAGATTCCATCTGACGTTGCTGTAACGTTCCACTTAAGGCCATGTCAACATCTCTCGTTATGATCCGATGAGAAGGGCCTAAATACGTAGGGGTTTTGTTTTGTTATTTGGACGTGAATTATTAAGTTGTGTGGGCAGAAACACGTCGGTTATTTTCAAAATACATTAGTTCGAAACTAAGAGAAAAAAGTAATTTTCCTCTTGTAATGGGGAAGTTTCACGAACTTGATTTGTCATTTCACTTAATTATGAGACATGAAACACAAAAATACGTTTAAGGATTAATATATTTGTATATACATGACATATATGTCGTTTGAGGCCTACTGAATTTATTTTTCGGGTGTGGTGGATAACTTTGGGCAATTTTAGCAAGTATTAGTGCATTTTATTATTATAAATGGCAATCACTTCTTCTTAGAGATGATTGAGTTAAGAACCTCTATTTTTTGTTAATTACTTTGTACGTTATTATTAATACATTTTTTGAATTTTTTGAAAACGATACAACAAAATAACAAACAGTTTGTTTTTCACTTGAATTTCGCACAGCGAACGAGATTGGTAAATTTTATTTTCTAAATTGACTCAATATCAGTTGGTTTCCAAGTCACAATTGACGTCACGCGAGGAAGCGTGGCCAAGACAAAGAAGTTCAGTGTTTTTTTATGTCGGAATTTCTGACGAATTTATGTCTTTTGCTTACTTAAATTAATGTCTCAATACTCATGGTTAATAATTTATTTATTTATTTTCTATTATTTTGCATCTTTACATCGGTGCTGTGAGTGCAACGTTCGGATTAAAGGATATTCCTAGTATCTACCTATGACAATAACAACCGTGAACGGCCAAATATCAATGCTAATATGTACTTGTATTTTGTATAAATTATTGCATGTTGATTAACAATTATGATTGCAGCCTTTGGGAAATTGATTATTCTGTGCTTATGTAAACAAAGGTAATTAATTTAAGTTTGAGTTATACAGATCTAGGCGTATTGAATGCCCCTGTCATGTGTTCGAAACACATAATTGCCTCCAATTTAATAATAATATGCTGCAAATTCAACACAACAACAATCAGTGGATTCTTATGTTTATTCAACTATAATTATTGCATGTTGATTAACAGCTATTATTGCAGCCTTTGAGCAATGAATTATTCTGTGCTTATGTAAACAAAGGTAATTAATTTAAGTTTGAGTTTACAGATCTAGGCGTATTGAATGCCCCTTTCATGTGTTCGAAACACATAATTGCCTCCAATTTAATAATTATATGCTGCCAATTCAACATTGAACAAACAGTGAATTCTTATGTTTATTCAACTATTACAACAGACAGTCATTGCTGACTTTAACTATGCTAGTAACTATTAAACGTACTACTCTGTGAAACAGTTTATGAACAATACAAAAGTATTAGGCAATAAATCGGAACAATAAGATTTCAATAGATGTACTGTTTTTTTCTATTCCAATTTTTAACTCAATATCGAATCTAATCGGTTTAAATCAATTTATTTTATCGGTGTTTTCCAGTCTTTAGTTGACCATTGTTCGCTTGTCGATAGTGTCGGCGCCTACAGGGTAGGCTGGGTCTGCTTTAAATTATGTCGTCACTGATAATGGGTTATGTGACTGGGTGGGTAGACTCTAAATACGATTTTATTGATTTAATTTACTATCAAATTTTCAAATAGAGTTATTAATATTTCGTAAAAAACACGAATAAATGAAACAAGGGTAGGATTTTTTGGGATTTACATTTTTAACTTCTTTGTGATCCACAAGCCTCATAATCGAATCCCTTCTTAAAATGTTGGTTCTTTATTATTGTGGAGGTGCCGGGTACACAATAGTAAAGTCGTCATGACTGTTACATGATGGAGGTGCCGGTCCGCGCGAGTGTGAGAATGTAAAATACGTCATACATTTTTGGCGATTCCTTATCAGCCTTTTCAGGCACACATCAAAAGGGGACCGACAGTATTTTTCTTAAGTTTAAAAAAATGTTTTTTGCAAAAATAATACCACTTGTAAGTGTCTTTAATTGAATGATGTTGGAGTCCGGCCCTAATTTTACGTCAGTATATTTCTATTTTATCTACAACCACTATTGTCTAAATTATTGTACTATTTTTTATCTTCAAGCGATACAATCTACAATAACTTGTTTGTTTATTACCGTGGAGTCTCTTAAGACTATTTATTGTTGGCATTTACAACCTAATTATTGCAATGCCAAACGTTTTTTTCATTTCAAACAGTAGAATTATTTATCAAGTATTTTTAACGCGTTTAATTTTAATTAGACAAATGTGGCGAAAGATGTTTTTGTACTGAGTTTGAGTTAGGTTTTCTGATCACAAAAACATCAGGCACACTTTGAACAAGATATTATCGTTGTGTAACAAAGAAACATCCGGCGTGTCCTCATAACTCACAGATTGGTAATATATCATAGCGTGCAGAGAAATCCCATTTATAAGCTAGCTCTCACAACTTTCCCCTATTATTTTGCAAATAAATGACGCTTCTTAGTAAACTTTCAGAAGAAATACATTTTTCATCATAGCCAATCTCCTGAGTAACATTTCAAAGGATATAACATAAAGTGTATTTGATGATAATTGACAAGTCAAGCGCACAGTGTTTTTCGTTAGTCTAGTAAGTACAAATAATTGGACATTACAACTTTCTTATATTTTATTAAAAGCGTAACAATATCCAAGAACTATTAATTATTGGTACTAACATTACAAACATTCCAAACACACACGTATCAAAGGCTAATAGACTCAATTTTGTACAGTTATTTTATTATTTGTACAGAAGTTTTTAAGTTCTTATAATTTTAAGCCTTCATAACATCCTTCGTCTTTATATAATACACTTTCTGTAATGAAAGTTAAACTGTTTTTTAAACATCATGTGGCAGTACACTAGACGCTGAAGTTATAATATAACTTCGAAACATACCTCCAATTTGATACCTCTCACTGCATAAGGTAGTGGAGCATATTGTTGTAATGAGTTTTTATTTATTTATTTACTTAATAATTATTCAATTGATAAACATGCTATTAATATTTTTTAAGTACACATTGTATTATTTTCATTTTTGCACAGTTTGAATTAATTAATCAAAACATTCATATTTTGTGAAGTCACAGAACAAATTTTAATTTCATTTGAAATGCTATGATTCGAAGATTTTTAAATCTTATATTTATTCTATTCACTAAACTAAACAAATTTGCAAACGAGGATAATATTTTGAGGAAAGCTGTTGAAAAAGTTCACCATTTATAAAAATGTCTTCCAAATGTGAATTTATTATATGTGCAGCATGATGAATCTTGAAAAACTCTGATAAAGTAGGTAATATTTTAGGTTGTTCTAAGTATTTTTGCCCTCCCCCATAAATTTAAACTCACTGGATAGAGAAACGTCGGCCTGCATTACCATATTTCTTTCTTAAAATATATACTCCATGCAAAATTATTTGTATGAACTTACAGCATCTCTTCTAAAAATTATTAAATTATTCATCTTTTGCTGCTGTCGTATTTAGACATGGTCGAATATGTACAGACAAAATTTGAAAATATAACGCTTTTATTATAACTGTGCATAATATTTGGTCATTTTGTAGGGTAGTGCGAATTAAGTTGTTAGGTTATTACTAGTTCTGCAATACTTCTTCCGAAAGACAAAACGTGGTTATATTCGACGTAAAAGTCGAAGCAGTTACTACTAGTCCCACATTTGACACAAATCGATATGAATGTACCTGATGATATATCTCAATATCTCAACAGAGTGTGCATAGAGAAAGCGTTCTTTGAAAGTAGTTGCACCACAACAATATTATAATCGAAGTTACATTTGAACGTTCTGTATTCTTGTATTCGTTAATAAAACGTCATATTAAGTTATGAAAACTTATTTATATAGACAAAAAATAAAACTACGATTAAAGAAATTCACACACAGTATCAAACAGTAATAACACTTGTACCTACGTTAAGACGGAATTTGTTGATATAAAAATATGTTATGCCCCTTTCAAATCTTGTTTATAGAACAATTTAGAAAAATCAGTATACACAATTACAAATTAAAATCTAAATTTAGTTTTGTCCGTTGTGTAAACGAATTATAATAATAATAATAATAATAATAATGAATAATAATAATAATAATAGTTGTCTTTTAAGTGCACATAGTAAATTATTTGAAAAAATTCAATGAATTAAAGATAAATGTGCGTAATCATATGAATGTAATTGCATGAAACTTGACATTACCAAATGGTGTTGATCAACAAATTCCAAACATAAACAATAGCGAAGAAAGATACAAATACCTAGGAATGAGGCAAAACATTATTCTTAACCACAAGGAATTAAAAAATGTATTTAAACAAAAGTATAAACATAGAGTTAAAACTATCTTAAAAACAAATGTTAAAGGAAGCTATAAAATCAAGGCATTAAATGCATGGGCTTTACCAATCTTGACCTTTTCATTTGGTATTGTGAAGTGGTCAGATGTGGACTTGATGGACCTAGATCGTTTAACAAGAAGACAAATGACCTTCTTCAGAACTCACCACCCAAAAGCATCTTCTGAAAGGTTATATATACCACGGGAAAAGGGTGGAAGAGGATTGGTAAATATTCGTCATTGTGCTATTCGCAAGTTCATAAACTCGATCATACTTTCTTAATTCTACATTCCATTATCACCAAGAACTAAAACTCCGAGATAAAACTATAACTCCCCTCAGGCTAAATGACGATTCTTTCCATCCAGAAATATACATAGAAGATTTAAATATGAAGATGAAAGTCTGGAATACTAAATCACTTCATGGGAGGTACCCGACAAAGCATACAGCAGCCAAATATTGACATGGTTAAATCAGTTAGATGGATTCACAAAGGAGATTTGTTTGCTGAAACCGAAGGATTTATGTTCGCCATCTAAGATCAGGTTAAAAATACCAACGACTATAAAAAATTCATCATCAAATCCAATGACAATGATATGTGTAGAAAATGCAAAAAATTTACGGAGACGATAGACCATGTTATAGCTGGGTGTCCTTCAATTGCCAACACGTGGTATTTTAGTAGGCATAATCAGGTAGCAAAGATAGTTTATCAACATCTAGGAATGAACGCACATCTACTAGTCAATCCACCTCCTTATAACAAGTATTCTCCTGCACCTGTGATCGAAAATTCAGAATTTATAATGTATTGGGATAAACAGGTTATAACAGACAAAACCATAGACCACAACAAACCGGAAATCATTTTATGCGATAAATCTAACAGAATTACATAATATCTAATTGACATTGCGATCCCCATGAGTAAAAATATTGAGAACACCGAGAAACACTAAGGTGGAAAATATCAAAATTTAAGTCAAGAAATAAACAAGAATTTGGAAAATGAAAACTGTTACTGTCGTGCCTATCGTGATCTCAGCCACTGGAGTCATACCATCTTCCCTCTCTGCCAGCCTACAATGCCTGGGTCTGTCTCCAAATCTCTACATCAGCATGCAGAAAGCAGTCATCCTTCAAACGTGCCACATAGTCAGAAGATTTTTGCAGTAATCACTCTCTTTCTCTCTCCTCTCTCTCTTCTCTCTCTCTCTCTCTCTCTCTCTCTCTCTCTCTCTCTTAAAAGATTTTGCCATACAATTGCTTGTTTTATAGATAGAAACTTTTATTGATTTTGTTATCACACTCATCTTTATTATTATTTTGTTAATTAGATTAATTTGTCTACAGTAATATATGTACTATACTTATGTTTTCACGCTGTTGGGCTTGGGCCTCACCCCGCCTTGTGTATACCAGGACGCAAATGTACCTGAGATTGTTTGAACAATAAAGAACCACTATAATAATAATAATAATAATAATAATAATAATAATAAAAAATAATAATAATAATAATAATAATAATAATAATAATAATAATAATAATAACTAATAATAACTAAACTAAGAATGATACTTCGAGATTCCGAGACAGCTTCCATCCTGACATGGTTTTCGTGGTTTCCCATAGTCCGAAGAGCAAATGCTATGATGGCGACGAGAAATCGGCCACGACCGTACACAGCAGAAAGAAAACATCATCTACAAACTATATTATAAATGACTTATTTTAGTTAGAGTTAAGACAAAGTAATAATGTAGGTATGTAATATAGATACACATGGAAGTACTTGACGTAAGTCCGTACAACATGTTAGCTCCGGTTTTGACCGAGTTTGTATGAAATACATCCAATAAAATAATAGTAATAATAATAATAATAATATTATTAATTAAACAAAAAATAATAATAATAATAATAATATAATAATAAATTAATAAATCGAATTAATTATTAACACATTTTTTTTGAATGAATGTATGAAAATATTTGTTGCGATTTAGTGAAACATACCTACCAAAGCCTTTTTTAATAACACAGCAAAATGGTTTACAACTCGTTATATTTTGCGTATTTTTCGTTTCACTTCATCTGATATTTCTTTTTTAGATTCATTTCAACATTAATTTCACTGGTATTCTGAAACGAAAGGGACTCAAAAGTGTGAAATCTATATGCACATTACTGGGCCCGAGTTCTGACGTCCATTCGCTGTTCACAAAGCGTAATTATTTTGATATGTTATTGAAAAGAATATCACACGACATGCATCAACTATGACGTACAGAACGTATGAGGAAATTTAATACTTTCAAATAACGAAATATATTTAACATACCAGTTATGATTGAGAGCATTTTAAAAAGTGTTGAATAAAATTACATATCCATTCATTGCTTAACAAGGAAAATTAAAAATCGTGTGTTTTTAGTGTATTTGTAACTTATTCCTTTGTAAATCAGCCAGAACTTTGAGTAAATGAATAATAAATACATACACGAGCCGAAACAGCAAGCTTTGTTATAAGCTATATCTTATTTCACCGCCTGATTGAATATGAATGAATAAGAATATACAATTATATTAAATGCAATAATGTTCAGTGTAAATTTGCTTAAATATATTAATTGTTAGATGACCGCAAAAATAGTCACCCAAATTAAATCAGTCAGCAAACTATGACCTACCAGTGCTTGGAATAACATTTTAAATAGGTAATTTAACAAGACACTAAACAGAAATTTACATAGAGAACATGATACAGATGCTGAATTGGTAAAGTTTCAAAACGTGTAATTTTGCGATAAAATATACATGTGTATCTTTTTTCTTTAAAGTTTTGACAGTAATTATTAAACAATCAATCAAAATGCGAAGTGTTATATCCAAAATAAACCTCAACTTTTAATAACTTTAGCTACACAATCAGTGAAGCAAATGAAGAATTACCATAATAAACTTTTAAATTTTTGTGCATGTTTTACTTCTATATAATATATCATCGTAGGTAATTTCTGTCCGTGGGCATCCGTCCAAAAACAATACACTAGATTTTTCCTTATTTGCTCAATTCCTAGATAATGTTTGCTGTTGCTTTAAAATAAAAATGCTCACAATGAAATCAAAAGGGAAATGAGCAAGTAGGCAAAAAAGACCATTACAAACAAGGAATATTTGGATGAGTCCTTATTATATAATATGAAGGGCTTTGGGTAGTTGTGAAGAAAATCTCCAGAACCAATCCAAGAGGATCCAGCATCCAGCTCACATTTTTATATTCTTGTTTTATTGTTTTCTGCGGAAGAGTATTCCAAATAAAATTCTAAAAAGAACAAAATGTTTGAAAATCTTGAAACAATGTTAAGTAAACATGAAAGAATAGGTGTTTTAAACTTTAAAGCATCATATTCTATTGGATTATACAATGAATAAACCATAGTGAGATTGTCACCAAATGGGCACGAACATTCTCCTCAGTAAAGTGAAATTTAGCACTATTTATGCTCGTAACTATAGACTCTAAATGCCATTAGCAATAAAGCATTATTAAACACACGATAAAAGCAAGACGTGTAAGGTTTGCTATTTTATCACCATCATCATTCTTAAAAAGATGAAACCATGTTCATAGAGAAATATTCTTCTTAACCTCAAAACCATTTTTCATAGCATACATTTTTATTCCAGTCACGTCTCATGTTATATCCATGGCCATTTATTCAACTCATTGTGTGAAGCATTTACACATCAGTTAGAACATGTTTTTTACGGGACAGATTTAAGAGAATATTTTGCATTTTTCGCTTAACCTACCTAACTACAATTTAAAATATGGTTTGGGACTTTAATTAAGAACGTGTCATATATGTGGGTGAGATGAGATGAGATGTGAGTAACTTTGAAGACCTGCAGGGAAAACATTAAATACAATGTTGAATAAATGTTTACAAAATAATATGTTGAATTGTAATTACAAGTGAATATTCCTCGAGTAAATAGGTCACGATCGCGTATACTATGAACGTGCGGCAAACTGTTTTAACAATGCCAAAAAAAAAATTGACTACCAAATCTAGGAAATTTTACATAAGTTTTAAAGCAATAACCTTAAATTTACAATAAACTTTGAATGTTAGACTAATTTGATTCTCAGAAACACATTCACATTTCAAATCAGTCTTGTACATTAGCTTAACTTTTTTCTTCTATTTTCTGGCATTTAGGCCTATTCTCTCATTTTCAAACGAAACTATGCAATGTTTAGATTAAAAATGTACTCTGATAAAAACCTATACCCTACGCATAAACTTGGCGTATTTTTTAAACCACAAACTCATAGTAGAACCGGCAGAGCATAAAAATAATCCAGATTAAACCCTGGCTTCGTTCGAGCTAATTTCTGCGTCTCCAGCTGCGTATTCCACTGCGTGCGGAGCCTACATCTCAATTAGCAAGACACCTCACTTAGTGTTGAGTTACACTTAGTTAGAGAGCTGCTTTCACTTCTGCGGTCAGCCACCGAGTCTGATCATGAAAATGGAGTTTCGAATAAACACTGTCTAATTCAATGTAGCATTAAACTCAGATACAGACACAGAACTATAGAATATACCCTCCTGGCATTTTGGTAAAAACGAAATGTACTCGGTTAAAAACAAAATTTTCAACAATTTTCAAGACTAAATCAACGCACTCGGGCAAACCAAAACTAAATATGTAATTTGTTTTCCTCTTGTTCGCCTGCTTCAAAATTTTCATATCTAGTAAGTCAGTTCTTTATCCACCTTGACTGGTACATGGTACAGGTATGACTCTTAACTAGAGAAAGTTAATACCTGGTATTAAAGCTAAAGTGCATAAATATTATATTTAGATTAATGACAATGAAATAATCGTGTAGACATGCATTGCAATCAACACATTCTTTACAATTTAAAACCAAACTAAACTTTCGCGGAATTAAGAAAATCAGATGCATAATTTTTAAATAAATATTGAATTTTTACATCGCCTATTCACCGCTTTTGGAGATTAAAAAAAACATTATTTTATTTTATTTTCATCGCCTGACCCAACTCCAGCTCCGATCGTGTTTTTACTAACATTAATGCCGTGCTAGTAATTGTGAAGTGTTCTCAGTGATGGACATTTGAACTTTTTACAGTTGCTCCAATATACAAGAAACCATTTATCAGATGGGACATTTAGCAAACCAATCTCGTGTTGGTGAAGGAAGGGCACAAGAAGTGAGCCTTTGATTCATTAATTTAATAAATACGACAGCCAAATTAACACACATTTTTTTTGTTAATATACTAACTAGCAACATTTTGATAGAAAGTATCACAACTGAAATAATGTAGCAAAGAATTTTGTTGGGATACGAATATTTGCAAGGAACAACGAAGGAAGGAATGTTTTTAAAAAGTAGATCAATGAAATTGAAATAATGCTAGTGTGAACTCTGATAAATAACAAATATATATCTGAATGCAATAAGTTTTCATGACCCGTAGATGAGTTCCAGAACTCAGAAATTTGAGTGTTTAACCAGACAGTTTAAATTTTAATAACTTGTACAAGTAATTAATATTGCAAATGTCGGTGTAGTGTCACTGCGAGCAGAATGATGCAACTTTGGCAGTGCACAAGAAAAACGTTCACGTTGAAATTTTTACTGGATAACCAAATGGCTTAAATTTTCTCTAACGTTTTAATAAACCACTTTTATTTCTTACTATGACTATTGTATAACTTCGCTATTTATTTGGGTTAATTGTGTCAACGCTTTAATACAGTTAATGTTATAGTTATTAGTTTTTCCCTGTCTGTACTTTGGCAATCACTTGTCAGACAAACATGTTTTAAACAGTTATTATTAACTCACAATTCTGTAGAACTGTCAATTTAGTGCAAGACTTACCAAAAATAACACTTTTTAGGTACCGATGTCCTTTGGATTTTAAAGCAAGTAAAAAAGTCTAAACTACCTTTTCTCCTTTACATAAAGTAGTGATGTGCGGGTGTCCTTAATTTTTGGTCAGGTTGAGTATTTGGGGCCCAACAAAAAAGTCAAAAGAGGAACTCGACCTTTGAATACCAAAAAACATAGTTATTGCGATTGTTTAGGGCCTCTCCAGGATATTATAAAAAATTGAAACTATATAACAGGTAGTAACTTACACATACAAATCATTAGATTTTCACTGATATTGACTTTATTTTATTTAAAAAAATTTATATTTCGACTACTTTTCAGCAGTCTTTATTAAACAAAACAGCCTAAACATGTTTTGTTTGATAAATACTGCTGAAAAGTAGTCGAAATGTCACATTTTTTAAATAAAATTAAGTTAATAACAGTGAAAAGTCCAAAGATTTGTATGTGTAAACCCTCCAGGATGTTTTTTTTGTTTTTGGTGGAGGTGCCGGTCCAGACAATTTTAATTTTATGTCGCTGTACAACATACAATTTTTGAATAGCACCCTATAACAGGTTTCCACAAAATTTATTATTAATTGTCAGAAAATAATACAGTGAGATCCTTCATTGTACATTCATTATCGATTTTATGATAAATTATTATAACGGCCGTCTTTTCTAACCGAAACTCGAAGCAGTTTAGTACCCGAACCCGACCCGACTGTCAAAACGTCTACCTGCAAAGTCCTAATTTAAAGTAGGCCTAACTTAATTTTGTAAAATTATAGATCAATGAAGACCGTCATTACATTCCAGTTGAACACATAAAAAATATTAGAGGATTTGGATGTCTAGATATTCTGCAGATCAGGGAGTGATCAAGACGCTTTCAGCGATGAAGCACGATCAGCGAACCCCACCCCTAAGAAGGTTGACCCATCACGTCCAAGAATGTTCGATATACGAACAAATTAGTCTTGATTAAAACCGTGATGACGCCCCCCCCTTCGGCCATTTTCCGAACAATCTTCTGATATTAAGACCCGATTGATGGAGGGGAATAGTAAGGCCGTGGAAGAGTTCAACAGAGCTTAGCCTGGTTAGGAGACGAAAAATACCAGCCATAGACTAGCAAATAATTTATTATACATTTTTCGTAAGGATGCCTCACACAGTGTTATCAGGTTTAACAGTCATTCGTTCTTTAGGTTATTGTGATGATCGGTTAATGATGCGTAATGAAAGCTCGCTTACCAGTATTTAAATAATTTTTATAATTTTAAATTTTTTGTTTTTTAGCACATGCTTTTGCATGCAATCGGACCTTAGTCCATTACTAACGCTGACCCTAAGTGTGTCGAGTTTTTAGAATCTGTTTAATTCACGTCTAAAATCGAGACCACTGCACGAAGCTGTTACGTTGGCATTTAATTTTGTAGATATATATAGATAGATATTTATGTTATTAAACTCTACTTGTTTCAGTACCGTGTCACAATTCTATCTGTACAACAGAGTTATGTTTATTTAAGAAGAATTTTCTATCACTTGTTTATAAACAAAGATGATTAGGTGATACAATCGTGATTGGTGATAGAGCGGTCATTTTTAATTCTTCATATCTCAAGTTCAAGATCTTTATTTATTCGTAGATTTATAAAAAAAGTACTTATATTGATATCGTCCATTTCCTAATACTAAATGTATACGTTGAAATAAGATAGTAATAAGAAATGAACATAAAAACAAAAAATGTAATTAGATAAAACATAGATGTTAATACAAATTTATACAAAAGTTGCCTCGTATTTTATCAAAAAAACAAAATTAAAAGTTAAAGCTCTCACAGAATAATATTGTTTAATTACTTATATTGAAAAGCGGACAATTTGTTACCTTGGTTGATAACGTAGCTTGAAATTGATTTCTAGCTCCCCCGAGCGAAGTTTCAAGTTAACATAGTTGGAACGCGAGGCGTCACTATGTGGTCTAGAGTGGTGGGGGGTGCGCGCGAACTATAGGGGTATTGGTTTACACTCCACGAGGACAAGATAGTTTCAAACTCGTCTTTAGACGAATCCCTCAGTAAAGCGCACTCATAGTTAAGTAAGTTAGTTATTGTTCTCATTTATTTAAAGTCTATTCCTCTCAGTTATTTATTAAACTTATTTACAAAGGAGGACAAGAATTTTAAATTAAATGAATTAAATAAATCGAATATAAATTTGTATCGACGGAAGAAAAATTGTACGATGAAAGACATTAGAGGGAAAACGTTTCAAAGTATGTTTGAAGGACAAGAGTATGTGAAAAATATCTTGGATCATAAATTACGAGCAGGAATTAATCTGGGGTATAAGTAATTTGAATTCAACAAAACCGCCTATATAGGGCGTACTACTAAAACCAAAAATAAATTTAAAAAATAGTTCCGTTGTTGTGTTAAACTAATATTTGAGTAAATTTAAATTGGTCCGATCACCTTAAAAAGAAAATCGTTCCCGGGAACTATTTCCTTCCCAAGACTGATAAACCCCCGTCTGTGTCCAGGTGGGTCCAGCGGCGTCTGTACCCGGAAGTAGAATAGGTCCAGAGATTACCTCTTAACCTCATCGTACAAGGCGAATTAAAGAGGACGTAGTCGGGGAACTGCGTCCCCTTCCCTCTGACTACCTCCCCGACGATACGACGACGACGATGACAAAGATGAAAACGACCACGACGTGGGCCCCCAACACTTCCCTCCCCATCTCCTCCCTGCCCCCCTCGCCTGCCCCTGTCACCTGCCACTCGCCATCCCCTTGCCTGTGTCTGGTTCTGACCAGCACAGGCCTGCCCTGCCAGTGTTCCCACGCGTCTCCCCTTAAGCCCGACTCTTATGGCAAATATAATAACCATCGGACACTAAATCTTAGCGGTATGTGCCCTTTAACCCTCTGAACTAAGTCCCATACAAATAAAATACACCGTTCCGTTACCCGAGGGTGAATGTCCACCTAGTATTTGATTGTCTGTTGATTATCTTACCGGAGTGACGCAGATGATCACAGACGATGGAGATGACAGAGTTGGCTCCGGCGACTGCAGATCCGATACCCAGGGTGTACAACATCAGGAAGAAGAGAACGGCGAACAGCTGTTGACAGACACGAGGATATTATACTTTAACATTTACGTGGAGGTTTGGAGGAACATGCCCCATATTAAAGGACATTTCCAATTGCACAAATTACCCCCTTTTCACAAAAAAAAACATGTTGCTTTCAATGGCTTTGTATGTGTTTGCACTCTTGCAGATTAAATGATGATGCATGCTGATGTAACTTTACTTACATTTCTATAGCAGAAGAATAAAAATGAGAGAAAATGAGTGAGAGCTAAAAATAGGTGTAATTTTCAATCCTCGTGTTACGAAGATTTCCAACTGCAGAAGACACATTTCCATCTTCGCAAAATGTGTACAACTCAATACATACAAACATAGATGACGAAATTGCCATATCAAATGGATATTGGTTGTTCTAATGTAAATATCGTTTTGCTTTCATCTTTTACTAGCAGATAATTATATTTTTTGTAATTGTCACGGAGATTAGTCAAGTAAGTTAAAGAAAATCGACCGAAGTAAAACTTTGCAATATTATACAAACATTAAATATTTAATTCGTCAAAATGTACAGAGCACAGTAGTAATGACTGTGAGACGACTTATGGCAAAATTAAGCTTTAATGTAGAATGTGAGATTATCTTGAAACGCTTTTGGAACACTAATTTTCTCTATAAAGATTGACTTTTTTATTTGGTTGTTTAGAAAGGATAATAACTTTTAAAATATGTTAATTATAAAAATGCGGGAACAAAAAGCGAACCTTTGGTAAGCCTAACCGGTGTTTCTACTCTTCTTCGACGATCTGGTTTTTAAGAAGTCTTGAAAAGCTCCTTGTTTTACGTACTCCCATACCCGTTCTTGGCAAAATAAGATATAATCAAGATGTGGCTTTCGATGTCAACATGTTTTTGATGTAGAATGCCATTTTGTGAATATAACACAAAGTTTAATGCTAGGGTGTATGCAGAATACATTTATTATATGATTTATAAATGTTGCATTTAAAAATAAGTACGAAGAAAACAGAATAAACGTATAATGGATTCACTTATGACACAGTATATCTATAAAAGCTCTCTCGTGGCGTCTTCTGATGGAATGACAAAGAATAATGGAGAGCTAAACCCAGCAAGTATGCAACGAGGTGCATGCAAGAAGGAAGGAAGTTGAAGAGAAAAATGCAGTTAAATGTATACTTGCCCTAGAAATAGAATTACCTTAGCGAAATAGTTAAATATTTGCATGAAACTCTATACATCACAACAGTGGTGAACTATGATATGGTATCAGGGGAAGCAGGCACATATAAGATAACAACATTTATTCGGTCGTATAGTTATTCGACTTTGGAATCAATATCGACAGTAATTGGCTCAAGCGCTACGTGCTTTTAACTCTGATTCTGGATGTCCCGGGTTCGAATCCCGTCAAGACCAGGTATCTTGACTGAAGGATTTTAAGGTTTTCCTTAGTTGTTAATGAGAATCAATGGATTGAGTCCAGTAGAGCGTGAAAGTAAAACTCCATATGAATAGCATTGTTGGTGGAGGTGCCGGGTAGAGCGTGAAAGTACAACTCCGTATGAATAGCATTGTTGGTGGAGGTGCCGGGTAGATCAGCCCTCGGACATGTCTTACACATACCTAGTTCATCTGAAGGGCATATTGCACCCTATCATAGGTTTAATTCCCATGGTAAAAATGTAAAAATGTATGCAATCAACTGCTTAAAACTTAATGTAAAGTAATATTGAAAATATTTATTACTGCAAGTAAGAATTTCCATCGTTACTTCACAATTATTTAATTCATACTTAAAATCTTATTCACTGATAACAAGTCTGATGTCTAAACGGTTTTGGTTTATTTTAAATAGTGTTATTATTATAATTTATTTTACAAAATATGACATAAAACAGTTTTCAGCCGGGAAATATAGACTCTTCCAAATTCTCCAATTTGACTCCCCCTTTCAGCCGGGAAGTATAGAATCTCCCAAACTCTCCAAATTGACTCCAGTTTTCAGCCTGGAAGTATATACCAACCTAAAGTCCCTATATTAAGTACCACTTTTCAGCCTGGAAGTATATACCAACCTAAACTCCCCATATTAACGCCACCTTTTCAACCTGGATGTATAGATTCACCGAAATCGCTCCAAATTGACTCCCATTTTTAAGCCTGGAAGTATAGACTAACAAACTCTCCCAATGTGACGATGCGCCGCGTTATGACTGCCAATTTTCCTCTGAAAACTCTGAATTCAGGTACTGATGAGTTCGCTTTGAGGCGGAAAACCTTACATACAAGTGAAAGCTAAACGGAGGAGGAAAACCAATCCCATACACATTCATCTGAAAAGCTAGTTTTTTTCTATGGCTATTTATCCTCGTCTCGAGAATAATCCATTGTGAAGTTACGAACTAAACTTGTGGACCGTTAGCCAGGATTGCTGATGGGGGAAAATTCAAAAGGTAGCTCTCTTCACTAGTAAAAAGCGATAATGTGGTAATTATTTGCTGTAGGTAGAACTTATCCATTACTGGATGTTAAAGGTAATTTGGGCCATAGACAAGTCTCGTTTGCTTGGGAGTTTTGTTCTAGAGGTTTGTATTACATTTTTAACATAGAAGTTTTACTTTAGCTCATGAGTGGATTGGCTTTCAAAAGTTTTCTCGATCACAGCGCTCATTAAATTCTCAGGAGAGCAGTATTTATTTTTATTTTTATATAGCTCACGTGTTTCGTTAGAGTATACTTATATCAAATTGACGTGTAACACAAAAACCTTTTTGAATCTAGGGACGAATTAAATATAAAGGGGTTTATTGAATTAATCGGGAGGTGTATTTGGTTGCTAAATAATAGAGGTAAGTTTATAACATGTTCAGACATTTTTCGAATCTAGGAAAACGAAATTAATAATTGTTTCTGTCTAATGGTATTTTGCTCAAAACTTGAAATCAAGCTTTCATTGGCTAGTAAAATATAATCAATTAACCAATTCGTATTCACTCTGTCACATAACTGATTTTCAACGGGGGATTTAAATTGGAATAATCACGAGCATTACTAGTTTTATACAATAATATAAGTGAAATCCTTCCTCCACTCCATTTGAGATTTTCACATTTTCATCCCATTTATTGTTAAATTTTTTACTCTTGATTTTTAAAAGCGTACCAATGCGAAAGCTTTTGATTTGATTGTTCGTATGCGGCATCTCAACATTTCTCACAATAGAGCTGCATTGCGCGCCGTATCGCCTGAAGTATAATCTGTCTGAAGGGGATTTGTTCACTCAAGCATGTAGGAGAAATGAAAAATTACGAAAATTGACGAAATCTTGAAAGCAATGATTACCATTGAGTTACAATGGTTTCGTGTCCTTATAATTGGATGAGCGAGGCAAAGACTTCAATTTCACTTAACCTGAGAGTAATAGATCGTGTGTTTTTTTGTTTGTTTGTTGTTTTTTTGGTAGCTGTTTGTTCGCTCTCTACCGGGCAAACGGCAAATGCGATCTTGATGAAATTTTAAGGGTACCGTCGAAATCTCTAATCTTAGATCTGTCAAGTCGTTGGGCACATTCGAAGAAATATTTCTCATGACTTTTTTTCGATTTTTAGTGCGATATTTTCGTGATGTTTGACCCGCGACCGGGCTTACGGCTACTCCAATCTTGACGAAACTTTAAGGGAACGATTTTAATCACGGAACTTATATATGTTATGATTTTGGGGACAATATAAGAAATATTTCACATAAAAATCGTACTTTTAGGGCAACGATTCATCATCCATAAAAGCTCATCCATCAACGCGGCAGAATTTTTTTTTTTTCGTGAAGCGGCCTAGTGAGTAGGCTACACACACGATCTCTGCCCATTCCCCCGTAACTTCGGCTTTCCTAACCATTGTATAATCCCCCGGTCTGTAGGTAGCTAGACTTCTCAGTGTATCCACTGAGCTGACTGTAGTAGCGATTATAGAGTAGATCAAAGGGAAATTCGATATTCAGGGCATTGTGCGTAGAGAACGTATCATGGAGTAGCAAGCTTTATAAATATATTCCCATGAGTGAAACGACACAATTCCGTTGTCAATATGGATATAATTCCCAATCATTATTTTTTCGTATTATATATGACTAGGCCTAGGTTGTAAAGGTTTAATGATAGATTTTGAGGATTCTGTATTTAGAATTTATTGAGGGAACAATTTAGCAAAGGTAGAAAACACTGTCATAGATAATATATTAATGGCATACTTTACAATCAATCTGTTTAGCATTTAATTATGCAAATGTTAAACTTTTGAATTTATACTTGGTATTGCTATCAAAAAAATCCACTTTCTCATATTATTAGGTAATGAATTTGCATACAATTTTCATTTTCTTTGCCTTTTCCCATTTTTTTTTCTAATTTGTATTTGATTCGACTTAATTCATATCGCTTCACATTTTATAATATATTACTAAACAATTATTGTCTTATTTTATTATACATTTTTTAGTATTATTATTTTAAACTTTGCTTATATTTACATTCCATTATTTTAGTTTCATTCATTCATTTTATTTAGTTGCCCTTTTTTGTAATTCAGTTTAATAAAAATTAACAGATTAAACATATTACTTATTGAATAATGCATTATTGTCCCTCGACATTCTGTTACCTACGCGAGACAAACATTGTTACTCTATTCTGTTTATTCAGCTTCTTGCACAAAAGAGTAACAACAAACTTTCGTATTAGGCCTACGATTTTATTACGAGCTCTTGTCAAGAAGAAAAACGTTATCATAATAATGTTGTCAACACAGCTATTCTCGAAGTCAATGTTATTGGAACTACTCCTCAAGTATAATCCGTAAGAGAACGTACATGTCATTGTGAGCATGGTTTGACGTTAACCCCAACTTAGATTCAGGGTTGATAATCACAGCGCATCAATGAACACTTTACCCTAACCTGAAGAGACGTGAGCTAAGCCGTCAGTGAAACATCATTGTGAAATAGATTGAGGCTGCGTCATATTAATAATGGATGCTTTACTGTGTCGCGTGCATTAATAAGCGTAAATTATTATCAAGAGAGCTGATTTAAATTAAATTTCAACAACAAAGATTTCCTGCGTTTCTAGGGGTCCCTATTATTATTGAGCTATCTATGCCGATAAAAACAGCAATTATCAAAAACTTGCTTTGCAGAGTGTTCCTCAGTCAAATTATGTCTGCTGGGAATAAGAAATTTACAGCTTTCCTACATCGATAATTCAATTTGTTGCATTGATTAAAAAATATTGTAAAGTCAATGTCAACAAATATATATTACATTTTTAAGTGACCTTATTTAATATTTCTGCAGTTGTTGACTATATTTTGCTTTTGCACCTATGTAGACTATTTCAATGTAGGCCCTATGCACAATTAATTTGTATTATCTTCAATCATCGAAAATCATTAATTTCATATACATTTGATGTAAAAGTATTTTATTGGCAAACTGATTACTACTCTAGAACTCAGTGGCGGTAAATATCACTGAGCACTTACGACAACTTTGGAATTGGCGATTTTATTTTTTGTTTTAGAACAGCAAAAACGACGAATGGTTGTTACAATGTGTAAATAGATCTCTTATGTTCAAAAGCCTTGTCTCATACTAAATAGTTATATAACTCGCCATCTCAAAGCAACCATTGTACAACTTTTTCACGAAATGGCGAGGACACTGGTTCAGAGATAAATACATGAACTGAATAAGAAAGTTCGAGAGGCTTTCTTAAAGATGATTTAAGGAAGAATGAAGAAAAATAATGTGGCAGGTTACAATCTAATGTATATCACATTTGAAAAGAGAATCCACGTACTTTCTCATGAATTTTGTATATTTTCAAAAAGTTTATGTCAAAACTTTGAAAATATTTTGGTATAAAATACCCACAAAGTTTCTACACAGACATTTGCAAATTGAGCCCATTTCTAAAAATAATATTCGTCCCTAAAGAGCGTAACATTTATTCTACCGTTGGAATCCTTTATATACAATTTAGGAGCCACGAAAAGTTATTTGTGAAGTGAAAGTTCGTGGTGGTTGTGAGTAGGTCTAGCTCCGGTTCACGCAGCGTCGCGACTCCAAAACATCTTTCAGATTCACTTAGAACAGGGAAGGCGGGCTACGTTCGTAATTTGAAATTCCAAAGAAAACTTCAGGAGAAATTTCTTAATTAAATTTACCTGGAGCAAAGAGTTCCTCTCGTTATTCGTTAGAGAACTTCAAAGAATTTAAATAAAGGAAAGGAATTTGTATTGAACACGAATGGATCACATATGGTGAAAAGTGACAGTGATATGTTTTAGTGTATACAGTAAATAAGTTTGTGCTTAACGTGGCTCAAGGTTATTCAAGATAATATTGTATTTCTTAGTCATCGAATGTGTTAACAAATACAAATAACTGGTTGTTTAAGAACAATATTTTTTATTATCGGAAAACACGTTACATTTCAAGAACTATTCAGTTTTCCGTCGAAAAGTAAAATCATTTATAAATATATTATCAAGATAACTGAATTAACCTTGAAATGTTGCATGCTTAAATATAAAATATAGAATTAAATTGATTCAAAATGTGAAATGTCAAAACATTAGTGCAGAAATTTAAATAAAAAATGCGAAAACCTAGACTATAAGTGACTAAATATCCTTTTATACATATCTATATCAAATAAATACTGCATAATGTTTTGAGCGTTGATAAAAACTGTCAATGACAAACCATTATTGTTATTGCTGTTAAAAAAACAATGAAACCGTGGTGTAAGTTATTTGACTCTAAATATAATTGTATATTGTACATTGAGCATACTGAATAAAATATATGATACGGTATCCCCAAAAATACTCCATATTAAAATATCAGCCAAAAGATTTGAATTAAATGTTTCGTACTAGAAAGGAAGTAATAATAAATAAGGCTTAGTCATCAATAACCTATTCAAAAACCTATCTCTGATTGGCCATTGTTCCCTTGTCAATAGCGTCATCACCGACAGAGTTTAATTATTAATTTTAAAAATTAATATCCTTCACTAAACATTTTGTAATTATATGACTGAGTGGGTAGACTTTAGACACGAATGAATGAATTTATTAAATTGGGATATATGAGGACAAAAAACTAAAATACGACCACATGCAGATTTAATTAGATTTGATAAATGTTTGATCTTGTGCAATGTGAACATTTCCAGTTGCTATCACGTTTAAATTTTTAGTCTTTGAGGTTTTAGAGATGTTCGTCGAGGAAATGAGTTTGTTGTTTCGCTAAAACTTTCTCGCTCTGTTTATCATTATTTTCCTCGCTTCAAAAACAACCTTAGGCATCGCACGCGAATAACATACAAAGGTATATCCTCTAATACTTGTAAAGGTGTTTCGACAGGTTCTATTCAATATGAATTAATTAATTATTCCATGCGAGTAGAATTTCGCAAATTGCTTCGTTTGGGATTTAATTAGGACGCATTTAATTAAAAACTTGGCACCAGAACCAGTTATTTTTCGTTTTCGTTTATCCTTATAATATAGACATGCGAGGTAGTAACCAAGGCAATATCGTAGACGGAAAGTCAGTTCACAGCTGGTGTTGCGACGTTTAGTCAAACATGAAGGCAATATTGTTAGCAGCGAGTATTTTTGTTGTCTACGTTGTAAGCATTGTGAATGGGAGCCGATTTAGTGATTTAAGACTTACGGTATGTATACATAAAACATTAATGACAGTGCATTTTCCATCTTTTGTTAATTAATTCAATTCACTCTGTATTGACAGCTGACCAATAGACATTGTTTGACCACAAAGATATGATATAATACACACATGAAGAGAATGTACTTGCAGGTACATAGTAGCGTAGTGATTTTTGTTGCATAAGGGCAATCCCTAGACCCAAATATGATTTCTAAAGAATGCAGTAAAGACGTCTGAAAAGTAAGTGGAATGTAAGAGGGACTTAATTAAGGAGCGGATTATTTTTTTGAAATTTTTTTGACGGGACATAACCTCAGAATCAACAATTATATTCAAATTACTGGAATCAGTTGTTCAAAGTCAAAATTGAATTTTGAGCACCGGTTTTTTGTATATTGTTTCTACATTCCTTTATCTACAACCTAAATATAAGGATTATTGGTTTTATATGGTTTGTTGCGTTGCACAACTTTTTTCGCCTGCCGGTACATATTTCAAATTTTGTACCATTTAACGGAAAAAATCGTGCAACGCCTCAAACCATATAAAACCAATAATCCTTATATTTAGGTTGTAGATAAAGAAGTGTAGAAACAATATACAAAAAACGCTGCTCAAAATTCAATTTTGAACTTGAGCAACTGATTCCAGTAATTTGATTATAATTGTTGATTCTGAGGTTATGTCGTCCCGTCAAAAAATTTTCAAAATAATAATCCGCTCCTTTATTAAGTCCCTCTTACATTCTACTTACTGTTCAGACGTCTTTACTGCATTCTTCATAAATCATATTTGGGTCTAGGGATTGCCCTTAATGCACTAAGGCTATTAGAGATGATGAAGGACGATTACAAAACTTACGCCTTATGTTTTTTTCAACATACCTAGTTCATCTGAAGAGGGGCACAAATGTCACTCTGTAGGTCTAATTCCAAAGGTATAAAATTAAAATGCCTTATTCGGGATTTGAACCGACGTCCTCGTAGAGCCATACGCTTCGGATCAGCACCCTAATAGCAAATGCCACCGTGGATGGTAGAGGTTTATTGGTAATAGTATATTTTTTTTCTTCACTTTTTATTGATCAAAACAAACTAATACAGATTAGACAAACCCCACAAAACTACGCTTTTTCGCAAAAAAAAAACATATTGATTAATCAAAAACAAATACAGAGTAAATAAACCCCACAAAGTTATGCAGTAGCTTGTCTGTGGGGTAATTGTTTTCATACATTACAATTCATTTCTTGTAAGCCTGGACTCTTACTATCGTTAACATAAAAAGTTAATTATTATAATTATATAGGTTGTAGTCGTAGAAGTAGTGGTAATATTGGTAATTATAATGATACATATTTGGAAATGCAATTTGTAAAGGTTTAAATAATGGCAATATTTTTTTTAATGCGGGAATTAAACCTGTTATAGGGTGCAATATGGCCCTTTTCAGGTGAACTAGGTATGTTGCGGATAGGACAATTGTGAAAGGATGTCCGGGGGCTGTTTAAGAGGACTCAATCCCTTTGCATTCGCATTAATGAGGAAAATCAGTCATGATTGCCGGTCTCGACGGGATTCGAACTCGGACCTCCCGAATCAGAGCTGAGCGCTTAGCGCCCGAGCCAACACTGTCGGTAATAATGCAGGGTGCCTTCAAATTTTCCATTACAAAATTCCCTGACTTTTCCAGGTTTTCCAGATAGAAAATTATATTTTTCCAGGCTGTAAACTTGGCTTTCCCGCAGATTATAATGAACAATAGGTTTGTTCGTTCGCGGACCTAGTGTTAACACTCAAAAAGTCAGTGTCTACACTTTACACTGGCTTCTAGGCTAGTGTTATGAGTGCCAGTTTTAACACTTAAGAAAACGAACGGATCAAATTGGCTCTTTTCACAAAAGTGTGTCCGAACGAACAAACCTAATGAAGAAAAATTGTTTATAAATTCAATATCGATTTTGGCGGGAATTTTAAACACCAGACAAGGCAAAATAATTTAAGAATTGTTTTTTAAAATTGAGAATTTCTATTTTCAGCAACAAAAAAGGTATTGAAATTACTAAAATATTGATTTTTTTTTTTTTACATTTATTGTAAAATTCCAGAAAAATCAGCATTCCCTGACTTTTCCAGATTTATTAAATTCACTGATTTTTTTTAGGTTTTCCAGTTGGTACAGTAGGCCTAGTATAGCGGTAGTAGAAGCTACAGTGATATTCGTTTATTCGCGTTATTTTCCAGACCAAGGCACCGATCTTCTCCCCGGGCCACGAGGCTCTCTTGAGGACGGGTTCAGGTCCCGGCGTTGTGTACTACTCCTGCGAACCAACCGGCAATGACACCGTCTGTATGTGTCACTCTTCACACTTCGCCCCTCGAACCAACCTCGCCGCCCCGCACCAACTGTGCGGTCCACTCTCAGAGTGTGGTGTTACTGACGGTGTACTTGTCTGCTGCTGTCAAGTGGGCGCCGTGGGTGCCCCACCCAACTGTATTGTTCGGCCAGATACCGAAACGTTGACTCGCAATGAAAATGACACATTTTACATTGACTAACTAGAAAAAATGCTTGTTATTAAGTCATTGAAATTGTTAATTCCTTCTTCATTCCTTGTTACAGACTAAAAATGGCCACATGTGCCATGCATTGCCCATCCTGCCCAAAAGGGCAGGTACATTTTCAATAAATTATTATTATGCTATTTTGCCGTAAACAAAGCTGTACTTTCATTGCATAAAGAAGATTAGTCAGTTTTGACAGCATAAATTTTTAAATAATGACAGTGTGACATGAAATGTTAAATAAATGAAATTTATCTTCATTTAGATTAGGTCTATTGGGTGATTAAAAAATATTGTATTTACTTGATTGCTCCGGAAAAGGAACATTAAAATTTAATTCATCAAATCTAAATTAAACCCTAAACTAGATTATAGGTAAGTAAATCATAATAGGGGATCGTCTTAACTGTATTTATAATTATGCCCCGTATACCGCAAATAAACAATGGTGTTTGCTAAATAATATTATACGTATGACGACTCTTCAAGGTGCTATTAAATATATCTACTTACAACCCGGTCCTCCACCAACCAGGACATTGGATGCGATGACATTTTGGTCTACACCGTTCTACTAACTAGGGAAACGCCAAAGTCGTTGTTAAACGAGTGAGTGAGCCATGCGTTGAGTACCCGGTAACGTTCTCTTTCCTGCCCCTATCTAAGGCTAACCGTTAGGTCCTAATGCGCCACTCTAGCCTAGGGGATGTGGGAGAAAAGTCCAGTACTGGTCAGAACTAGCCACGGGTAGGGGGAGGAAAGGGGGGGGGGTTCATGTCATGGTCGTCATCGTTTGTTATCATTATCATCATGTTGTCTTGGCTATTGTCGTTGGGATGGTGTTCAAGGTAAAGAAGAAGGGTCCCCGAAACGACTGCCAACTCACTCTACAAAAATAATTATTTAAATTTAACATTCAAAATGCGAATCGTGTTCAAAACCTATTAGCGTGAAACATTAAGAAATTGCCAAGATAAAACAAAATCCTAATTTTTATTTCCCATTTAACACCCCTAAAAAATAATATGTGGGTGTTTAAATATAAAAAAAAGTTCTAACCAACGGGCATCGAACCCCGACCCTCCATACGGTAGGCTATATGCTTACCACTATACCATGCCAACCACGCAGATCTCGTCCCGCTAGCTGCTACTAAACAAATGCTATCGATATTTGAAAAAACTCACATTTTCATTTATTGTAGGATTAAATCGCAATGGATCTAGCTGATTTTGTTAACAGTTTTCAGTAAACTCGTACCGGATGTCGGATTTTCGACGTACAGACAGACAGACAGACAGATAGACAGATAGACTGACAGACAGACACACAGAATCACAGATTGAGAGCCGTTTGAGTTGAATGGAGACACTCAGTCGCTCCGCTCCCTCGTTTAATTATTAATTCATTGTCATCGGTTTACTTGCTACGACATTACTTATTATCTCTTATAAATAAAAATACAATGTTAGTTTTTTAAAAAAATATTACTTTTACACTATTGGCATCACTACATCGTGATAATTTACTTCCATCATATTGTTTTTATTATTATTATTATTATTATTATTATTATTATTATTATTATTATTGTTGTTGTTGTTGTTGTTGTTGTTTTTTTTGCCTGGTACAAACTAAAATTTTTGGCGATTGATATGTATGTAGGTTGTACACCCGTATAGTTATGCTTATAAATGTGTTATAAGCACATGTTAAAACATTACACAAATTAATAACTTAACAATATATTTACATTTTAAAATCGTTTTTTTTTTCAAAGAAGTGTTAAATTTTTCCTTCGCTTTCCTTGATGAGAAAATGAACAAACTTTACCGGATTGTATCAGTTTTATGTTAAAGTTACATTTTTAAGTAAACTCCGATCATGTGCTTAAACAAATACTAAATTTAAGTATACTCCGATATTGCATTGCTCATGAGATACACTTTGGTTTGGATTTATAAAGTTCAGGTCCCATGGAATTTAAAAACCAATACTCCAAGAAATTGTATAGAAAAGAAGGAAATGTATTTAACCAACGTATTGGTTTTTATGACTACCCTTAAAGTATCTGATCGGTGCGGTTTGTAAAGATTGGGCCAATAACGAATAAATATAGCCTGCTCTCTCAACGGAGTTGATAATACGTCCTACCTTCATTTCTTGTTAGAGATTCAATTTCTAGATGGTCGATTCCATTTCCGTTTTACCACAGAAAATCCAGCTTCGTTGTTGGTACAGAATTAAAATCGATTGATTTCGATGGTTTATAGAATAGATAAGTGTTGGATGTTTTTATTTAATCATATTTTGTAATCGAGCATTTTTTGTAGAAATGTCTTCATCATTTTATTTAATTACTTTCAAAACATTTTATAATTTTCAATTTTCAAAAGGACTAAAATGTGGTGAAAATGAGTGATAGTGACAGGAGAAAAGAAGATGGAAAGGCCTTTCTTTCAAACCAACCAACGCAGAGATGGACGTGTAACAGAAATGATGATGAAATGAACAGCGTTATCTTGAATTTATATATATATATATATTAAATTAATTAATTTTTAGAATAATGTTAAAACGCATTTATTTTTAGAAGTAACTAATTGAAGTAGAATTAGTTGTTCGATTAATGACATTTATTTTATACAAAGAGATATAAGAAAATCCTTTATAAACTACTTCCTCTAAATAAATGATTTGACCAGTCTAAAAGGCAAACAAATGCTCCAAAATTAATCCATGCATTCTACATCAAAGCCTGGTTTGCCGGGCTCAAGTCAATTGTGTTGTATATTGTAAGCACGTGCACTAGAAATGTGGGTTTTCCAGAAAGATTCAATTTGGAAAATTTCCATGTAATATTTCCGGGAAATTTTCGCAAAAAATGATGTCCTTCATATACATTAAAAGTCTTTAACGTATTAATTTCATGCACTAGGCGGCAGCTTAGACCTAATAGAATGACTACCTTGTAAGGCCTAACTCTTAACTCAAGTGACAACAGCTGACACCTGGAAATTGAGATTTTTTCAGAACAACCAGTCATCCTGCACAATTTTATTATCTTAAAAACACATGTCTTAGTTGTTATTAACAAAAAAAAATACAATTTTCTGTTAATATTTAAGAAGATGGAAACTTTTCGGAAAAATAGGTCGTAAAGTTCCCGATTCACATCCCTGACGTGCAGCTTATATAAAACCGGAATATTGTGTAGCCAGTAAACTCTCATCCCCAGAGAACAACGAGTGATTGGCATTTACGTGAGAATATAAGAAAACCAGCCACCTGAAAAACAGATCACTCCAAACTTGATAACTCTATAGTTCTAGCCACCCCGTTCACATCGTTGAGAGAGCCGTGAAATTGTCAATTTGCGAAGGTTTTCTCCGCTCAGAATAGATTCACTATTTTGATACGTGATGCACTTGATAAACTTGTACAGACAGATGTAGCTCAAGCGTAATGCGCGTTACTGATAAAAGAGGTCCCGAATTCGATACCCGACACCGGTAATTCTGTCTTTATATTTTTCGATGTCTTTTTCCCTAGGACATAAATATCTCGTTGTTGGTGGACGTGCTGGTTATTTATGTGTGAAGTTTGGGTGCCTTGACCCACAAGGTGATAAAAAACTTCTGCATCATCCGTGTTACAGGGCAATGACAACAACAACATATAACGCATGTCAATCGAAGGTATTGTTTGGTTTTTATCGTTAAACGAGACACACGCACAGGCGGACGCACAAACGGACGGGCAGAAAATTGTGCTTGTAGGGAAGCTTCGCCCCCTAACAAAACGACCACAAAAACAAAATCACAAAATAAGGATAAAATGAATAAAATATTAAATACTGATCAGGTTTTACAGTTGAGCAGTGCTCGAAGAGAACTAACTTTGAAATTAAAACAAATGTGAGACCCATAATCTCGCAATTATTAAAACCACCAAAAGTAACATTATATAATAATGTGGTGTACACATAAACGCACACCACTTACCTTATAAATGCGGTTCATACCAACCGTAATCATACATTCTGAATTTAAATCTTGTTAAATAATATTCCGAAATGGTTTATGGAAAACAATTAATGTGAGTTTCGAGTCTTGACTTTAGGTTCCTATCTCAAGCACACTTCAGTTTACAAACTCTTGTCTACCGTCGAAAACACCTAGCAAGCTATCTTGTTACTTGAATTTCATTCCTTTTAATAATGAACAACTTTAGAAGTTTCACTGTTTCGTTGGAGTTGACTTGATAGCACATGAGAGCACAGAAACAATCCCCCCCCCAACCAAAACCAACTTCTCCCGTCAAGACTACTTGTAAGGTGAAGTGGGGGACATTTGATGAGGGATTGCGTACTTTGTACAGAAAACAGTTGAAATTTGCCCTTGCTACGCATGGTTTTACCAACCTAAAGCATAATATTTAGTTTTTTGTTTTTAACTTTTCAAGTCATTTTTTTAAGGTCGAATAATTTCAAACCAAAAATATGAATGTTATCTTAGCTAAATGGCTGTCATATTTCATCCTCAAATTAACAAAAAAGCTTTGTTGAAAGTAAATGTGATCAAGTTTTAAGTTCATTAAACGAGGGAGCGGAGCGACCGAGTGTCTCCATTCAACTCGAACGGCTCTCATTCTGTGATTCTGTCTGTCTGTACGTCGAAAATCAGCCGAACCGCTGAACAGATTGGGCTGAAATTTTAAACAGACATCCGTTACGAGTTTACTGAGAACTGTTAACAAAATCAGCTAGATCCATTGCGATTTAATCCCACAATAAATAAAAATGTGATTATTAAAATATCGTTAGCATTTGTTTAGTAGCAGCTAGCGGGGCGAAAACTACGTGGCTTGCATGGCCTATTGGTAAGCATTTAGCCTACCGCACGGAGGGTTGGGCTCGATACTCATTAGCTCGAACTTTTTTATATTTTTATACACACATATAATTTTTGAGGGGTGTTAAATGCGAAATAAAAATTAGGTGATTTTGTTTTATCTTGGAAATTTGTAAATGTTTTATGCTAAAACGTTTTGAACATGATTCGCATTTTGAATGTACAATTTAAATAACTAGGGAAACGCCAAAGTCGTTGTTAAACGAGTGAGTGAGCCAAGTGTTGAGTACCCGGGAAAATCCTATTTCCTCCCATATACCCAAGGCTGAATCTAGCCCAGTATGGGGAATGATACCGGGTTCTATAAACATGGCTCACTCACTCGTTTTACAACGACTTTGGCGTTTCCCTAGTTATGAATATTTCAGTCGTCCTACAAATTGTTCATGGTAAGTCAAAGTTGAAATGGAATGCCGAAATCATTATTATTTCGTATAAATCATTCCATGGTATTTACCTTCAAAATATCCCATAATACAACGTTCTTGTGAATATAAGAAAACCATGCTATCAACTACTTCAACCGCGTTATACAATTTTACTGTCTTATAGTCAATACTTATCTTTATTCTTAGTATTATATTGAATCGTATAAATTAATTTTTTTAGCTATTGCCACTAAACAGTTTCACATAATATATTAAGAATTTTCTCTATTAACTATTTTCTCTATATTATTAACAAAAACAAACATTTTTCCTATTTTAAGTATCCATTATTGATATTTTACCTTTAAAATATGTAAAATATGTACATGTTTTAACCCTTAATATCTACTGCTCGCTAAAAATCCACTGAAAGTTCAAAAGAACATTATTAAAACATTATTAAATAATAAGCAATATAAAACTAGTAAATTGTAAAATGAAAATGTAAATCATTAAAAAAAAACTTTTTCTAAAAAAAAAACTAAAAAATCTTAAAATCTCTTTAAAGGGATTCGAACCCCACCTGGACCTTTAAGTATTGGAAGCGAGACTAACCACAGTAACGAGCACGTGTACGGGTTTGATTGTTAGTGATCATTCGTTCTACCTTTATTTCATTTTTACTCGTTTATTTAAGCGACAATCCTGACTGAAGGTTCTTTCCGAGGATTTCCTCAGTCGTTAATGCGAATGCAATGGTTTGAGTTCTCTTAACGAGTCCTCGGACATCCCTTCACAATTGTCCTAACTCCAATAGGCTTATACCTATTAGTTATGGTAACCAGGGCAAGTATAATGTATTTTGATATGTAGTATTTTATTTGTGGACCAAAGCCTACATCACACTTGAGGAGAATGCTCTGTTGTTGATTGCTTATTAAAAATTTAAAAAATGAAATGTAGAATAAAAAATAATAATGCTCCAAGGGAAGAAGAAATTTAAGTGCTTGAAATGTAGATTAAAAGAAGTCAGCTGCAGTGAGGGAAGAAGGGGTAAAATATATAGCAAATGCAGCGTGCCATTAGTAACAAGCTTCCAATATTATGTACGACAATTTAATATTTTTCAAGTGGCTTCGTTCTACAGTATAAAATTTATTCCCTTTTCGCCAGTAAATATTTTCAGGTTTACGATTTCGAGCCAACAAGCACCAATTATATTTGATATTGAAAGTCGTTCACATAATATATTCGGTCTTCAGATATCCCATATAAAATAACTCGCGATTGAGCCAGCTCCACAACATATTGTATGCAAAAACCCTTTTAAGCTATTTTAAATTCACACTTCGTACGAAGTCGTCTAAATATTATCAGGATTCCTAGTTTCGTATTGAATAATGTATTTCTAGCGACACGGTCTGGTTCACATTGCAAAGTGCTCTAACAAAAGATATTCCATTTTGAGACGTCCCTTGATTTGATGATGAATTGACTTGTTCGTAGTAGCAGAAAACCAATATTATTTTGCTAGTCTTAGCATTACTTCCTAAGAATCCGAAATTGATCTCATATTAACATAACGAAGAATGTTTCAATTTGATATAGTGTACATAAGATTTATTTGTCGAAACAAAGCTAATTTTCTATATTTGCAAAGGGTACAAAGAAATCTTGATTATTGTCACCATGCGATGAATTATTTGAGTCCCGTTTCATCTCTATCAATACTTCTGATAACGTCCTTATCACAAAAACAGAGACAGTTTATTATGGTAAAACAATAGTTTCACAAAAAAACTTATTTTTTAACTAAAGTTCACTGCCAATTCACCGCGTTAGGGCTAAATAAAAAAAGGGCCCTTATAATATACAAAACTATCATTATATTGTATGAATTGATGGTTATTATTTTTATTATTATTATGTGTTTATTCCGTACATTCATTACATATTATATAATAAACATACGGATGGATGCTAATAGCAGACCGAAGATCCATTTGAGACATTATACACCCATCCTAAGAATTATATACAACAATAATAAAATACATATCAAACAAGATGAAACAGACACATATCAAACTCTTAAAAAAACATTCTCTTGACTGCTCCCTCGAACCTACCGAGAGGAAGTTCCTTTACATCAGAAGGTAGTGGTAATGGTTAATGTAGAATTCTGGTTGATGTGTTGTGTAATTTTTTTATGGTCTAAAAAAAATATGTTAAATAGCCAAATTTGTTATTTAATTGATTCTATTTATTTATTTATTTATTTATTTATTTAACGTTCAGTTATAAAAAACTGATTTACAAAGGAGGACAACAATATACTTAGTTTGTTATACATCTGAAGAGGGATATAATAAACTAATAAACTACACTATTTTAATTATCATACTGTGTATTTTCACACACGTACATGTTACTGAATTCTTATAAATACATTTTATATTAACCTGCTAGTTCTTACAAGTCACAGTCCGAAAATTTCCCAAAATATTCGGAAAAATAAAATACATCTCTTTCAATAAATTTTAAAACATTTCATAGCCAATTCATCACTTTTGGACATCACTAAAAGTAAAATTGCATTTTATTTTCACCCCAAATACCTTTAAAAAAAACAAAAAAAAAAACAAACAGATTAATGTGGGTATGAGAATCCATTGTATCCCTTTTTTTATCGCTCAACGAGCCCCACCTACTTTAAACTAGGCTTCGTTACGAAAATAATGTAATCAATAATGTTACATAGATCCTAAAGAACAACACTATACGGAAGTAACTATTTGTCTGTGCCGTACTTAAGTTATATGTTTAAGATTACAGGTTAAGCGAAAAAAGGATATCCTATTTTCAGAATTAGAATCGCAAGAATCTTAGAATTTAAGAATCAGAATCGTAAACTCTCAGATTTTGTAAAATCTCGACCGTATTTCTAAGTAAGAATGTAAGCGATAATGTTGGTTGTTACTTTTTCATCTTCAATTTCCCTTTATATCAGCTGCAGTTTATCGATTGACTTTCAATCTGAGCAGTACAATAATACCCCTCTATTTCTCTCGCTAATTTTAACATAACTTTATTAACTCATAAGAAAACTGCAACAAATAGGAAGAATATGCAAGGTGCGGTAATATGTCTTAGAGTTTGATTAGCCTGACGCGTCGAACAAACAAATGTGTTATTTTCAACAATTTAGATTTAAACCTTGACCAAAATCATGCCACGGTTTACATAGAAACTCGTTACACATTTTCTACATGTAAACCACTTTTATTTCACTTAAAATTCACATTCCAACATCACAAAACTAACCAAGTTTAAGATTGCCTTAAGTTCAGAATGCGCCACAGTTGGCGTGATTTGTTTGTGACAGAATCACTCGGAATTCACCTTCAGAGGTAGCGTGAAGGCAAAGTGAAAGTTTACTGTTTGCTAACTTGTACGACCACATCACGTCACAGTCCGCAAACAGAACTTCGCTCCGATGGTAGACAGTCGTTATTCGTCTACTCGGGGTCGGGGCCAGGACCAGGCCTGGAGTTTATGACTTTTGTTAGTTTACTAGGTCTTCAACAACGTAAGGAATCACTCACTCACTAACAAGTATCACAACATCAAAACTTGTAATATCTTAAACATGAAATTAATATTTGTTTATGTTTTGATAGGTAGAAGAAGAATAAACAATACTTAATAATTTAATATTTAATAAATAAAAATAAATACAAATAAATGTTATAATTTAGAGTCTACTTACTCAGTCATATAACTGATTTTCAATGGGGGACATTAATACCCACGCAAACAAGCCAACCCTGTAGGCTCCGATGCAACCGACGAGTGAGCGATAACAAACCAAAGATCGATATTTTTTAAAAGGGAATACAGCAATCAGTGGTGTGGACAGTGCGAACACCCGCGGATCAACACCAGAATCAACAAGGCAGATTCAGAACAACTTTGAATTTATGATGTGCCTCGTTGCAAGGACGGCTCCAAAGTCACCGTTTAATAATTTCTAAGACAAGAACTGATGGACTTAAAAGTCCAAATCAGAAGTTAAAAAAGTCTACCTATAGCGGGAAACGAACCCTAAACGTTCAGCATTGGAAGCAGAGACGCTAACCACAAGATCAACGAGCCACACAAGACAAATAAACGACCCTTTTTTAAAGCTAATTGAAATCAAATTTATAATGTCAATTAATGTTATCACAAAAAATAACCTTTCTTCAATTGAGAGAAAAATTGTTTTCGTTAAATTTTAATTACCATCTAAATTTATTGATATTAACTGATTCAAAATACAAAGTAGAATTGAACGTTGGTGATATAACCAAAACACTAATTTTGATAATCATTCACACCTGATGATAACGAAGATTATTGATGTTCTGGTCTGGTCTGAAATACACAGTAGAAATTAATGATTAAATTTTAAATATTAAATTTATTATATAGAATAATTTTACCACAAATTAGTCTACCAAAGTCTTAAAATGAAACATCAATTTGTTAAATAATCAAAACTCTGTGATTCAACGACGTTCGTATAAAAAATAGAATCGTTCTTCCTCCGTGAATGTTTTAAGTTCTAGATCTTAAGTCTCGTTTTCAGGGTTTGTCGTCCAAATTCCACGCAAAAAGCAATACTTAGTTCGTTGTCTGAGAAACTAAACGTATAAGTCGGAAATCACATTGTGAAATTAAAGTCACGAAAATGGGAATTGTTTCCAACTCCTGTAATTAAATAACGAGAAACTACGAGGGAAAACGTAGAAAATCCTTTGTTATATAATATGATGCTCTGAAATGGTTTCCAAAGTAACGAACCTCTTTCTGAAAACGCCTTTGACAACTATAAGAATAGTTTTTATCTACTTAAATATTTCTTAATATTAAACGTGAACTATCAAGGAAAATATAAACTTATCTCTAACTTTTTAACCACGAAGAAGTTCTGAGTTTAAAGTATTTCGTTGACTTACCTTTGCATCAATATAGCTACAGGTCCAATATAAATATTTCCTACTAAAGGAATTTTCATTTTACTAAAATTAATTATCTAGGTTGAAAATAATAAACAAAAGTAATATTTCTATTCACAATATTCGAGGCAACAAACAACTAGCAAGCAATGAAACGAATATATGAAAACGAAGGACAACGCACAGGTTGCGTAGAACGTCTACAACCCAAAATATGTCATTACGTTTTATTTCTTGTGAGTTTAAATCGTAACATATTTTGCTGAAAATGTAAACAGCTCCCTAAATACCAGTCCCCTACGTCTGATTAAAATTTCAGCGTAATCTGATCATCGGTTCTGCAGTTCTGGAGCGAACTCACTCACTCACTCGCTCATACAGGAACTGACAAATCGTTTGTGATAAATGAAAACGGAAGATATTTAATAAAATTTTGTTATAACACAACATAAGAGTAAATTACGGCAAAAAAATAATAATATGAGACGTTAAGCAATATCCAATCAATCAACATTTAAAATAAGAATGACAAAAAAACAAAGAAAGTCATGTTAAGTTTGCTCGCAAATGTTAGCGTTCTCACCTTGGATAAAGTTAAAGTGTGGATAATTCCAGTTTTCTGTGATAAATTATACTCGGTTTTCACGGATTATGTATACAGGCACGGGTGTGGGAGTACCCAAAATATGGATCAAAGATTACGGTTATACTGTTTGGTGGAGGTGCCGGGTTCATGACTATTAAAACCTTAATGGAGTTCTAGGAATATTCTGTAAATAACTTTGTGAAGGGCAATGCCAGTAAAAAATTACATCAATCGGTGGTCATGTTCGGTTTTGTCATAAAACGACACTAGCACAGACGGACGGACAAAAGCGATACATTGGTACAGGGAAGTGGAACTTGCCCTAAAACCTCATCGTTACCATGCATAATAAAATTTCTTTTAATTTACTTCCCAATAGTGGTAAACAACAACAAGCGAAGTTAATTGATAATAATAATGTCATCATCATCATCATCCTCATGTCAATGAAATACGTCACATATAAACGATACTGTTACTATCCTTTAATGCCTAAAGGCAGACCCGCCCGTCCTTTGCAAAACTAGTGCACAAACGCTTGTAATACGAGTTCCAATTAACATTTCAATTACCTCGAAGTGAAAGCAATTATTACTCGTCCTCGCTGCGCGAGACCGGGCGAAAACAACCATGATTATCAGTTGCGTCTGTCTGCCCGTCCACAACCAGCCGACATACACGGGGGCATATGGTAATGACGGGAAGAAATTAACGCATAAATTTGATAGGTTATTTAAATGGATGGTATAATAACTTCAAATAAGTTTCTCGATTTGGTTAGTCGGGAAACACTCTCGTAGGAGTAAATGTTATTATTTACTACAATTCAGAAAAAAAAAGTTGGGGCGGACTTTTTTAATTTCTGAATTGTAGTAAATAATTGAAATAAGTTATTTTAATTAAATAATGCAACGACCAAAAAATATATATCAAGATCGACAAACTAATGATTAAATACTGAGAATGAAATATATATGTGTAATAATGTTTTTTTTTTATTCTATTAAATGTATGTCTTTTTATAATATAAATAAGTGTTGCACAATGAAATGCAACTTTAAGTTTTTAGAGATATTTTTACTTGTTCAACAGTAAACCTACGTCTGTATAATTATGTATATACAAATTAATTTAATTTAATTTTGTATAAATGTGTTGTTGTAAATGAGTGAACGTGAATTGTTTATTATACATAAGGAAAATATATTCAGGTTAATTTTATTACATTAGCGCATCGCAATATACGATTTTATGTATTTTCACTTCAAAAACCATGTTCTTGCCATACATGGTTTTTATGGGTCTGATGCTAAGAATTTTGAAGATTTTTTTTAATATGCAAGATTTCTTTTGAGATCTGATATATTATAACCATAGACTGTTAAAATTTAAAAATGGTGTTAAACTACACAATTATTGGGACAAAATCGTAGTTTTGGTGGAGGTGCCGGGTGAGGAATAATTTATTTTCGTAAAGATTTAGCATGGTAAAGTCAAAGCCAACAAACCAACATACGACTCACGACTTTACTGGACTATAGCTAACCGACACTTTGATGCTCGTGAATGGCGAGCTACTTAAGTGTAGTGTGTGTGTGTGATGTGAATGCGACGTTAAGATGTATTTGCATGTATGTTTACTCTATGCTGCCAGATTTCAATGGCACTCACTCATTCACTCTCACTATTTTATTGACAAGCTGTCTCGCTTGCCAGCGACGAGAGTAAAGTAGGCGTAAAAAGGAATGATATAACAGAATTCCTTGGACTAGAGACACGAGTTGAACACAAATATTATTAATACACATTATATCTAAACCTAATTTTTTATTTTATTTATCTCTAACACGTTTAGCACACACCAATATCACTTACTTTGAGCTTGATTCAAATTTTGACTATTTTATTTTTATTTAGAATGTTTGAATCATTGTATGTTTAATAAATAAAGTTTCTTCTTACTGACACAGATTCCAGGAAAAGATTATTGAAAATGTATGTAATTATAAAATGTTTACGAAAGTAAATTTTATATCGTGGGTAAGAAGTAAAACTTATTTAGTAAGTTAGTAAGTATGAACAACAATGGCGAGGTTCACTCTTTTAACAAGAAACCACCTAACCACGTAATCAATGTCCAAAACGGTAGTTCTTTCCAGAATTTGCTATGCATAATAGCTAGAGATGTGCAAAAATGGTGAGAACGAAATTCGCGATTTTTTAAAAGTTGCAATAATCCCTTCAAATTCACAATGCACATGAATCACCTGAATTGTGGTTGAATGGTACCAATTTCCAATTCGCGTATTTTCGCGATATTTAAGTTGATAAATAAAATAAGTAAATAATAATAAACAATAAATACCGGAACTATTGGCGAAATTAGCAATTATGATTTTAAACGCGAATTACTAAATTAGGTTTCGAAATTTCAAACAGTTTTTTCAAAGTTTTGGTGGAGGTGCCGGGTAGGTAGTCGAAATTAAATTAATCCTGGCTGGTTCATATGGTGTAGGTACCTGGTCATAAAACGTGATAGTAAGATCGTAATAATCGTTTGTACGCGAGTAAGCTCAAAATCCTTTATATCAAAATAACATTACACAAAAAATGCATAATTTCGTTTTGGTGGAGGTGCCGGGTAATCAAAATTAATCCTGATAAAAACTGTCAGAAACTTTGGAAACTGAAGGCTGAAATTGATCTTAGAATTAAAACTGATTATCACTCTCGTGTGCTTGTTTTTCTTTTAAATTAATCATAATCATAAATTGTCCTGGAATTTGTGATACTGATAATTTAAAACTAAGCGTTTTCCCCCCTTAAGTTGTGCATTATCAATTTTTTTTGGTAAATAACGAAAAATGTCGTTTTTTTTATTTTCAAGACGCAAATTTTCAAACTAAAAAAAAAAACATTTTCGCACATCTCTAATAATAGCCCAAAATCGACCCAAAGTCACTCAACACAAATCTGCTTTATGTCTGAACGAGTAATTCCACACACCGTATAGTACTAAACGAAATAAACCGGTTCTAATTCAGCTAAGGTAACTACTTAATATAACCGAATCCTAGATCAACACAGTTGGTTCTAAAAATCACCAGGTCAACTTTAACTACGATCACTCCATGTAATTATTCGCTCCCATTGAACACCGGGTATATTTTTTATAATAATTTGGTTATACTTCAACCACGGCTTAATTTTATTATAACCAGCTTACACTAAATAGCAGGTAGTTCTTTATAAAACACCGTTCTTTAACTTCTTAAAATTATATGCGATTCTGCTCCTATTTGAATACCAAGTACTTCAAAAATAACCAGGTTCCTTTTAAATTCTAGGAACAACTCTCAGCATTTTCTATTCCACTTTATCAAAAACCTCTTCTCAAAATTATCTAGTTGCATTTAACTCCCGGTAAATCTCAACAAAACCATGTTCTCCGTAGGCATCATTTTATTGTAAACAAACCTTTTATCCAGTTCTCTTCCGCTTAATTAAATTTAATGGCTTACCCAACAGCCCAGTACGTCCGGAACTGGCCTTGTTCAAACTAATGGTGGTATGATTAAAGGGTCTGAATGTTCGAGCTACACAATGAACAGCTATTCCACGAAGTTAACTATACATTTCGGTCTCTAAAACCCAACCTGCCGGGCCCATCAATATGTGTACACGCCAGCTGTGATTAAATACTTCATAATACAATACAGAATGTTTATCTAAAGGGGTAGAAATGAGTAACGCTCCGAGTGTAATTTAATTCCAACGGATTATAAGGTAGACACCAATTGGGCGGTAAATCATTCTCGTCGTGGTTGTTACCTTCATGGTTGGAAACTCTTGCATCAACTAGATAAATAAAACTATATACAGTCTGCTTTTCAGTAGGGGACTTCAATAATAATATCTTAAAAGATGATAAAGCAAACTTTGTAGGCACAGACAACAATGGTCAATCAGAGTTTGGTAATTGATTGAGGAAATAGAAAGGGTTAGGCACAGGATCGTGACTTGAGTTTGGACTTAGGGGGGGAGGGGGGCGCACATCCAGCAGTGGCAAATACAAAAATTTGCAAGGGGAGGAGATTTATTGTGAGCAGTGGCGTATCCAAGAATTCATAAGGGGGAGGGGGTCAACCAATTATTTCACAGATGTACCGAAGGCTAAGTGGTGGGGCGGGGGGAAGTTTTGTTCTTCAAGGTCATTTTGGTGAAAATCTGTGCGTTTTAAAGCATCTCAATGACCAATTTTTCTTCTTCTTTCTTTTTTTCCAATCTACTAAAATCCTCTTTTTAACCATAAGTTTTCTCCTTCAAGGTTATTTTGGTGAAAATCTTTGCGTTTTAAAGCATCACAATAACAAACTTTGTATCTCCTAAAATCTTCTTTTAAGTCTAAACTTTTTCTCCTTTGAGGTCATTTTGGTGAAAATCTGTGCGTTTTAAAGTATGGCCAACAAACAAACTGCTAGCAACTTTTTAAAGAAACATTTTTATCTACTGGGCACCTTCACCAGAAACTTTCAACTTTTGATTAGATTTTATCTGTGTGCTCTTCTTCGACTAAATTTTATAATGTTTTTATTATATTCAGGAAGCTTAGCTCCTGTGTAGTTTCGTTCTCGAACATTTAATAAATTAATGCAAAGATAACACATTGACAATGACATGTATTTGCACACATAAATTCAATGTATTCTAAGATAAAACAGTATCTTCGAACATTTATAATTACTGCAACTTTAGTGGCATGAATTGATTGTTCAACAGACTGACTAATGATCTTGGGAACTGTGACAATCTTTTTTACAGACCGTTAGGTAACGGAATCTTTCTGCAAAAAGCGTTCATGAAAATGGCCAGCAAAAACTAGCAGCCATTAATTTTGTAAATGTGACAAAACCTAATCCTGAAACACTGACTAAAACCAGCGAAAACAAATGAGTATTGCGACTTTTCCTACTGGAGAAGTTTTTTGCAACTTTCGTAAATCCTTGCTTCATTTAGTTTATTTTATCTTTTGTGATGAGCTGTATATTAGAAAGGGCAAACGCTAAATAAAACTTTACCTAACTGGGACATTGTGTAGATATACCTACAAACAAATATTAGCTTTTTATACAGAAATTGAGATCAATTATATAAAACTTCGCTCATTCATATCACTTATCACCTTTGCACTAGTTAGATATTTTATTATCTTGGTTTGATACTTGTGTGTTTATTTGCATTTTCTTTCAATAAAAAAAATAGAGTATCATCTAGATAATAGGGAACTTAAGGGAATTCCCTGTAATCATTGTATTATTTTAAAACTTAAGAACACCTTGATAGTATATTAAATGATTTCTATAACGTATTTTTATTGTTTTAAATTGTGATGAATTTGTATTTTATTATTGTTTCGATTAAGTTGTGGGTGACACTTGTGAGTGGATATACCTGTTGTAAGAGCTAAATAATAAAAAAATATATAAAATTGACAAAGGAACAATTAATAGTTTGTGTTGTAAAAAGGAGAACACTCACGTTATGTACAGATTTGAGTTAAAAAAGGATTTGCCTTTTTCAACGAGCTGTAAAAAAACAGAACAATTGTTGACATGTTTTAGATCAATAACTACATTTATTTTATTTCACACTTGTTTTATTTATTTGCCCAAGCCAAAACAACGTCAACCAAAAGCAAATATTTGTACAAGAGGTTAAAAAAACACGTCTACCTCTAGAGAACCTTTCGACTTTCTCGTTGTTGTCTTTGACTTTCTCCCCTCCCCCCCTTCTCCCCCCCCCCTCGACCAGACTTCCATTACCACGTGACAGAACGCACCGAGGAAAGATCTCGGCGTATACTTGAAGCCTCGTCAAAGCTTTGAAATCAAGGTGTGTTATTGACGTTTAGGGGAAGAAACGTGAGATTTCTATCGAGGCATTTGGAAAAGTTTATCGGAAAAACTCGCGAGGAATAATAAACACTTTATTTTCCACGTTGCGTTTGGTGCTCCAACCAGAGAAACCGTAGAAAAGTTCTTGTTGAAACCTTAGACATAACTGGACTGATCAACGGGCGTCCTTACTTTAAGAAATGTATCACAATTCACTGAGAACCAAGAAAGTATAATAAACAAATGTAAAAAACTTCATCTTTAATTCAAAAGCAGTATAATTGTCTATTTAAACCATAAACTCACCACACTCACCACTCAAGAAATGAAGATCATGCTATCATGCCGTTCTTTACATATAAGTGATAAATTAAAAGTAATTCACAGTATCTATGCTCTAATCTTTGTAATAATATCCCACAAATAATAAAAATAAAAATTATTCAAGTTGAAAATTAAAAAAGTAGGCCTATCTCTAGAGGATATCCTTTTGATTCACCGAGGAGATCTTCTAACCCTTGTCCCAGCCGTTGAAGGGAGTGTAATGTACATGTAATAATTATTTGTATATATATATGCAATTGATATTTTGTATTATGTGTTTTATTTGTACTGTTTGTATTTGACTTGTATGTCATTGGATTTATTAAAAACAAAAAATAAATAAAGTAGTAGTTGTAAAAATAATATCGACATCCCAGAATATCAATAAGCATAGTTAAAATATCAGGTTTGCTTCTTTATTCCAATACAATTATTATGCAGGTCGTGTGTTGGATATATTTGATAAATCATTGTCCACCAACTAAACTGTTTCCTCTCCTTATGATTTATATTGAGTTAAGGCACCATGTTACTGAAATAATTGTGACATAAATTGAGAAGAATTATAATAATATCAACATGATTTATTTGGAACCTTTTTTAACCGTTTCTCGATTTGACTTTTTAATACTATGAGAAGACCTCACAATTATTATATCATAATGCCACTTAATTCATAGTAGACGGGAGCCTATACGCTTATGGTAATAAGGCTTTTTAATGTTATTGTGTGTATTGTTTATCAAGGTTGTCTTAAATAATATTTTATAAAGTGTTTTAATTACTGGTTTCCCTGAGGATATCCCACATAGATTGGTCTGAAAAATCAAAAGTTAAAAAGAATCCCCCCCATCAACCGATCATCATCAACTAGAAGGCTCATGCTGCCATTGCAAAACAAAGGAGTTACCTGTGACAGATAAGTTAATCCCCATTCGCAATTTGCCTGGAAAAATGGGAAAAATCTTCTTTTATTCAAACAGTTGGTTGAAACCACCGACCTCTTAATTATAAATCTCGTGTAGGTATCAAATATTTGAAAATATATGCGTTACTTTTCTGTCTGTCGTCCGTCCGCATGGGCATGTGTCTGACGTCCGATAATCCGATAAACGGGCGTTTTTATTGACATTGTCCTTAAGCAATATGATACAGAATGTTTTTAAATCTTGGGGTGAGGTGGGGTGACAAGCCCCCAATCCTCCCCCCCTATAAAGTTTGAAAATGCATGTGCCCGGCACCTCCACCAAAAAATCAACGCGCGGCTTCTTACTTTGTTTCTTCTTCGACAGTCTGTTGATTGAGTAGCTTCTTTTCCTGTTGTGAAATTCCTTGTGAATATAAGTTTGGCAATATAAGAAAATAAATGTCATCGTACTTTAGAAATATCTCAACTTGACATAAATCCCTCTACAGATTTTTATTCAATAAAACCTTTTCGACATTAAGTAACCGTAATATATTTCTCTATCCTTTGCTACGTTCAAGGAGAATAAGCGTCTTCCTTTTGTTTTGGAAAATACGTTGCAAAATAGACGTATGGAGATGTGACATATACGAGCTGCAAAATCTGCATTTAAAGAGGCTATAGAGTTGACAGATGATTTGTCAAGACATGTATGACCGTGCAACTTTAAATCGCTCGGGGCCAACTGCTGTACAACACATTGAACTCAAGATATAAAAAAGACAGATCTCAGTTTTTCTTTTCGTTTTCACCTGAAATAGTATTATTTGTTTCACGTTTCTTATTTCGACTCTACCGCAGGGTAATACATCACTTCAATCAGAAACAGTCTCAGTGTTTTAAAGCCGGGCATGTACAGTTTGTTCATTTCATTTCATTTCATTTCATTCTTTATTCACAGATTCGTACATAGTAAAAATATACCATCTCCTGAGAGAGAGGGAGTGAATAACTAGCACAGTAATTATAATTAGAATATAAATAGTAAAAATAGTAATACAATAAAATTATTTAAGATAACAATTAATAAGAATAGATAAGATAAACATACATACGTTAAAAAGCAATGGGTACTGTGGCGGCTCAGGTTGGAAGTGGATATTTGAATTCAATTTAAATAAACATTACAATACAATAATACAATTTTTTTTATTTACTACAATTCAGAAATTAAAATATTTCGCCCCAACCGGGAATCGAACCACGGATCTCCCACATTCCAGGTGGATTGGGGCGGACTTTTTTAATTTCTGAATTGTAGTAAATAAAAACAATTACACCCACGGGAGTGTTTCCCGATCAACCAAATCGAGAAACAATAATACAAATGATAAATAAGCAGTTAGCTGTATTAAATGAGTATTTGCTAAGGAAATAATGGATGGACATCAGTTGTAGATTCATGAGTACTATTTCAGGTAGACCAAGTACGTGTAGGCACATTATAACTATAAATTACCTGTAGACCACATTGTCTCGGTGACAATGCCTCAAAATATTGGTGTTTAAAGGTAATTTGGTTTTAATTTGCCTACTCTTACACTCGGCCTACCCGAAAAAGTAGTCATAAATAATATGTATAACCGAGAAAGCTTCAATCAAACTATCAGTTGTCCTCGTTTGCAAAAAATCAACAACTAAAAATTAAAGCATTCTAGAAATGAATATCAAGGTATCTTAGATAGACATGTCAAGGCCTCTCAAATTGAAAGTATTATCAACCACAATTACCCAAAGAGGAAGCAAAACAACTTAATCATAAGTTTGACGAAGAAGAATCATTTTGGGGATGTGGTGGTTCAAATTCACTTTATTATATTCTTACTTTTTTATTGCGAGGCTATCATCTTTTTGTCCCTGGTTCATTAAAATCTGATTAAATGTTGACGGAACCTGTTACAAACACATCGTTTATTTTGTTGACACTATCTCAAAATCTGACTTACACATTTGGTAGGTACAGCAAATAATGGCTACAATGCACTTGACGGACACGCGAAGAAAAATGAGAACTTGGTCTTCGAGTCGCCTAAGTAAGTTTTATGAAAAATGAGGCGCTAAAGCAGTAATAAAAAAAAAAGCCGGGAAAGCGAAAATCGAAATTTAGGAGACTAGACAAAAAAGTTTGACTAGATAATAAGGTGGAAGTCAGTGGACTTTTACCAATGAAATTTTTTTTGTAAAGGATTTTGTAATAGAATGTCACTGTAAATAGATTATTGTTCTGCAAAATTGTTCGTGCAAAAGCGTCGTCGATTGAAAGCGCGCCTGGTTAAAAAACCCCCTGCTTCAAAAAATCCATCTCAGAACAATCGTGTCATGTTTTGTTTATTTTTGCTTTAATTTGGACGACACTGGAATGAAACATCAACATTAAGCCACTTTAGACATACCGCATTCCTAGGTAAATTTTAAGTTATATAATTTTTATAATTAGAGAATGATTATTAAGATGATTTATATAATATTAATTTCTGGACAGAACCTAATCGAAACACCAATTCACTCATTCGATGTTCCTCTTTTCTAGAACGGTTCAAACGTCACCGTTTGCATTCTCAATCGAAGAATTGATGGATTGAAGTCCATATCAGAAGTTAAAAATATTCTGTCTTACACAGGATTCGTACCCGGAACTTTATGCATTGGATTGATTGATTGATTATTACTATTACTGAGACGATGAGTGATAATAGATGACGATCAGGGACAATCACAAACAAGTCATGCCTCATGTGGGATTCGAACTCACGTCGTCGTAGTGACATTCTCTTCGGACCACCCACCATGGACGGATTTATGCATTGAACGCAGGTAGAATCAACAGGCATACGATTTTAGAGACTCTGAAATGTATACGAACAAAGACGTATCGAACACAATAGTCTATTTAGTAATTTCCCACCGTAGTGAATATTGTGACCCTTGGGCTTGTGGCATGATTAGATGAGATTGCACGACCGGAGCCTACTTAATACCCTTTGATCCGTGTTCGTTTTCAAGCTACCGGCCGTGAAACATATTTAAATAATGGTGCATGTTGGCTGTTGTTGTTACTACACCGTACACGCCATGAATAAGATAAAATTACACCTCCACATTTCACCTTGAGCACACATTAATAATGATTAATAATGGCTCGTTGGTCTTGTGGTTAGCGTATCTGCTTCCAATGCAGAAGGTCCAGGGTTCGATTCCCGCTAAAGTCAGAAGTTTTTTAACTTCTGATTTGGACTTAAGTCTCAGTTCTTGTCTTAGGAGTTTGTAAACGGTGACTTTGGAGCCGTCCTAGCAACGAAGCACATAATAAATTTCAGAGTTGTTCTGAATGGGCCTTGTTGATTCTGGCGTTGATTCGCGGGTGTTCGCACTGTCCATACCACTGATTGCTATATTTCCTATCAAAAATATCGATCCTTGGTTGGTTTATCGCTCACTCGTCGATTGCGTCGGGGCCTGCAGGTTGGCTTGGTCGCTTTGATTTAAAGTCCCCCACTGAAAATCAGTTATATAACTGAGTGGGCAGACTCTAAATAAAATTTATTTATTTATTTATTTATAAGTGATATTCATGGGAGATGTAGAACATTTAAAGTTGCAGATTGTGAATTAATCGAACGCACTTCTATCATAAGAATGGATACAAATTAATTCCATGCCACAGATTACAGATTAAAGATTTCAAAAGAATCTCTAGGGAAATTTTTGGCCGGTCATATAGAAACCGAGAATAATATATGCCCAAGATGTAAATCAGATTGGCATTGATACTACACTTTTTCAAAAATTTCCAAATTTCAAAGAATGAAAAGGTGGATTATATTAAAAATGAGGAACAGAGTAAATGCTGAAAAGCTGGATTATGGCAAGCAAATGTGGGCGGGTTTGTTAGTTAATAATACTGTTGGTTCAAAGTAATCCACGAATGATATTCGCATACAATGCTAAAATTCTCGTGGGAAACGTGCTCAAGGTGCAATGTATGACCCTCTTTAGGTGCGTAACTAGATTGTAAAGTGATGTCAGAGGACGGTTGGAGGAACTCAATCCCTTGTATTCGCAATAACGACTGAAGAAAACCTCGGAACAGACCTTAAGTCACCAACACTTATAACAACACAACAACAACATGACATATTTCACAAAATGATTTTACTGGTTGGATCTATACATTTTTGTTGTGCTGATTTTTTATTTGCCAAATATCGATAAAAGGCTGCGTGATCACACAAAAAAATATACAAAATAAGCATAAAGTAGGAGTTATAGAAAGTTATCATTAATCGTTGTCTTTTGAAAAGACCAATATTTTGGGGTTCATGCATTTTTCCTCTATTGCTACTTTTATGAACGATGTTTGGTGCTGCAAAAAGTATACAATTTGGATGGTAGATATTTTTTATTGTACCTTACAGTCACCTTTGACTATGCAATGAGGTATTTTGAAAAGTATGGCTTTCGTATCTTAAGATCTACGATTTTTTTCCATTGGTGGTACAAATACCATAAAAATACCGGAAAATGTAAAACTGCAAAATGCATGGTATTGAAAACACACATTTCAAAATACCTCATTGCATAGTCAAAGGTGAATGAATGTAGCTACAAAAAAAAACATCAGCCATCCAAATAAATAGTATATTTTTGCAAAACTTAGCACCAAAAAACGTAGCAACAACGGAAGTATGAATAAAGATTTTTTTAAATGGGCTTATAACTACTTGTCTCGATTTGGTTAGTCGAGAAACACTCCCGTAGGTGTAATTGATATTATTTACTACAATTCAGAAATTGAAAAAGTCCGCCCCAACTGTTTCATGCATATTTTGGATTTTTGTTTTTTGATGAACATACAGCCTAACGCGATTTTGACGTTATAGGTATTGGGTAAACCCGTGTGTACTTTATTGTCAAAATTCCCTATTTGAACCTTGATTCTGAACTATTTTTCACTTCAACGTTTGTTTTTTTAAAGATTCATTCTCAGAAACATTGGCCGGCCAGAACTATGATAAGAGAACGTTTTTACACACTGACGACAAAATAGGAAAGCAAGGTTAACAAACGGATGCATCGGAACCGACAAATATCTCAGATTGTTCCCCGTGTTCATTCGATAAAGACTTCGGTTCAAAGGTGGAGATTTGGGGGGAGTTGTGGGAGGGCACCCGACTCTGAATAGAAAAGATCGTTGGGATTGATAATTAGACACGCTAGTTCGAGGTCGAATCTTGAATTACGTACCGTTGCCTCCTCAACTATGGGTTGGAGACAGTTACGGGGGAAGGGGGAAGAAGCTTAAACAATAAGACCAAAATCAAAAAAACAAACAGAACAAACTAAAAAAAACAAAACCAGTGACTAATTTTTCCGGCAGAGTCAAATGGAAACGCTCGCTTCGCTCGCTTAACAATTCAGAAATTGAAAAAGTCCGCCCCAACTGTTTCATGCATATTTTGGATTTTTGTTTTTTGATGAACATACAGCCTAACGCGATTTTGACGTTATATAGTGTATCTTCGCGTGTGTTCATGTTATTCCCTCTTTGAAACTTGATTCTGACTATTTTCACTTAACTTTTTTTTTTAAGATCAATTCTCAGGAACATTTACGCAGAATAAGAACAGAAGAACGTTTTACCGACGACAAAAATAGGAAAGCAAGGGTAACAAAGGATTGCATCGGAACCCGACATCTCGGAAGTGTTCCCGTCGTTCAGTTCGATAAGAGTCGGGTTCAAAGGGGGGGGGGGGGGGGGGGGGGGGGGGGGGGAGGGGCACGCCGACTCCTGAATAGAAAGATCGTTGGGAGTTGGATAATTTAACCGCTAGTCGAGGTCTGGAATCTTGAATTACGTACCGTGTGTCTCTAACCATGGTGGTTTGGGTCTGTGGTTGGGGGGGGGGGGAGGGCGGGAGCGGGTGGGGGTGGGGGTGCTGGAGCTTAAATCCCAATGTATAGACCAATATTCATTCTTGCGCGGTCGTAATCGAACCTCTGCACATCAGTGGTAGACAATACTTAAGGGGTATTCACCCACTAAACTAAAAAAAAAATCATTCATACGAACTAGTTATGAATTTACAAAGTAACAGAAAAATTATGGGGGCTACTATAACCCCCCCCCTAAAAAAAAATTGTCAAACTTGGTAGTTTTTCGAGCTAGGTCCCATCGGTAAAATCTTCCATAAGAAATAACATGGGGACGATTTTTATGCCCCGTGACCTTGGAGGGTTTTGTCCAAAAAAAATATTGCCAATTATCGACGTACGCGATAACCTTTTCTGTAAATCTTCTATATTTTGTTTTTGAATTTGGACAAGTGGTTTGGTTAAAATATGCTAATTAGCAAGAAAGGGTGTGATTCTGGAATGCATATTTTTTTTAGTGTTTTAGTGTATATTTTTGCACAATTACAAGACACAATGTTATATAGGGCCATTTTAAATTTGGTACTATGCTCTAGTTTCTATGTGAAACAAAAAAATTAGCAGTTAAAGCCGATTTACGAAATTCAACAACACGTCAATTTTCGCAAATTTGAGGATAAAAAAATAAAAAAAAAACACAGTTACAAGATATATTTTTTTTAACTATCAATTAAGTGTAGTATGATGCCATAGATTATGCGGTAAAAAAATTTTTTGGGGGTAATATCCCCTTTAAGATCGGTAAAATATACTAGCCTTAACTATTTTTCATTATATGCAACATAATTATTTTCCACTAGTACAAATACATTGTACTTACAATGTACTTGTAAACTAACAATTTATATTAAAATAATTAATATATAATTTCTTTTATACTACTTACTATAAATTAATAATGTATACATGTGTATTTGTATGTGAATGTGTGTGATTAAATTGTCAATATGAGTGTGTGAGTTTTGTCAGTGTGAATGCGCGCGCACTTTTGTCTGTGTGTACAAATTTTAGGTGTCATCAACGGTGCTACGTAAGAAAGATTGAAATGATGCAAGAGTGTTAAAATTGAAATCAAGGCATTTGTGTTCACCAAGAAACAAAATCCAAAACATGCATAAAACAGTAGTTATAGAGGATGATCATTAATCACGGTCTTTTGAAAAGTCCAAAATTTTTTTCGATTTTTATGGTTGGTGCATTTTTCCACTTTTTCTACTTTTTTGAACGATTTTAGTTTTGAAGTTTAGCAAAAAGTATGCTATTTGGATGGCTGATATTTTAATTGAAGATTTAACTCATCTTTGATTGTAGAATGAGGTGTTTCTGATACGATTTTTTCTTTTGACGGTACAAATACCATAAAGTATCGGAAAGTGTAATGCACTGTAAAATATAAGGTATTGAGGATACACATTTCAAAACACCTCATTCGTCAAAGGTAAGTGTAAGCTACAATACAAATATCAACCGTCCAAATAGTATCCCTTTTTTACAAAACTTAGAACCGAAAATCGTAAAAAAAAAAAAAAGTAGCAACAGCAGAAGTATGCATACCAAAACCCACAAAAATGGTATTTTCAAAATACAGTGATTTGTGATCTTACTCTATTATTATTGTTATATGCATATTTTGGATTATTATTTTAAGTGACCACACAGAGTGACTGCTATCTTTGGGTTTCTAGTGCCCAAAACTGTTATAGGTGTTTTGCAGAATATTGATGCATGAGAGAATGTTGAATCATTGGGGGGTTATTTCAAGTCTTGGGCACGTTTCACTAAAAAAAGTAACTTTAAAAAGCTAAGTTACTTCTGCCTAAAAAGGAACTTAGTTCCTTTCACGTTCCTTACACCACCACAGATTTTATTAATAACAAATGTGATAGGAGTTAGTTAATTTATCATTACTTTTATTTATTAAGTAAGTCCCATGCCATCTGACGAGGGTGGCGCCATTTTCGAAAACACACAGATCAAGATGTCACAATATTTTCATACTGCAATTCACGATACCAGGAACTGGAATTCAACGGGATTACTACGACTGCAAAAGGAATTAATAAAGGAACGTTAAATTCGTTCCATGTTCCCGCGAAAAAGTAACGTATCACGTTACAAGTTCCTGATAAAATAAAAGGAACGCGTTCCCCCCCAAGACTGGTTATTTCAATATGAAACGAAACACTAACAGGTCACGTGATGTTACGTCATCAGGGAACTAGACCGATTCAATTGTCTGAATAGTTTGTGTCCACTGTCCATTGAATAAACAAACACTTTTCTGTGTGTCTGTCGTCTAAATTATGTTGTAAACGCCCGCACGGCGCCAGTGATAAACCTTTGCTATAGGTCTACGTCACTCCATCATCTTCTAGCCAATTACCGTGTTGTCCTACACTCTACGAGCAATATACTGTGTCTAGTACAGTTAAATCTCTTCAGTCGGGTATACCAGCTTATTAGGAAGCGAAGCATAACTTTTCTGTCCATCCACAGTGTTGTCTCGGACGCCAAGCCCTCGACTCTGATTCGGGAGGTCCCGGTTAGAATCCCGTCGAGACCGGCAATCCTGACTGAATTTTTTTCCGAGGTTTTCGTTAGTCGTTAATGCGAATACAAGGGATTGTCATCTTAAACAGCCCTCGGTAATCCCTTCACAATTGTCCTATCCGCAACATACCTATAGTACACCTAAGAGAGGCATATTGCACCCTATAACAGGTTTAATTCCCACGATAATTTATTTTTAAAATCTGTTCATTCCGTCTATGCACGTCTCATGATAAAAGCCAAAAACAACCTCCGATTGACAAACGTTTTTGGTTGAGAATGTCCAATAAGTATGACACATAATGTTTTTGGTGACCCTCGGGGTCAAGGGGACGGAGCCAACATTATAATGTTATATTTATACTAGGAAACGCTCAGTTGGACGCGTTGATAAGCGAGCACGTGCTATAGCTAGACCCACAATGCACATTTTTTTAAATTTTAAAATTTGCGACGTTCGCTGTCCACAGGGCCATGTTTCCGATATTATTTATTATTGCCAAGGTATTTGGGTAAACCCGTATGTAAATCTTTACTTTGTGGATAAAATCCACCGCCATCTAGAGACCTTGACTCATTGGGGAAAATATTTAAACTCTTTGGTGACAAATGATAGACTGCTTCCTCGAAAGTATTTTGATTACTTCTAGGTGGCAGTGCATTAGAAACTTCGCGCGTCTTTTCGTTGCCATGGCAACGTTACTTTTGTTATAATGTAATTTCCATCTACACTACTTATCGGATCAAACTAAAATTAACATATTCGTGACCGGACGGGACATTCTAAATGATTTGGCTATCTCAGATTTTGTCGCCGATTAGTTTGAAAAAAAAAACTTTCGATTAACTTTAATGTAACTTTTTAACTTTTTGAACGATTTTGCCACAAAACTAATGGCATTCAATCGAGAACAAAGCTTTGCGGATGGTCAAAATTTCAACTCGATCCGAGCCTCCGTTCGAACGTTATGGCGAGACATACAAACAAAAAAAAAAATGAAACCAGTGACCAACTTTTTCCGGCAGAGTCAAATGGAAACGCTCGCTTCGCTCGCTTAATTATATATTTTATATTTATTTATCTCTAACAACAGGTATTAAAACCCACAAGTGTTAGGTATAACTAAAACTAAACAATTCAAAAATATACAATTCAAAACAATACAAATACGTTACCTATACAAATCATTAAATACATGAACAAGTAGGGCCAACTATAAAATTAAAATTTTACAACAAATACAAACAAGAAAAAATTGAATAACAAAAGAATATATATAAAAAACGGCTAAAAGAATGAGGTTATAAAATACAAAACTGGTGAAAAGTTGATAAGGTGACAAAAGTGATGAGTCATGTTGGTAAATTGGCATAAACAGCTGCTTTTAAATAATGGAAGTTTCATGTGGTTGTAAATCTTGAAGGGATATGAAAGTTTACATATTGAAGTAGGTCAGTGTCAATGAAGTTATGGAGAAGTTTGTAAAGGAAAATTACGTCGGTTGCACTACGACGACTTTCTAGTGTTGGAATCGATTGTTGTTGACAAAGTGTAGCATAAAATTGTCAATAACTCACCTGATAGAGATTGCGTATAGTGGACATTCTCTTTCAGCATGGACGTATTTTTCACCCTCGTATCCAAATTTGTTTCCTTACATCATTTTCATGTAAAAATGTCTTAATTCCACTAAGTTCAATGCCACACATAACAAGACGTACGCGAAAATAGCGTTTTGTGAATAGATGCTACAAAGCGCAAATTTTTTCCTTATAACTCTGGTTTAAGTCCCGTTTTATTTCATTTTAAAAAGGATATTTATAATTTGGTTATAAACATTTCAACATTGATTACAAAATTTCGAAATAAAATACGAAATAACTTTACAAGTTTTAAAAGTGGCCAAAAAAGGGTTACAAAACGCTATAAAACAACACTTGAAAATGTTATGTAAACGTTTCTCTTCACATAACAGTTTTGTAATCAGAAATTAAAAATTAATATTTTCCCTGATGCGAGATTTCAACCCTGGGTCTTCTGCGTTGGAAGCACAGACATTTGATGTTCTGAAATATATTTTGTAAATGAATGTTATTAATTTATATTATTGTATGTTAAAATTAATATTATTTAATTACCAATAAGAGTGTGATAATGAAAACCTAAGTCAATGAAGCGACTATTGCACTAGCTGAGTAAGTTCAGACGAATTACACAGTCTCGTTGCCCGTTTTCCATTTTTCCAATCAGCCTTCGTAATTGCCTATTAGTCTGTAGCGTTCAGACTCGGATGCCAGCCCTGTTCAGCGGTGAGAAATACAGACAGACATCAGGATTAATTTCCGAAAAACAATCGAGAATTAATTCCAGGAGAACAATTAGAGTTGACGATTAAATTGAAAGGACGCATATCTGTCTGATTCGAACTCTTTGTCAAGTATGGCAACCAGTCAAGAAGGACAACGCAGTCTATGATGGTGTAGCTAATAATCTCCCTACATGATTCATACAATTGTAATGTGATAATAAAACACAACTAAACTCCATGGAAATATATTGAAGGGCTACCAATATTGTAACACAAATAATATTTCCGTTGGCATAGCGCCAAAATTTTCAATTGATTCAATTCCTAGGAGTCTTACATATTTGAGTGTATTATATTTATGCTCATATCGAGGTTTTCCTCAAATCGTTAATGCGAATGTAAGGGATTGAGTCTTCTCAAACAGACCTTGGACATCCCTTCACAATTGTCCTATTTCCCAAATACCTAGTTATTGACACCTGAAGAGGGGCATGCATAGCACCCTATAACAGGTTTCCCCCAAAAAATTATGTATTTATTTATGGTCATACTCATAGTATTGATCTCTGTCCACTAGAAGTGTTTCTAGCAGTTCTAGTAATTTAGTTCAAGATTGAAACTTAGATGAATTAAAAAGGGGATCATTACCTCATAATAAAGCATTATAAAACTTTGAAAACTACTTTCCAAGTCTAGAATGAAATGTTGACTAGTGACTTCTTGTATTTTGTTTCAACTCGCCTTTATACTTATTGTTGAAAAAAAATTAAAAATTAAAAATTATTTTGCTTTAGTAACTAATGTAGTAAACGAGAAAAATGGTCTGCTGCTACAAAACACTTAAAAACAAAACATTTGTACTGTCGGACAAACCAATCGTTCATAATACGATATAACAAATATTTACTTTTTACTTCCCCTTCTAGCAAGTTTGAAGATAAACGTTTATTGATATTTTCTTCTAATTTTAACATTGTTTTTGGAAATGTTTACACGGATTGAAATGTACAGACTCATCCAGATAAGGCCTCGCCTCCCCTCCCCCCCCCCCCCCCACCCACCCCCACTCCCACCCACACCCACACTCACACTCACACCCACACCCACTCCCACTCCCACTCCCACTCCCAATCCCACTCCCACACCAACACCAACACCAACACCAACACCAACACCAACACCAACACCCACTCCCACACCCACACCACACACTATAGAAAAACATGTACAAGGTGAAGTACCTCTTTCAACTGCAATGTCCCAGACACCTTGCGTGGTCTTCTAAGAAAACAGACTCGAGTGAATTCCATGACGGAGGCAAAACAATCACGATTCCTTGCTGTTGTTCTGATGCTTATATGTGTCAGAATAGAAATGTAATATGATAACATCAATACTAGGTACTTCTCTACGTTATTTGACCTCTCTAGAATCACTGTACAATATTGCAATTGTGTTTTGGTACGCGAGAGCGGCGCTGTTAAGACGACGCGATGACGTGTTTTCAATGATGTGCAAGGTTCGCTTGCCCTTGCTGCACTGACTTGCACTGTGGCCACCGGTTACGAAACAACAACACACAGGCTCGTAGGAACTAGTTTATTTCGAGTGGGGGGTAATGAATAATCAGGAACGTTTTGAAAGTTGTGGGGGGGGGGGCAAATTTAATAGCAGATTCTGTGGGTGGTAGCTGGGGTAATTTCTTTCACCATTCTATTAAAATACTGAAATAATTGTTATTTCGTCATGTTTCAACTGGAAATTGCAATTCAAGGGATTACCGTCTTATTTATTAAGGATACACATTTTAGTTGTTTTTGAAATTTTAATTTGATTGACCAACTAAACCATCATGAGCATAAAAGTATGTTATACACAATAATAGAGACAGTTTTAAAATAACTTAAATTAAAAGGTAAAAAACTGAAATTAAATTCCTGCACTCGGACTCTTTAAGATGATTTACAAATTACAACTATCTGCGATCAAAAAACAAAAAAAAAGAACGTGAAGTTAAATATTTTTCCACCCCTCCTGCCCCCCCCCCTCCCCACCCCCCACCAGGTTACTACGCCTTGACACATAAAAAAAACTAGCCACAAGTCATCGTATTCTGCCTGAAACTCAACTGTCAGTACAACTATCAGTGATAGCAGTGGTGATGAACGACAAACTGGATGTGTTAAACATTGTGAAAGGCGTGGGGAGGGGAAGGGCACAGGAGAAAGTGGTGGAGAACACATGACAGCTCTCTAGAACCAATCACCAAAGTGATTTAAAAAATAAAAACAAGCAATTTGAAGTAAATACTTCGATAAAGTCGTGCGAAAATTGTATGATGTATGATGTATGATGCATGATACCCTAACACTGGCATTGAGATTGGCAGCGAGGGAAATTTAAAATGAACAATACCAAGAACTCTGGTTGTGGAACTAACACACTGTCCACATCGTTGTCAACAACCAGCACTTGTTGCGTGGACTGGTAGGAAAAGGGGAAGTTGAAAACAAGATGGCATTGGAAAATAGAAATAAATCATATTTTACAAAACATGTTTTGAAACGTGTTATTAGATGTCCCGAGGATTGACGAAAGTTTCATTATGTTGACATGAAAAGTATTTGGATGTTTTTTTTTAAAATTTATTGTTAATTTTTTAATGCAAAGATCCTTATTTGTCGTGAGTACATAGCATATTTTTTACAAATGCAATATCAATTAAATTACATAAGTATTTAGAGTCTACCAACTCATTAACAAAACCGATTTTCAGTGGGATACTTTGTTTTGATTGTAAGTATTCCGACCGGAAACTTTTAAAAGAATTATTATATGTCAGTGGTTAATTCAAGACATCAAATTGGTTTTGTTTAATTATCTCGTGTTTAAAATTTATGTAATTTAAGTGAATTTAAGATAAGTGAAGCAACGTTATTTTATGCATAAAGGCTCGGTGACATTTTGGTGTTCCAAAATACATTTAATTTAGTTTACAAATGTATTGATAAGAGTGACTAGTGCACGGCAGATCATTCATTCCCATTGTAGACCTGACGATAGTCACGCAATCCTCGTTCCCGCCAGAATTACTCGGGTTAGATCCATCCCAATGCACACCAGCATTAGCTAGATTCATCGCTCCACCTACAACACAGAAAACATATTTTAATTACTTTCATTCACTAACACTAAAAAATATAAATAGATTATATTTTTAAAAAATCACTGATTATGAGAGTGAATAATAAACGATCTTCATGGTGATTGAAAGCAATAAAAATTATATATATATATATGAAAATATATGTTTTGAGGTAAAACTGCGTGTGATGATTTATAATAAAATAATATTTTATTACCGACGTTTCACTAGGGTTTCACCTAGCTTTATCAAGGTTATAAAACAAAAACAAAATGGAATAACAAAGTACAAGATGACAATAATTAAAACACGCCATCTAGGAAAACAGATCTAGATGACTAGACAGAGAGTTGAGAGAGAGCCTCCAGATGTTAGCGGTGTATGTTATCTCCTACGTCGGTAATAAAATATTATTTTACTATAAATCATCACACGCAGTTTTACCTCAAAACATATATTTTCATATCATGTACTGCGAAAGCCTCAAATCTAATATATATATATATATATATATATATATATATATATATATATATATATATATATTTTTAAGTATCTTTACGTTAAATAATCACGCACAGTATTATACAAAATAACTTTTAATCCCAACGTTTCAGAAAAAACTGTTTCCATTTTCAAGGGAAGGGTAAAACAAAAATTCAATAAAACAAACGCATCTCCCATCCTCAGAGGCCTTCACTCCACGATGTGTTGCCTGGAGCTCCTCACTCGCGAGAATTATTCGCGGCAAAAAGCCCCAGTAAAAAACAATATGTTTACATATGTCCGCGAAAATCTGAAATTAAATATATATATATGTTAGTACTTTAGATAGAAATTAAAAAAGTGACTACACCGGATATATATATATATATATATATGTGTGTGTGGATTGTTGTAGGTTTTCGCGGCCCGTCATAGGATAAAAACAAGGATCTTGGGTAAAACCGCGTCGAAAATAAGGTGAACCAGGGCAGAACCTGGGCGTCCACCGACTTTCGTCTGTACTACGTCAGACATTATCAAGGTTGACTGTGACTACGGAGGTTGGAGTCACAGTGGCTGGCAAGCACGCAGCGCCCGCCTTATATAGCCTCGGCTGAAGGTGCGGGGCGGCGATGTCATATCGAAAAAATACGGATGGTGGCAATTGAGAAACAAAATAGCACAGCTTACTGTAGTGAAACCTGTAGTGAAAAAGGTTTCACAAAGATATATCATCCACGAGCAGCCCCTGTTTTCAACTCCGTCCGTCTTCCGTCTGTGCGTGTGACACGCTCCACGATAAAAACCAAACATCACCTCCGATTGACATGCGATTTTGTTGACATTGCCCGTCACACACAAAGAATGTTTTCGTTCACCATGTGGTCAGTGCGTGGGGAAAGCATCGTTCAAGATTGACCCGGCACCTCCACCAAAAATTATTGTATGCCATACTCTAGTGTAAAATACAGATAAATTATAATAACTCCACAGCAATATATAAACTAAAAGAAAGTCCTTATTTTGTTCAGGCTATAAATGTAAATCATATACAACATACAATTTTTGTCTCAAGCGAGAATCTGATCAGGGAGGTCGCGGGTTCGAACCAAATCGAGGCCGACAATCCTGACTTAAGGTCTTTCCGAGGTTTTCCTTAGTCTTCATGCAAATTCAACGGATACAGTCCTCTTAAACAGCCCTCGGACATCCCTTCACAAGTGACTAATTCCAACACCTGAAGAGGCATGCATTGCACCCTGGGCATAGTTTCGCACGAGAAATAAAAAATAATCAATCATTTACGTGGCTTAATTAAAGGTCGTGTTCATTTTGAATTGTGCATGCCCAACTTATTACTCGGCTATGTAATTGAAAACGACTTAGTTAAAAACCCTTGTTGGGATGAAACTCAATACAAAGAAATCAGAAAATTTTCTTTACATTCGATATTTCTTCATGGCGAGGTCCCACCAAGTATGTTGTACTCACCGAAAGTCCTTGCAAAGGAACCTTCCACTGCTTTATCGTGGTACCCGATATAAATCGCGCTAGCCATTCCCTTTGCTGAAGCAAATGCAAAGACCGCTGTGGTCTCGTTGAGGTACGCAGGCGCAAACATGTGGCCGCCATCTGCAATGCACTGGTTCTCGGCGGCGTCCCAAGTAGTGGTACCAAGGTAGGCTCTGTAGCAACCGTATCCGACGATTGGATCGTATAACAAGCCTAGAAACCAGGAGAATAGGCTTAAGCATTTCACAACACTTGAATAAAGTAAGAATTACATTTTTGAATTAACGAAGTGAAGACTTCAATTTCACTCACCTTACCCTGAGAAAAATAACTCGGGTGTTTTTTGTCAGTTCGTTTGCTCTCTACCAGGAAAACGAAATATGCGATCTTGATAAAAATTTAAGGGGATCTTTGAAATCTCTAATCTTAGATCTGCCACGTTTTTTAGTACAATCGTGATATTTGGGCCGCGACTGGGCAAACGGCTACTTTGATCTTGATGAAACTTTATGGGAAGGTTTAAAATCACTGAACCTAGAATGTTATGATTTTAAGAACAATCGAAGATTTTTTAAAATTATTATTTATCCAGCAAATGACAATCTGACAGATTTTTCAAATTCATATTTCTTTAAGAATTATATGTTTTTTAAGGTTGAAAACATTTTTGCATCATAAAAACCACCGCGACTCTAGCATACACCCTGTTATTAGTTTCGAAATGTGTTCGGTTCTGTCGCTTAATGCCAACTAAGTGCCATTACAATAAGCTTGTAATAGAATACCATTGATACTTACCGCAAGCAAGTGCTGTTGTAGTGGTAACAGTCGTAGTGGTTGGAGCTTCAGTTGTTGTTGTAGTAGTTGTAGTTGTGGTTGTGGTTGGAGTTGTAGTTGTAGTGGGAGTGGTAGTAGTAGTTGGAGTTGTAGTAGTGGCGGTAGTTGTAGTAGTAGTTGGAGTTGTAGTAGTGGCGGTAGTGGTAGTAGTGGTAGGAGTTGTAGTAGTGGCGGTAGCGGTAGTAGTGGTAGTAGTTGAAGGAGTTGTAGTAGCAGCTGAAGTTGTAGTAGTGGGGGTAGTTGTAGCATTTGGAGTAGAAGTTGTAGTGGGGGTGGTTGTAGTAGTTGGAATTGTAATAGAGGGAGTTGGAGAGGTTGTAGTTATAAAAGTTGTAGAAGAACTGATGAGAGAGGGCGCGGCAGTAGTAGGAGTTGCAGAAGTAGAGGTTAGTGGGAGTGTGGTAGTGACTAAAGAGGTTGAAGTGGTTGGAGATAATACGGTTGTTGTTGTAGATTCATCTTTTACACTTGGTTGGTCACTGGCCGCGGTTGAATCTGTCTGCAGTGGCACATCCGGTTGAGTTTCTGACCCTGACCCTGCATCTAACCCTGACCCTGACCCTGCATCTGACCCTGCATCTGACCCTGATCCTGACCCTGACCCTGACCACGACCCTGACCCAGACCCAGACCCAGACCCCGACCCCGACCCCGACCCTGACCCTGACCCCGATCCCGATTTTGATCCTGACCCGGACCCGGCCATGTTATCAGAGTTCTTCGAGTCTGTTTTTTGAGCATCAGAAACAGTTGTCATCGCCGTGGTCGATGTCGTTGTTGTTGTTTTTGTTGTTGTTGCTTTAAATAAAGAAAAAATGGCTTTAATACTGGGATGGTAGAACATTGTGATGGGGATATAATTATTTCAAATTTACTCTAACTTTATGTGGAAATAACATTTATTATCCATTGTATAATTTAAATTTTTATTTTTAGAAAAAAAAGTAGGCACCAAGTTTTCATTTTTGCTATTAGTATGGTTGTGAAAGTACCACAAGCAAAGAATGTCCTATCTTTGCCCAAAGTATTCAATACTCAATTTATTAACAATTATTTAGTATCTAAAGAATTCAAAATTTTGTATGACAGAGTTATCCCATAACAAAGGGAAATAAAACTGGAGTTTAGAAGTGGAAAAGATTTTAATGATATATCATAAACACGATTTTGGCGATAGTTCAAACCGGTTGATTTGTTTAGGTATTCCACAAAACATAATTAATTTGTAAAATAATAGGAATGTATTTCACTTACTTGCTACTGCACAGTTGATTGGTGGCTTGCTCCACTTGCGGCCAGTAGAGCAGACTGATGCCTTCTGCTTGTCCTTGGTGGCAAAACCAGGCGCACACTTGAAGGTAGCCTTGGTACCCTTAGGTGCTTTCTTGGTGCAATCCACCACTGATGACACCTTCTTCACGGTATTAGAGCAGGTGACGACAGCGTTAGGTATTGCGAGTGGGGGACAACCAGAGAGCATTGCCTTTGCCATCTGAAAATGATGAAAATTGTTTGAGGTAATTAGTGAGTCTCAAGACATAAGTTTTTATTAATCTACAGTTCAAATACATAATTATACATTTCATATTTAGCCGGTTAGGGCCCATAGAAAGAATAATATCCACCTAGAGCCGGAGCTCTGTGTGTGGTATTCAAATGAAATTTAAATATATCATTAAGATGGCGATGCGGCTACGAGACCTACGCAGTAGGCTTATTATGTAAGTAGGAAGTGGATTAAATAGAAAAAAGTAATAACTAATCAAAAGTGATTTGATATATGATTTAATATAATATGTGCAGCTTTTCAGTCCGTCCGTCTGTGAATGTGTTACGTCTCAGGATAAAAACCGAACATGATCTACGATTCAATTTTGGATTTGTTACCAAAATTATGGTGTTATTAAACATTTTTGTTGCTGTATTGTTACTTTTTCAAACTTCACTTAACTATAGTTCATTGTGTCTCCAATGTAATTACATTTATTTAGTTATCCTCTTTTGTAAATAAGATTTTAAACTGAATGGGATAGACGTTAGATTAATAAATACAAATTAACATGTGTTTTTTGTTGACATTGCTTTTCAACTAGGAGGATGTTGAATCGGTGAAGATCTTAAAAAGAAGCTTCCTCCCTCCACAGGAAGTTTAAATATGTGTATAGGAAGCACCTCCACAAGAAAAAACTTAAGTATAGGCGTGCTATATTTACAGTCAGCACTCAGCATTTCTCCCAAATGTTGCAAATGTAGTGTACCCGCGTAGCTGTTCCGTTGATATTATTTTAAGATTGCTCACATTTTAACATTGCTTTAAGAAGAAATGTCAATAAGTAATGTGGTAATTAAAAGTTTAATTTACCTCAAACTTCTCACGTATAGATATTGAAGCAGATGGTTCATTCATCTGCCGCATTACCCATGTAGCAGCACAGGTGGTATCTTCTGCAAACTAAAAAAACAAAAAAACACGATACAATCGAAAGAAATTCAAAATTCAAGAAAATCTTTCTACGAATATACAAAACATGTATTAAACAAAATATATTAGAAATGTCTTATTAATTAATTTTGAGAGAATAGGTATATAAGAGATTAGTTTGTATGAAGTTAGGTTTTCTCGAGTTTGCTATTAAAATTGTACTTGGCAACTAATTGTTCGGCCGGAGTAAACAAATGCACCAGACTTCATATTTTAATTAAAAAGCTTTCAAGAAAGTATACGCCCTAACAAAGCATTTTCACATCATACTAGCAGTTAATTATGACTTGCAGAGATCTTTTAACTGGTAGGTGTAATGATCAAAAGATGCTTCTCCTTGGTGAATTCAATGCAAGGGTTTACGCAACTCAGCTCTCTGTATCAGGGTTGAGAAAAACTCTGACTGTTCGATTTTTTTAAAAGGATTTTGTTTTTTTTTGTGGTATTGGGGTGTTTTGGTTTCGGTTTTGTGTCAGAGGAAGCAATTATAAATTTCAAGGGGTCAATTTTATTGCATGCATGCATTCGAAAGAATGATAGACTGATTGTCCTCCTTTGTAAATCAGTTTTTATAACCGAATAGGATAGACGTTAAATAAATAAATAAAAAATTAATAAATGAAATAAATAAATAAATCTAGAGTAGCAAGATTCACCGATTCGTCAGGTTGATCCTTCTTCAAATCCAATGCTATTCTTCATAATAATATATAATTCCCAGAGATTTTAACAATTTAAAAAGTGAAACTCAGTATTATCTCAAAAGCCCCAAAACCTCACTTTGTACGTTTTTCTTTATGTAAGTTTTTGGTTTTTGGTCGTGCGATCTGGATCGTGAGGGGACCCCACCGAGACCAAATAGTTGATCTTTATTCGCGGCGCGCACAGGGTTGACTTGGACTGCTTTAACATGTCCCCCACTGAAAATCAGTTGTGGTTTTGTGTAACGTGTGGGCCGTTTCAAGTCGTGTAAGATCCAAAATCCATTTCAATGATTAGACGAGTGAGCGCAGCGAACGTAGTCTACAACGCAGATCGAAAAAAACGGCACTCACTGTGAAAGCAGTGACTCTGTCTGTCCGATACCAACGGCCGAACGGCTTAACAGATTGAGCTGAAATTTAAAACATACATCCGTTACCAGTTAACTGAGAACTGCTAACAAAATGAGCACAATCCGTTGCGATTTAAACCTGCAATAAATAATAAACTGAAAAATACGCTGCCAATGTATAGGAATTATTTTAACGACAATGGTTTTGATTTTGAAATAATATTTTTTGTTTGTTATTTACCTGGCTGTGAAATGCCGTGTCCAAGGTTAATCGAATGTTGGACGTCAAGGTACCCCCAAATTCCGCTCGTAGATTGAGTAAACCTTGAAATATTTTCACGTATTTCGTACTGGCTATGTTTTCCATAGTATTGTCACAGATGATGGCCTACACTGCGTTATATGCATTTCAAAACTTGTTAAATAATTTTAAAAATACAATCTGGAAATGACAAAATCTTTCCCGATCAGGAGATTGAACCCACGTCTCCCACATTTCGACTATAAGGGCTCTTTAGCCAACTAGATTAGGGAAACGCCAAAGTCGTTGTTAGACGAGTGAGCGAGTCATGTGTTGAGTACGCGGGAACATTTGCATTTAAATTTGATTATAATATTCGTATAAATAATAGGGTATTTAAGTTGAGGTCATTATTTTTTGTTTGTCATTTACCTGGCTGTGAAATGCCGTGTTCAAGGTTAATCGAATGTTGGACGTCAAGGTACCCCCAAATTCCGCTCGTAGATTGAGTAAACCTTGAAATATTTTCCCGTATTTCGTACTGGCTATGTTTTCCATAGTATTGTCACAGATGATGGCCTACACTGCGTTATATGCATTTCAAAACTTGTTAAATAATTTTAAAAATACAATCTGGAAATGACAAAATCTTTCCCGATCAGGAGATTGAACCCACGTCTCCCACATTACGACTATAAGGGCTCTTTAGCCAACTAGACTAGGGAAACGCCAAAGTCGTTGTTAGACGAGTGAGCGAGTCATGTGTTGAGTACGCGGGAACATTTGCATTTAAGTTTGATTATAATATTCGTATAAATAATAGGGTATTTAAGTTTAGGTCATAGTTTAGGCCATAATGCTCCACTCTAGCCTATGATAGGCTAGGGGGCCTAAGGTATGGGGAAGAAAAGGAATGTTACCGGGTACTCAACACATGGCTACTCACTCGTCTCACAACGACTTTGGCGTTTCCCTAGTCTAAAACATGTGGGGTTTTCATTGACATTGGGTAACAGAAATAAGGTCAGGTTAATTGGACAGCCAAGTTTGAGTTTCACGTTTAGTATACAATGTATTAAGCAGATTTAAAATGTACTTTGTTCAGTTTTGAGTTTATAATACTGCGCGTATGCTTCGAAACTCGGTTTGGATCGGATCGAGTTAAACCCATTTATCACAGGGGTGTCAACTGATATCGCATGCTTTAACAACTAGACTAGGTCGAGCTTGAACCTAACATTTTCAAACCTTTAGTTCTCCAATACGAGAATTTTATGGGGGTGACTTAAGATAGCAAGAAAAGGAGACAGAACAGTTTTTATGCGAATTGAAAAAAAATCTTTGTTAAAACCCCAATTTAATAATTTCTAAATATTAGGTTAATCTTTTGTAAAAGTCGAACAGAGTAAATTCCAAAATGCACTTTTTAATTTAAAACTAGGAAGCTTCGCAAACGCTTTTTCAGGCGCGTTGTTGGATGAGGGTATGTTCTCCAGTGTAGTGAAATGGAATCTTCGCTTCGCTCGCTACGCTCATCCAAAAAATACGATATACTAAATAAGTATTAATAAATTGAAAAATTAAAAATTTGGTTTTTTAAAAAATACGCCAGTTACAGGGAAATGAAGACTATAACACTAACGTACTTTCTTTCTTTCTCATACTATCCACCTATTATATCAACATGTGACTGTCATGCATTATTTTTTATACTCACATAAACTATGGTAATAAACACAATAAAGAAAGATACCGAGCGAAGAACCATGATTGATAGAAATAAAATGGTTGATTAACTTTTAACGTTCACAATTCCGAACTCCTTCTGCTCTTCCAATCGTTCGACTTGTTGCTAAATCAGACGTCGACGCAACCATATAATATATACTTCGCGTGCTTGATCCAATGGTTGATTGCAATTTTGTAGAACGCGAGAGCACCATTCAACTGGTGTGAACTAAAACCAGATAAAGTAGCAAATCTTATCTCCTTTCTAGTGATTTAAAACGAATAAAATGCAATGAACATCCTAATATTTTTTGTTAAGTGTTAAGTCTGAAGGACGTTTCTTGTATTCATTTTATGAACAATATGCAAGTTCCATGGATTGTCAGATAATATAAAATATCTGTCTATCAAATTATAACTATGGAGGGCTATTGTTTTGAAATACTGGTAGAATATAGTAAAAATAATAACTTTTTGTTTGGTGGTTAAGTCGGTGATTTTCGTGATCATTCACTTAAAGACCATTACCAAAAAGTCTTATGGTAATTTGAAGCCCCAGGGCTGCATCAATTGTGAAATATAATAAGTACTACGTGTATGTGTAAGTTGTACTTGTGCGTGATGTGTGGGTCAGTCATACTCCCAATTAATACGCATGTTGACTTCCTTTCTACCACATTGCTTTGACTGAACAATATTTGAAATTACATGACCTCTTCAAGAATTACAATGAATATATAACCGATTAAAATGAGAGATTGCAATATAAGAATTCAACGACGAACAACTAGTGCATATTCAATAGAAATTTAAATAATACAATCAGCGTGAACTTTTGCAAAATATTTGGATAAATTTGGCCAACATTTTACATGAAGAGATCAGATACCAAAAAACGACAGATAAAACGGGGATGCCAATTCTCAATTGCTGACAAAATAATTAAGAATTATGTGGAAACTATTGAAAACAAATTAATCACACTGACTGTGACAATCATGTAAATCATTTTGATTTAAATCACAATTCTTATTATACTAGGAAAACGCCTAAGTCCCGCTGCGTTGTTGGATGAGCGTATATGGTGCATTGAGATGCCATGTGTTACGCGGATTTTCTGTTGTTCTGTGAAAAAATCATTACTTAGTCGAAGATTTTTTTTAATTAAATTTAATTAAATAAAAATTAACTTAATTTTTATTATTAAATAAAATAAAATAAAAAATTAACTTAATTTTTTTAATTAATCGTAATTTTTTTTAAAGAAAAAAATCGTAAAATTGCAATTTGTATAAGAAATAATTATTTGATTGCGCTCAAATTTAACACGAATATATTAATTCATAAAATTAAGATTCTGTGAAAAAATCATTACAATAAGATAAAGCATGTAGGTGTTATAAGTCGAAGAAATTTTTTAAAAATCGAAAAAAATCGTAAAATTGCGTTTTTTATGAGAAAAAATTTCCCGATTGCGCTCAAAAACGTGGCAGTTCTAAGTTCAGAGATTTCGAAGGTCTCCATAAAATTTAATCGCAATCGGAGTATCGGTTTAGCCGGAATCGTGTTAACAAACACACAAAAATACAAAAAAAAAAAAAAAAAAAAAAAAAACATTCCGGATTTTTTCTCCAGTGTAGTGAAATGGAATCTTCGCTTCGCTCGCTACGCTCGCTACGCTCATCCAATCATTGTTGAAATGTAGTAGCTTCATACTGTCACATTGTTAGAATGTAATTAAATTATGTGATCGAGAAATTGATCAAATTTGCAACCGTATTTCCAGAAAAAATCATATTGTGTTCTATGGAAAATAAAAGCATTCGCAAAATTGGAACGAATAGACTAGACCTGCATAACAAAAAGTAGGCCTCACGCAAGCAGTCGACAAAACAAAAACTAATCAGCTGTTCTTTTTTAATAATTATTTTTTATTCTACATCTATATCACATCAGTGACATGGCCAGTAAGGGGTAAAGAAAAAAGACAATTCAAGAATGAAATTTTTAAAGAGTGTAATGGGAGTTACGAAGATTGATAAGATGAGGAGCACGAAGATAAGGAAAGAACTAGGAGTAGAGAGTTTAAACTTTAAGCTAGGGAAAGAAAGGCTGAGGTGGTTTGGATACATGAAGAGGATGCAAAAGGACAGGATTCTGAAGATGCAATATGAACAAGACGCAGGAAACAAACAGAGAAAAAAGAGGGAGGCCCAGACTGAGATGGGAAGAAGTTATAGCAATGGATTTGAAAAGGAGAAATGCAGCTTGGGAAAAGGATTAACCAGGACAGATGTTGGGAAGAACAAAAAATGACAAAACTGGTGGAGGTCCCTGAGGAAGAAGACAGTGGAGAGGAAGAAAGGGTGGTGGATGATGCTGATGAAGAAAAAGATTATGTAGGAGAAGCGTCAGGCATGGCTAGCCGGCTTCGATAACCCCGGGGAGCCAAGAATGTGGTGGGAACCTCCCAACCCTACCCGACTTAGTTGGATACAGGGTTCGATAATAATCTACACATGATACTCAAACTCCTTGAATAAAATAAGGCGTGTTGTTATTAACGTCACAGGCAAATAAATATAAAGATCACATTTTATATTTCACTATTCATTTAACACTGTTAAGATTTGTGCTAGATTCTTTTTATATAAAGCTTCCTGTTGTCTCTTCTCGTCGATGGTGTCGGCGCCTACACGGTTGGCTTAGTCTGCTTTAAATTAAAGTCCTCCACTAAAAATCAGTTATGTGATTGAGTTTGTGTAGACTCTAAATACGATTTTTGTATTGTAGATTTCTGCCAAGAAGCACAAGATGTGAATTTCCTACGTACTATTGGCATCGGGGATTTGAACGCATATAATTGTATACATCATTTTAATTTCAAAAATAATTTGGAGATAAAGTAGTTGTGAAGGGAATGCCCAAGAGATCTTTCAATAAATTTGTTGATTTTATACAGCTAATCGATAGATAGGTTGAATAATGAATCAACACGTTGACTAAAGAATATAGGGAACCTGAGTTTTGAAGGCGGGAAGGAAATTGGTTCGCTCTGGTCTCGGGGCCATAAGAATTAGTATGGTACGGAAATGTAACTCGCCGTATCTTTGAATCGCGCAAAATAAATCTAAACCAATAACATCACAAGATGCATAATTTTGTGAAGAAGATGATGGCATTCTATTTTGCTCGATGACGCTTCCTAAATTCAAACTATTATGAGTTAAATGGACCCATGTTTGCGCGCTGTCGCAAATGTACTCTGACTGAGCGGCAACCTAAGCGAGACGCAGCCACGTTGTGTGCAGCTTTGGCATCCTCGCATACCACGCGCCTGTCCATGGTTGCTAAATGTACTTCGCATTCAAGATTTTGTTGGCACATTAAAGGATATTTTATTAGTAATGTATAATCTAGTACAACTCAGTGACCTCACAGTAGCCACAAAGCAAGTCGGATACCAAATGTTATGCTGATGCCACGGACAAAATGTTTTTACGTGCTTTTTCATGAGCAGTTTGGAAGGTTTGGCAACAGTGTAAATGTAGAGTTCACTTCAACTCAAAACAAACGTCATTAATATTTGTCATAGAGCAGAGTTATGTATATCTACGCAAAGAGAAAAGATTATAGTTTTCTTACAGTATGAATATAATTCCGGTCCGTGGTCGGGTTCTCGCGCTATTGCTTACGAAACATTTAGCACGGGTTAATCGCCTATACCACGCTGACCAGAGAGAACCGGACAACGCCCACTTAGGTTCCCTATTAGAGATGTGAAACTATTCTCATGAACGATTATTTTAACTTTTGTATATAACATAAAATTTCGTGAAAGATTTAAGATTTTAATAACACTCAACTCTTTACGGGACAGTGCACCGCATTATTAAGAGTGTATACACACATTTGTGTTATTGTGCGCTTGGAGTTTCGCAGCCTATGTGGCCCAATGGCAATGAAGCGCGTAATCACACACGGTGGTCACTAACACACCAAAAATTGCAAATTTTCGAACCTGGTGCCTATACATTTTATTATCCTTGCAAATATGTGGTTACATGGTGGCAAGTTCCTAAAATTAACATTTTAAAATTGTACAAAAATATAACATTCACATTCATTTTTCTTCATATCTTATATTACATCTAAGACACCATCATCAAAGCAACATCAAACATCAATAAAATCAAATCTACATCAGATCCAAATCAATATCCTCCAAACACCTTCTAAACATTTTTACCGAGGATTCCTCAACAGCTGCTGCTGGCAATTGATTCCATTCTACAATTATTGTTCTATTTAAAAAAGACCACTTCCCAACATCCTTCTTTTTTAGTTTACATTTCAATTTCAGGTCATGGTCTTTCCTCCCTTTGTATAATCCTTTTCAATTTTATTGCTTATCTCATTCCATCCCTGTATCCCATTCATAGCACGCCAAACAGGTTGCACAGCCTGCTTCTCCCATCTCCGTAATTATAAAGAATCCCATCCCAAACCTTCTATCATTTCATTTACACTGTCATACGTTCTTATCCTCCTTCCCTTGGAATCAGTTACCCATCTCCACCTTTTGACCTTCCCAGTTACTCTCCTTGCTGCTAATCTCTGTACTTTGTTTAGGGCTTTGATATGACCGTCCTTATAAGGGTCCCATATAGCACTTGCATATTCCAATATTGGTCTTATAAGAGATTTATATGCTTTATCCTTAATTTTTGTGTGAACCCCTTGTAGCTGCCTCATTACAAAATTTAGAGCTTGTATTGACTTTTTACTTACATATTCCACATGATGCCCCCAATCCAAATTGTTATCTATGAACACTCCTAAGTATTTGTAATTGATGACAACATCTAGTGTTTTACCACACAGCTTATAGTTTATTTCCGCTTTTTTCTTTGCTCTATTAAATGAAATAACCTTACATTTACTCACATTTAAACCCAATTTATTTATATCTACCCATTTTTCAATTACTGTTAAATCTTCTTTAATTATAAGAACATCTTCATCTTCCTTTATTTCCCTATTATACTGATGACGTCTTGATCTCCGCTCCGTGGCTGTCGTGGGTGGAGTGCAAGGAGGGGAGGTTTATACTAGTATCTATGGCAAGGAGGTATGAATAATGTAAGGAGACAGCATGCGCTATCTGTGGCTGTACAAATGAACGTGGCCGTTTTGAACGTCTGATCCAGTCTGATCGCAGGATTTGCTGCTTCTCGTTGGTGCTGACCAATATGGCGACTACCATCGACGGCCGCCATGTTAAAATGGCTGCAATAAAACAGCTGATATTATACTTAAAATATTGAAAATAACTCTTGTATCAATATGAGAATGAATAATAAAGTGTTGAAATGTAATTTTTGTTGATGTGCTGCGTTTTTGTTTGTTTTGGAATGTTCATAGCTTTGACAATGAGCTTTAATAATACCGACGACCTTGCTTTGGGTTCGAGGCTTTCGCCGACCACCATTGTCGTTCAAAGTGGCTATGGTTTTGATGACGCCATGCTGCCTCCTTACATTATTCATACCTCCTTGGTGGAGTGGTGTCCTATAGAGGTGGTTGTTGCGCGTTCTGGCTACATCTTAGCGCACTATTTGGACCTACATAGTGTGGAAGTCAAAGAAGGCGGGCTGACTGTAAGATGGGGGGGGGGGGGGTTGAATGCAAGCTATGACAACATCTTATCTTGAAAATGTGTTATTACACTCATATTAACCCGGCTCAAAGTACCAAAAAACATTAAATTCTGATGTTCCGTTTCTTTATTAATAATAATCATCAAAACTCTTTTTCAACAATGTCAGGTTGAGTGGTATTCTTCACACCGATATCTAGGGCACGAAACTATTTTTTGCCGAGATTGCCAGGCTCAGCGTTTCTTCATCATCATCTTCATCGTCATCTTCATCCTGCATCTGCTTCTCCACCAATTTTCTCCACTCTTTCCTGTCCTCCCACAGCTTCAATTCCGTCACCTGGTTCCACGATTCACCTCTCTCTTCAACGTCTCCTTCGATCAATCTTCCCCATCTTTCTCTCGGTCTTCCTACTTTTCTTTTACCTTCCTCTCCTGCTTCGAAGTCTCGTCTTGGGATCCTATCCATTTCCATCTTCTTCATATGACCAAACCATCTTAAACGTTCCCTTCCTAATTTAAACCTCAATTTCTCCAGACCTAATTCCTTTCTTATAACGTCGCTTCTTATCCTGTCCAGTTTTGTAACTCACTTGATACTTCTTAAAAACTTCATCTCTGCTGCTTCCAACTGACTCTCTTCCTTTGATCCAACTGTCCAAGTTACTGCACCGTAAGTAAGTATAGGTATGAAGTATGCTTTATAGAAAAGAACTTTGAATCGCAGTGGAAGCAGCTCGTTCCAAAGCAGCTTTCGCATCGGTTGATAAAATCCTTCGGCTTTTTGTACCCTAGCTGTAACTCTATTTACTTTAGCATCTTTTGTCAAGATACTTCCTAGGTTTTTAAATTCATCCTTCTCTTCTAATACTTTTCCACGAAGTCTTAACTTTTCTTGATTCTTAGGCATGCCTTTTATATCCTTTTTCATAACTAAACATTCACTTTTATTCTCACTAATACTTAACCCAAACTCTGTTGCAACTACATTCCATCTCTCCACCTTTTCTTGCACCTCTTCAACACTCTCACCCCAAATTAATACATCATCGGCAAAAACTAAGGTTCTAGTGTCTCTTCCGTCGATATTCGGTTCCACTCTTCGTAGTATTTGATCCATTACGACAGTAAATAGAGTCGGTGATAAAACACAACCTTGCCTCAGTCCCTCATTTATTTTAAACCAATCTGATCTACCCTCATTTGTCTGAACACAACTTGCACTCCCTACGTATGTACTTTTTATCCTCTCTATCAAACCTCGTCCAACTCCCTTTTGCTCTAGACATTCCCATACTTTTCCTCGAGGCAGGCGATCGTATGCCTTTTCAAGATCCAAAAAGACAATATGCATTCCTTTTCCATTTTCCCATCTCTTTTCCATGATTTGGCGGATAGAAAATATTGGATCGATAGTGGATCGCCCACTTCTAAATCCATATTGTTCCTCTCTTAGGCTTGGTTCGACAACCTCCTTCAATCTATGTTCTATTACCTTTTCAAAAACTTTAGCACACTGACACATAAGGGTTACTCCTCTATAGTTTTGACACTCTTCCTATCACCTTTTTTAAACAAAAGTACAATAATTCCTTTCTTCCAATCTTCTGGTACTTTCTTTTGCTTCCAGGCTGCACTAATTACTCGGAATAACCATAACTTTCCTTCAGCGCCGGCTGATTAAGCGAGCGAAGCGAGCGTTTCCATTTGACCCTGCCGGAAAAAATAGTCACTGTTTTTTTGTTTTGTTTTTTTGTATGTCTCACCATAACGTTCGGACGAAGGCTCGGATCGAGTTGAAATTTGGACCATCCGCAAGCTTTGTTCTCGATTGAATGCCATTAGTTTTGTGGCAAAATCGTTCAAAAAGTTAAAAAGTTACATTAAAGTTAATCGAAAGTTTTTTTAAAAACTAAACGGCGACAAAATCTGAGGTGGCCAAATCATTTGAATGTCCGTCCGGTCACGAATATGTTAATTTTATTTTGATCCGATAAGTAGTGTAGATGGAAATTACATTTTAACAAAAGTAACGTTACCATGGCAACGAAAAGTCGCACGAGGTTTCTGGCCACTATGCACTGCCACCTAGAAGTAATCAAAATACTATCGAGGAAGCAGTGTATTATTTTTTGTTACCAAAGAGTTAAAATAGTTTTCCCAAGGAAATGATGTCAAGGCCCTCTAGCTTGATGGCGGTGGATTTTATCCAAAAAGTAAAGGTCTACCCAAATACCTTGGCAATAATAAATAATATTGGAAACATGGCCTCGTGGATAGCGAACGTAGCAAATTTAAAAATTTAAAAAATGTACAATGTGGGTCTAACTATAGCACGTGCTCGCTTATCAACGCGTCCAACTGAGCGTTTCCTAGTATAGCTTTATAAAGTATATAAATAGTTGACACATATAAATGTTTTGTTTTTTTATTGGGCCACCAATCTTGTGTGGAAGGAAAGTGAAGAATGAGAGTTACGAGTACTTTTGCCCTCAGCCGAAAAAATAAATTCAATTTAATATATTTTTAAAACATTTTATTCAAACATAAAATACAAGAATACCATAACAATAGTGCAATAGTTAACACCAGTCCAACAACAAAATCCAAAGATATCTGTGCGTTAGCAATTATTTCTATTATACATTTTAAACATTTCTGCGTTGAGAAATAAATGGAACAAGTAATGAGTATTTAAGAAGAACAATTAATACATTTTAAATTTCATGAAAAACGAATGTATTAAAACAAAAAATTCACGTAGCAAGAAGTGCTCATTCTGAGGGCGTATCTTAAATGTATTTTAGGCTTCTAGCTTCTCCTTTCCAGACCAAGTTTCAAGTTTCAAAATTAAGTCATTTTAGGCAGGTTATTAAAATTTCTGATTTGTTTCTAAGATTTTTAATGTTTTTCAAAAAAAATTCTTCATGTATTTTAGGAAATTTTGAGAATTTTTGGATTTTGAATTAAAGCATAATTTTAAGTCGTAATTCAAATTTGAAACACATTCCTAAAACTAGATTTTTTTAATTTTTGCATATATTGCATTTTTGTAACAAAAATAGTAATACTAGAGATTTATTACATTTCCGGAAAAAACACAATTTTTTCCATTTTTAGCCTTTTTTCCAGATGTGTATTTTCAATTTTCTCTAAAAAAAAATCACTTTTTGTCCCATTGGCATGGAGCAAAATTGTTATTTTTTTTAATTCAACAAAAATAAATAAATTAGGGTCAATTGAAAAAAACGTATTATACCGCGATTAAAATTTTAAAGTTAATGATTCCATTTGGAGTCATGGGTCTGGAAAGGGTAAACAACAATAATCAGCAATTAAAATGATGTCACAAGCACTAGAGCTGTGAGTGACTGGCTTTGAATAAGCTAGCTAGCTGGCCAAAATTTATATTTCAGATATTCATTCAGTCAAAATACAGAGTTAAGATTTTAATTGATAATGTTTAAAAAAAAATCATTTATTCACATAAAACCAGTTTCAGACGTTTCATTATAAAATAGATTTGTAGGATTTAGTGACAGACTAGATTACGAAGACCAATAAAATGAAGAGCCTTGGCCCCATGTGAGTCCTCGTGTTCGTGTTCGTGAAATGACTAAATTTTAATTAATTTAAGTAAGGTAAATAGTAGATTTTTTAGATTTAAAAAAATACAGATGTATTAAAGCACTTTTTCTTGTAGAGTAAGCGTACATCAACACACATCTTTGTAGTTTAAAAAGTACTTCTGTAGCTAAATGTATATTTTTTTAGTAATACAAAGCGAGACTAAATAAGTGAGTTAAAAGTAGTGCACAGAGTCCAATAAATCCGTAAAAAAGTGTAGTAGGCTTATAGTTAATAGTTGAACCATTGTGTAGATGTTTACCAATGATGTAGCTCTTGTGTATTATATTTACGATCTTAATGAAGGATTTCTGTAGACATAAATCAACGAAACCCACAAAATAGACTAAAACAATAAAACACAGTAATCAAATATATTGTGTAAGGTCAACTTAAACAAATGTGAAATCAAATCGATATTTCTTTAATGGTGCACTAATTAAGAATGTTATGATATTAATAATGTTGTTTTCTATATCAACTTGCAAATAAAAGGGTATTCGCCAGACGAACAAGAAATGTCCTGCATGGCGAGATAATCCCAATTTAACAAAATACAGTCGTAACCAGAACTGGAAGCGTCTCCAAATGGATATCCACCGTCCCACTTCAGGCCCGTGTTTGCTAAGTTTAAGGAAACTCCTAAACAACAAAAAATGATTTCATTATCAACAAACAAAGCTTTCCCAAAAATTCTGATTTTACTAGAAAAGCTTATTGAACCTGAAAAACATGCAAGTTAAAGTAAAGCAATTCAAATTCAAAACACACGTTAATGGTTATACACAACACATACAAATTCTCGAATCACACTTCCCGGTTCTTTATACATTCATTACTTTTTTGACGTGTGTTTATTTATTCATTTAACGTTTATCCAATTCAGATACAAAAATTGGTTTGCATAGGAGGACAACTAAATCAAATTAATTACATAAATGCACACATAATAATAAAGTTTGAGTTTGTAATATTACAACAACAATGTTAAGTACGGAAAATGTTGATGACATGATTATTCAAATAGTAAGTAAATATATAAAGAAAAAATAACTTGGGAAACGCCAAAGTCGTTGATAGACGTGTGAGTGAGCCATGTGTTGAGTACCCGGTAACATTTCTTTTCTTCCCCTTACCTTAGGCCTCCCTAGCCTATCATAGGCTACAGTGGAGCATTATGGCCTAAACTATGGCCTAAACTTAAATACCCTATTATTTATACGAATATAATTATCAAACTTAAATGCAAATGTTCCCGGGTACTCAACACATGACTCGCTCACTCGTCTAACAACGACTTTGGCGTTTCCCTAGTCTAGTTGGCTAAGGCGCCCTTATAGCCGAAATGTTGTAATTTCTGGATTGTATTTCTAACATTATTAAACATGTTTTGAAATGCATATAACGCAGTGTAGTCCATCATCTGTGGCAATAGGGCCTACTATGGTAAACATAGCCAGTATTAAATACGTGAAAATATAGCAAGGTTTACTCAATCTACGAGCAGAATTTGGGTGTACCTTGACGTGCAACATTTGATAGACCTTGCATGGGCACGGCATTTCACGGCCAGGCGAATAACAAACAAAAAATATATTTTCAAAAACTAAACCATTGTCGTTAAAATAATTTCTTAACATTGGAAGCCTATTTTTCAATTTATTATTTCTTGTAGGTTTAAATCGCAATGGATCTTGCTGATTTTGTTAGCAGTTCTCAATAAACTCGTACCGGATGTCTGTTTAAAATTTCAGCGCAATCTGTTCAGCGATTCGACTGATTTTCAACGTACACACACGCAGACTAACAGAATGAGAGCCGTTTGAGTTGAATGGAGATCACTCCCTTCGCTGCGCTCACTCGTTTAATTAACTAGGAAAACGCTTAAGTCCCGCCGCGTTGTTGGATGAGCGTAATTGGTGCATTGAGCTGCCATGTGTTATGCGGATTTTTTCTTGTTCTGTAAAAAAATTATTACTCAGTTCAAGATTTTTTTTAAATTAAATTAAATAAAATAAAAAATGAATTTAAATTTAATTTTTTTAATTAATCATAATTAAAAAAAAAGAAAAAAACCGAAAAATTGCGATTTTTATAAGGAATAATTATTCGATTGCGCTCAAATTTCACACGAATATATAAATTCATAAAATAAGGTTCTGTGAAAAAATAATTACAAAAGGATAAAGCATGTAGGTGTAATAAGTCAAAAAATTGTTTTAAAAAAGAAAAAACCCGAAAAATTTATATTTTCTTGAAAAATAATTTTTGATTGCGCTCAAATTTCACACGAATATCTTAATTCATAAAATTAAGGTTCTGTGTCAAAATAATTGAAATCGGATAAAGCATGTAGGTGTTAAAAGTCGAAGAAAGTTTTTAAAAATCGAAAAAAATCGTAAAATTGCGATTTTCATGAGAAATATTTTTTCGATTGCGCTCAAAAACGTGGCAGTTCTAAGTTCAGAGATTTCGAAGGCCTCCATAAAATTTCATGGCAATTGGAGTATCGGTTTAGCCGGAATCGTGTTCACAAACACACAAAAATACAAAAAAAAGAAAAAAAACATTCCGGATTTTTTTCTCCAGTGTAGTGAAATGGAATCTTCGCTTCGCTCGCTACGCTCATCCAATGAGCCAATTAATATCTCATTTGAAAGAAAAAGAAAAAGAAATTAGAAATTTAAAGGAAAATTGAAGAAATATTTGTTTCGCAATCGCACTCAAACGAAATATGGTTTGCCAAAATTCAAAGACCGCAAATCAAGGAATTATACAACATTTTCGCGGAAGAAATCACCGAAAGCGAATCACAGTTCTTCTTTCGTCGTTTTTGGAGGGAAATATCAACAATAAAAATCACATGACAAATTTGAAGGGCATGTTCAGATTTATCGCGAGACGATACAAACGCAAAAAATGAAATATGAGACAAGTGATGCATAGTCATAGCATTGAGGATAGAACTCTAAACTCAATGTTTATTGGGCATTAAATACAATACATAAATATAACTTTTGTATGAACTAAAAATTCATTTTTATTTAAAGAATGAAAAACAAAAAATCTGCTCTATTATCAAAAGAATACAATTACAATAATTAAATATTTTATTTTTACAAAGAACATTAATTTTAATAGCATAAAAATAAAAATAATATGAAAAAAGTGTAATGAGGTGAAATCAGGGAAAAAATTAAAATAATATTATAATTTAGTTTTTAAAATAATAACAATAGATTGTTTGAAAATGATAATATCGTGGTGGTTATTCTTTCAACGTGGGAGTGGGTGTAAACCGTGTGAATGAATAACCATTTAAACCCCGGTTAAATTACTGAGTGGGTAATCAAAATTATAATACTTTAGAACTTACCAGAAGTTGACATAAATTGAGTTTCGGTAACCTTATCATTATAACCTATGAACATCCACTCATACAAGCTTTGATTCTTTGCCAAGGTCAATGCGGCCTTTGTTTCATCGACAGAACCGGGTGCAAAAAGTCGAGCACCATCCGATTCGCACTTGAGCTTTGCATTATCCCATGTTAATCGTAAGTTGTACGCTTTGTAGCTACCAAATGCACCGACATTTTGGTAAGGCTCAGCTGTAAAATGAAATAGATAACATATTAAAACAATACATTCCTTGAGCGTTGAGTAATTGCGTTTTCCATTGGTTGCACTCGTGCACACTGAATGTGAAAAAACGTCAGAATCATCATCCATTATAAATTTGAGTGTGAACTCAGTGCCAGTCTAGGAGGATTTACTATATTACTAAATCCTCCTAGGTGCCAGTGCGCGGACACTATTGGTGGTGCATTAGGAACGAGTGCTGGACTGGGCCCACGGACTGCGCAACGGAGCTAGTGCAATATGGCAGCCCTTGACGAGAGTGATTTGATTTGACGCCATGAATGCACGATTTTTTACAAGTCGTGTTCCATTGGGAATTGAACTAGATTGCATTAGTGCAATACTCGGCAAATGTATGTACTGTATATGTAAACTTCAAGAAATGTATCAATGATATTAATTATAATTAGGGATGTTTTTAAATTTTCTACATAAGAAATATAAAAATAAAAATAAATCAATTAATATCATTTCAGTATTGCATACCTATCGATACACTGTACGACAATAATCCTCCAAGCAAGCTGATGTAAGTTGTTAAGGAATATGCTGTCTAGTCAGGTGGATGTAAACCCGTTCATAAAAATATACATTAACGAAAGACAGCTACATTGAAATGATAACGGCATTCTCTTGATTCCTCCAAGGGCTAGAACATCAGCATATCAAAATGCTTTTAACAATAAATCCGTCTCCTTATGATATGTACTTCCAAATGAATTTAAAGACAGACATATTTCAATAGTGACATCAAAGATTACTTTAAAGGGGCTTTAAACCCCAAAAAAATATTTTTTACCACAAAATCTATAGCACAGTACTTTACTAAAATGACCGTATAAAAAAATTATATCTTGTAACTGTGATTTTATATGAATTTTTCAATTTTTTGGATCCAGAAAAAAGCGAAAATAAGCGTTTCGGGAAGTTTCTTAAATCGGCTTTAACCTGCATCTTTTTTGTTCCACATAGATAGTAGAACATCAGGCCAATCTAAAATGGCCCTTTGCAACATAGTGTCTTGAAACTGGGCACAAATTAATATACTCTGGAACACGCAAAAATATTCATTCAAAAATCACTTTTTTCTTTTTTTTTTCTTGGTAATCTGCATATTTTGAATAAAACCACTTGCCCAAATTACCAAACAAAATAAAGAGAATATACAGAAAAGGCTGTAGAGTACGTCAATAATGGCTAACATTTTTTTTTTGATCAAAATCCTTTAAGGTCACGGGGCACAATGATAATCCCAATGTTATTTCTTATGTGATATATTTTTTGCTGATGGGACCGAGCTCGAAAAATATCAAGTTTGAAAATTTTTTGGGGGTCAATGGTGGACCCAATAATTTTTCTGTTAATTTCTAAATTCATAACTAGCTAGCCTGAATGAAATGTATTTTTTGAGTTTAGCGGTTGAATACCCCTTTAAGTAGTACTGTTTTGTTAGTTAAGGCATTGTTAAGTTTAGTAAACAGTTTAGTTTCTTTTGTTGTGTTTTTATGTTGTGTTTGATAATGTTATTAACTTGTACATTGAATTATATTATTATATATTATATTAGAGTGCGACAGATACACACGAATTATGGGGCAGATGATCTTTCTGTCATTCTAGAATTCATTTTTTTAAAATAATAAAACATATTCAAATGCTGTACAAATGAGATAAAAAATATAATACATATAATACAAATAAATCTTATTTGTTATAGTCTGCATTCAAACAACCGAGGATGTACACTAGATGATTGACAGTTTAAAGCAGTATGTCCCCTAGGATTACATTGACATATTTATTTGAAAGTAAATAAGTTTACTAAAAACAAACATCAAAATACGTAGTAAGCAATTTGTAGAGAATTTTATTAACAGACTAACAAAGGAACGGGCAACAAATGTATTCAACTCTGAGATAAATGTAGCAAAACCACGGATTTACAGAACGGATTTGTCGAGGAAAGTTTGTAGTACAACCGCATGGATCTCTATTTTTCTGTGTTGTAGAATATTATCAAAATCAGTACTTACAATCGACCGCTGTTGTGGTTGAGACGGTCGTGGTTGTAGGCGTGGTCGTGGTCGTCGTGGTTCGAGTCGTGGTTGTGGTTGTAGGCGTGGTCGTGGTCGGGGTCGGGGTCGGGGTCGTGGTTGTGGTTGTGGTTGGGGTCGTGGTCGTGGTCGTGGTTGTGGTCGCGGTTGTGGTTGTGGTTGGGGTCGTGGTCGCGGTTGTGGTCGAGTTAAGGGTCGTGGTTGTGGTCGGGGTCAATGGAGATGTACCAGTGTTGATTGTTGTAGTACTGGGAGAAGTCATGATCGTAGTAGTTGAACTATTAGCTCCAATTGTATTTGTAGAACTTGATGTGGTGAACGAATTTAATATACTGGCCGCAGTTGTACTGTCGGAAACAGTCAGAGATTTAGTAGTTGTTGTGGGAGAAGTCATTGTAGTAGTAGTTGTGGGAGAAGTTGTAGTAGTGGAAGTAGGCATTGAACTGATCATATTCGGGGTCGTAGGGGTTACAGAGGTATCGGACTTAGGCGTAACAGCTGTTGCTGAATTACTAGCAACAGATGCAGCCGCCAAGGTCGCTGTTGTCTCAATGCTAGCAGCTGAAGAAGCAATGGTCGTTTCTACAACAGCTGCTGTTGTCGTCTCTTCGGAAACTGCAGATGTAGTCTCTGTTGTAGACTCGGTTGTTGACTCGATTGTTGTGGTTGTTGTCGCTGAAAGCAAATACATCATCTAAAAATCGTGCAATGGATTTATGAAAGATATCCCTTAGTTTTAGTTATTCATATATATGTTAGTACTTCAGACAGAAATTAAAATGTGCCTACAGCGTGGATCGAACCCGGGACCTTGGCTTTCCGGGCCATGCTCTTACTAACTGAGCTATTCAGCCACCCATTTAATTCTGTCTAATTCTTGGTCTGTTTATACATAGTTAATACGTGTGTAGAGCAGATTGCACTGCCTATTAGACTACATACGAAATGAACTGGAGAAATACAAACCATCTCTTTTAACCCTAGAGTTGGGATATATGATGTTTAACCTTGGTTTTGTAGTAGGCGACTATGACGCTGTTGCGTTAGTACTTTAGAAATAAATTTAAAAAATTGTCTCAAGTACTATTATAACAGTGTCATAGTCGCCTACTACAAACCAAGGTTAAATATACATAAATGTTTGTATGTGTGTGTGTTTTATCTTAAGCTTTCGTGATCCATAGTTATATTATTTATATATAAGCGGCGCTTTGTTTGACCAATTTCAATTTCAATTTATTTCAATATGATACAGTGATACATTTATACAGGTTGGTCAGCTGACCTCACAGAAGTACAACTGTAGCTTGAGCGTGGGTAGAGGTATCTTGTATCGAGTCTTAATCATTATATTGATAAAACTACTTAGACTATAAAACAAAATTAGAATGATATGAAACAATTTTAGTAGGTATAATAGAGTGTATCATATGCACATAATCTTATAATATTTTACTCTAGTCTGATAAATGAATAATATGGTATCTACCTTCTAGCACAACATCACATAAAAATATAAAATTAATGTATTAATTAAGGGCAATCCCTAGACCCAAATATGATTTCTAAAGAATGCAGTAAAGAGGTCTGAAAAGTGAGTAGAATGTAAGAGGGGCTAAAGAAAAGAGCGGATTATTTTTTTGAAATCTTTTTGACGGGACATAACCTCAGAATCAACAATTTAATTCAAATTACTGGAATCAGTTGTTAGAGTTGTAAATTGAATTTTGAGCAGCGGTTTTTTGTGTATTGTTTCTACACTCCTTTATCTACAACCTAAATATAAGGATTATTGACTTTATAAGGTTTGTTGTGTTGCACATTTTTTTTCGCCTGCCGGTACAATTTCAAATTTTGTACCGTTTAACGGAAAAAATCGTGCAACGCCTGAAACCATATAAAACCAATAATCCTTATATTTAGGTTGTAGATAAAGGAGTGTAGAAACAATATACAAAAAACCGCTGTTAAAAATTCAATTTTGTACTTGAACAACTGATTCCAGTAATCTGAATATAATTGTTGATTCTGAGGTGATGTCCCGTCAAAAAAAATTCAAAAAAATAATCCGCTCTTTTATTAAGCCCCTCTTACATTCTACTTACTTTTCAGACGTCTTTACTGCATTCTTTAGAAGTCATATTTGGGTCTAGGGATTGCCCTTAAGTAACAATGGTTAAGATATAATTTCATGTTATAACATTTTTATTATTATTATTATTATTATTATTATTATTATTATTATTATTTATATTATTATTATTATTATTATTATTTTTATAGTGGTTCTTTATTGTTCAAACAATCTCAGGTACATTTGCGTCCTGGTATACACAAGGCGGGGTAAGGCCCAAGCCCAAAAAAAAGTTAACATTTTAACAGCGTGAAAACATAAGTATAGTACAAATAGTATTGTAGACAAATTAATCAAATAACAAAATAATAAAGATGAGTGTGGTATCAAAATCAACAAAAGTTTATATCTATAAAAAAAAGCAATTGTATGGCAAAATCTTTTAAAGAGAGAGAGAGAGAGAGAGAGAGAGAGAGAGATAGATAGATAGATAGATAAAGGTCTTTATTTTAAGGCGGGATTAAGGCTAGTGAAGCCTTATCTTCCATCCAACCTAATACTACTACTAATAATAATACAAATGATAATGAAGGCCTAATGAAAATTATAGATAATTTTAACACAAAGTAATTGGCCTGATGAAAATTACACATAATTAACTGAAAACATAAACATTTGAAATTATGATAAACAATAAACACAATTTAGCTATCATTTCATTCTCCGCATTCATCCATCGCTTTCATACAGTTTCATTACAGTAACAAAGAAGGCGTCCTCGTAAAGTTAATAGAGTAACACAGGTAACCGAGCAAATTAATATGTAATTTATTTTCATTATTTGGGTTGTTTGGGTGTTTTGATATTACTTATTGTTTGTACAGTTAAGAATTTGAATAATAGGAAGTAGTGGCACTTTTAAAAGCATAGAAGTTATTTATATATTTGTCTCTGATTTCAGACGGAAGAGCATTCCAAGTTCGAATAGCGTGGATTTTGAATGAGTGGTCAAGGAGATTAGTTCTGTGTATGGGAAATGAGAGTTGTGTACCGGATCTAGACCTGGTATTAAACATGTGGTTTGAGTGAAGAAATTGAAAGTTAGAGGCGAGATAAGACGGTGACGATGTTGAAGTAGTTTGTGAACTAGGCATAAGGAGTGAAGGTTTCTACGATCCTTTAATCTAGCCCAACCAAGCGTCTTAAAACCCGGGGTTATATGGTCAGATTTTCTATTCCTAATATAAATCGTACACAGGAATTTTTTGCCCTTTGGAGACGAATAGCCAGGTCCTCGGTCAAGTCATTGTAAACAACGTCGCAGTAATCGAAATGGGGAATAATAAGAGATTGTACAAGCATTGTTTTTAGTTTAGTCGGAAAGAAGTTTTTTAGTCTGTTTAATGAGTGTAGTGCAGCATACGTTTTTTTACAAACGTGTTTGACATGTTCCGTCCAAGTCAGGTCATTAGTCATAATAAGTCCTAGGTTTCTGACTTGTTGTTGAAAGGGTATTGTTGTACCGTTTAAAGAAACGTTGTCGATTGTCGAGTGGTCTAATTTTGCTAAAAGTTTGTGGTAGCCTAAAATAATGATTTGTGACTTATTGGGGTTATTTGCAAAACGTTTGTAGTTGCCCAAAAAGCAAGAGATGGCAGGTCTTTGTTTATCATTTCAATTGCTTGATTAATTAGTGAGGGAGAGACATGTATATAAATTTGCAGATCGTCTGCGTATAGGTGGTGATAGCAATAAATGAGTGAATTTGAAATGTCGTTAATGTACAATGAGAATAACAAAGGTCCTAAAACACTTCCTTGCGGCACACCTGCCGTCACTGGTAACCAATTCGATTGATTGTCACCTGAGATAATGCACTGTTGCCTGCCGCGGAGATACGAATTCATCCATTGTAGTGTGGAAGGAGAAAAATTTATAGATTGAAGTTTGCTTATAAGAATGTCTATGTCAACGGAGTCAAAAGCTTTGCTAAAGTCAAGTAGTGTCAGTATGGTAAGTTGTCTACTGTCCATGTGAGTTCTTACGTCATCAGTTACTTTAATGAGTGCTGTGGATGTACTGTGATTACATCGGAACCCAGATTGGTGCTCGTCTAGAATTTGATTTAATTTCAGAAAATCTGATATTTGACAGTGGACAATATATTCCAGGGCCTGGATTCCCAAAAACGCCTAACTAAGACGTGTCCTAGTGTTAAGACGTGTCCTAACTAAGACACCACTAGGACATCTTAACTAAGACGTTCCTAAGACGTCCTAGCTAAGTCACGCCCTATTCCCAAAGGTGCCTAAGAAAATCTCAGACGTGTCCTAAATATTAAGACAAAGTAGCATTACGTCATAGATGACGTCATCAATATAGACATTTTGGACCAATAAGGAGTAGGTTATAAAAAGCGCGCGAAATTTGAATTTTCTACTGTAGTCGAGTTTGTTGCCTATATACTGAGGGCATTTAGCAGAAGAATAGTGCAAAATGTGATACTATTTTACCTTAGGTAGAAAAATCGGAAATTTTCCGCTCTTTCATTTAAAGAACATCCTAAAAATATTTAATGGTAACTTTGAGCGGCAGGGCTGCCCAAAGTTAAAAAAAATTGTAGAATAAGTAGAAGAAAGGTGTGAAACGGGACTAGGAAAATTGGAAAATTTCCGCTCTTACACAAAAATATAATTCTACAAAATCGGGTGGTAATTTTGAGTCCCAGGGGTAACCAAAGTGGGGAAAGTCAAAATATACAGATTACCTGATTAATGGTGCAATTAGGACTACACTAATAGGAAATTTTCTATTTCTTCGTCAAAACACAATTTAAAAAAACTCAGACAGTTACTTTGGGCCCAAACCGAAATTATATTTCAAAATGTTTTGATCCTATTAGACAAATGACCATTCTACAACCACTTATTCCACCACCACCAACACTTACTAGTTACAAGTAGTGGCCAGCACTAAATAGTGAGTTACCAATATTAAATTTGTCATGTGATAGATAAAGTAATTAATATTTTCTGGGTGATATTTGATAAAACACCCTGCTTCTTCAATACTTTAAGATTCAAAAAACTCAGAAATAATGTTCTTACAATTGGGTTAGGGTCCAATCAACCTCGCTCTTTAATCCCCACCCCTTAGTTGCATTTTAATTTTACTAGAAGTAATCGGCACTAACCAGGCTTACCAATGTTTTTTCCCCCCCAAAATTCTACCCCTTTTCACCTACCTTTAAGTACATAAACACTTTTTTATTTGAACATTTTTGTGTCATGGGTGAAACGAAAATCATAATGTTAAGATAATACCCCTTTAATAGGGGCTTTTATGTACAATTGTAGGGGGTAGGGGGTTTCCACAAAACTGAAATTTTCAACAGTGGGGATCCCCACAATTTATAAATAATGTTTTACTACTGTAGAGCATGTACTTGGAACGGGTTTCAGTTTCAAATAATTTTTTTAAAAAATTTTACTTTTTTTAAAACATTTTAATCATAAAATTTTATCAAAATTAAATTGACCTGTAGCAATCACAAGGCCAATTTTGTTTAAACTGGGTATTTGAGTTGATATTCTTTTAAAATCTAATTTATATTTTTTTTAAATTTTGTTCTATATTCTTTTTATATTCTCATTTTTAATTTTTAATTGGGGTTTGATAAATTATTAAAATTGAAAAAGTAAAATTGTAAATTTTTTGGGTTTGTGGGCTCGGGTTTGATATTAATAGTAATGTTTTTCATTGTTAATTTTTCATGCTACCTCTGAAATTTTTGCAGATTTAGAAAAAATTAAATTCAAATTAATTTACGTAGCAAACAAATATAGGTAATAAAATTTCAAAAAAAAAAATTGGGTAGGCCATGGGGTAAAATTATTTGTACACTTAGTACACTTATCAAAAAGACCATCAGAAACTTTTTCTTACAATATTAAAAAATTTTTTTAAAAAAACTACCAGAAAATTTGTATACAATTTTTTTCAAGATTTTTTCCAAAATTCTATCAAGGAGGTAGGTGGGTTTAAAAAGCAAAAACTAGTTTAAAATTGATGGAAATGCAAAAAAACATGAAGGATCATACTCTTTTTATGAAGATTGTTTACTTTAGCCCCAACCTGTAGACAAAACACATCCCAATTTGATAAAAAATTTTCAACTTTTAAAAAAAATTTACAATTGGTGGATAGAAAGGGAAACGGTAAAACCCGGTATGTCTTGGTACTATCTTGTTAAAGGAAATTGTTTTTAGACATGTGTCACTAGTCTCCCAAAAATATAACCCATTAAAAGAATTATGACAATTTTGCCAAAATATGTTTCAAAAATACAAAGCGGAAACATTTTTTTTATTTTTTAAGACAAATTTTACATTTTTAGAGTACCGGTAGTTAGCTTACAGTGCTTCCCCAGTCCTACTATATCCCTAACTTAAAAATTTATAAAAATGTTTTTAGGGCCTATAAGAAAATTTGTTTGGGCCCCCCTATTTTTTTCTGCTTGTCACACACAGTAGGGTGTAAATGAAAAAATATTGGGGGGAATTTGCATTAAAAAGGGGTTTCATTTTTTTGTAGGCCTTCATGTTTTTTGGTTTGGTAGTTTTTTTGGGAAAAACATTTTTAGAATTAAAAATGTGTTTTCTTAACATGTGACTATAAAAAAACCAATCAAATTATTCTTTTTTAAGCAAATTTTTTTAGATATCCTGCCTATTTTACAGAAAAACAAAACCCCCTTAAATAATTATAAATTTTAAAATATGTCAGTAGGACAATATTTTACAAGGTAAATTAATGTGTTTAATCTGGATCAAGATGAAAGGATCAGTGGCGGGACCTGGGCTCCTCCAGCTCCCAGCTCCAGTCCAGAGACTGCCAATGAACCTCTTCATCTTTTAAAAATTTACTACTTGTCCACAAAAAAGAGGACTTAAATTATCTTTATTTTACCTAGAGATTAATCCCAACCTTTTAAATTCTATGATTATAAAAATTTACCTGTTTTATATTCTACAATACCTCAAGAACCAATATTGAATTCACAAAATATGGCAGAATGTAAAATTTTTCATGCAATTAAATAATTACTGGGCCTAGATCTTGTTGAAATAAATAAAAGATGCAGTTTACCTAGACCCTCTGCTCCCATAGGTTTCACCGCTCATAGTCATAGAAGTGGGGGCTACTGACTTAAATTATTGAAACAAAATAGGCCTCCCTACACTGAGATACAAAAGCTATTGTATGCTTTAATTGTCACCGGTTAGCAGAGCCGGAATGACAATTAAGAAGACGCTTTGCGGTTCGTAATCTTAAAGTTAAAACTTAAAAAAATGTCTTTTAGAAGTAGGCATCATAGGCCTATTAAAAAGCCTAAGCTAGACATGGTGTAGTGAAGTAGAGCTCGGGTTTAGGGCAGTTGTTTAGCCAAAGCAAGTCATAGGGCTGGGCCCTAGGGCGTCTACGTTGCAGCCGTCTTGGCCCCCGACGCAGTTAGGTTAGCTAGCCCAGAGGCCTATTAGCAAATAGTAGGCCTACACCCAAGGCTCCTGTGGGCCTTATAGGCTAGGCCTACCTAAAGTTACAGCTAAGGGCCTAGGTGGGCCTAGACCTTTAATTGGATAAGTCCCTCCCTGGGGATGGGCTGCAAGGCCTTTGGGCCTATAGCCTCTCTGCATTTCTTTCAATTGTGTTTTACTGAAAGGGGCCCCTCATGTCCTTTAATTTTCAAATAAAATAGGTTTGTAGGCGTAGGTTCTTGGGCTAGGCCTACCCAGGCCTTTACCCTACAGGTAAGAGAAAGGTGAACTCTTGCAAGCCAATGCTCTCCCTACCCTTTTCCTAGGCCTGTCTTTTAGGCTCGAGGGCGTAAAAACAATATAAATAAGTACAGGTTTAGTTCTTACCGTTTGCATGATTTATAATTGCAAAATTTCCCACAAAAAGTTTAAAAGCAAAGAAAACGTAAGCGAAAAACTAGGGGGCATACCCCAACGGTCCTAGGCCCTAGGCCTCCCTGTCAAATTTTATAATTATTTTATTGTTAAAACAAAATGTGCATTAATGATTTTTTTTTACTTTTTTGCCAAATTTTTTTCTGCATCAAAAAATAGCACTCTAATTGAAACGTCACAAACATATTTAATTGACTTTACATTCGAGGTGGTACAGCCAGCTTCCGTGGCGCGCCATTGCTCACGGACATGCTAAGCCCGCGCCAGAGCTGACCATCTTTTGCAGTCTCAGGAGTGTCCTGGGGCGCTGGGCACTTTCGAAAATACGGCTAATTTTTTTGAAAAACCCGATCGGTCCCCAATCGGGAGAATGGCTTTAAAATGTCCCAGTTAAGACAGTCTTAGTTAGGCGTTTTTTTAGAATCCAGGCCCGGGGTTTTGACAGGCGGGGAGAAGCTTTAAATTGGGCGATAATCATTGGGGTAAAGGTTTGTCTTTTTTTGGAGAGGGCGGACAAAGGGTTTTTTCCAATATTAGGGAGGGGTTATATGTAGAGAAAAAATTTAAAAATGTGTAATATTTGGGTCGATTAGGAGGGGGGGAGAAATCATGAAATTTAATAGTTTAAACGTATTTGATCTATTTTTGAGCATTTGATTTTATTCGTTTTTTGGCGTGAAGGCCATTCTTGGGGGAACATGTTTTTAAAATGAAAAGGGGGTTTGGTTGGCTTTGCTTGGTTGTCTTCGAGTTTTTTATGGAATGTTTTTTTTGAAGGATCAAATTAAAAGGGAGTGTAGTGAAATGGGATTTTAAATTTTATTAATGGAGTCAAGTGGGGCTTCTTCTCTTTTTGTTTACCCAAGCCCCTTTGGACAGAATTTGCCACATTTTTTTTTAAAAGGTGTTTAGGGCCAATAATTATAGTGGTGGGTTTTTTTTTGTTAATTGTCTGGTTTGTTTTTTGTTTCTTAATGTCCTAAGTCTCTTTGTTGTCTCAGTAGGGGTTACGTTTGTATCTATTTTAAGCAGCGTCATTGACATAAGGTTTTTATTTCTGTGTTTAGCCAGGTGACGGAGGCTTACTTACCCTAACCCTTTAAGAGGGGCGTGTTTGTGTAAAGTTGTAACAACGAGTGTTTTAACACGGATAGTTTATCGCAATGTAGTTGCAGTCAGTATATCATCCCCGGGCAAAGATTAGAGTCAATTTAAATTGTCAGTGTCGATATTTCAAGGCTCGCGGAAATTTAAATTTTGGGTTTATGCTTTGGAGTTCGGATTTAGTATTAAATAAATTAAATGTGGCGGGGAAAAACCAGGGGTTTTAGAGTTGGCCGTGATTTAACACTTTGTCCTGATTAGATGTCATCATAAAATCAATCCATGTGGGAGAGGTTGAAGTATGGGTGTTGGCTCTAGGGGGAGTACAGTTAAAATTTAAGGATTCGAATTAGTTTTTAATGTTTTTTATCGGTGTGATTGACTAAACTGCAAAATTTTTTTGTTTTTTGAAGTCCCCATACGATTATGTGTTCTAATGTGCAATATAATTTTAAAAGGGCTGTTTCAAATTAGATAAAAAGCCCCATTTTGGGGGGCGATATACGATGAAATAAACACGTTTGGGTTTTTTTTAATTTAATTTCAAAGATAATGTATTTGGGCCTAGCGTTATATCGCTTGGTGACTACTTAAATTTTACATCTAAATTTGGAACGGACAAGGCACATACGCACCCACCCGCCGCTTTTGCGGTCGTTTCGTTTAGGCGGTATCCCCTAATTTGACTAGATAAAAAAAGGACGGTTTTTAAACCGGGCTCGCTTACGAGAATAAATGCACATTTTTTCGTTGACAAAGCCTCTAGCTCCAGGGCAGTGGGCCATCAGTGACGAAAACGTTTAATTTTACCCCTGAGAGAGACTTGGATGTCCCGCCAAAAATGTTTTTTGAAAAATCCCAAGTCGAAGGGTAAATTTTAGGGGACAGGGGGGGAGAGAGAGAAAGGGGCGTTTTTCTACGTCCCCTAACGTCATTAAAATGTCGTAATTTTAAGTGTTGTTGGCAAGTGGGTGTGGATGTGGGTTTGGGGTTTGGGGGGAACTTGGGAAAGCTAGTTTGCCAAATTTTTAATTTTCGAAACCTTTTTTTAAAAAAAATTTAAATTTTTAATGGATAAAAATAATAATGATAAAGATCTAACAATAATAATTTTATTTATATAAAAGAATTTCCCCATCGTTTTTATAATGTAATCAAAAATTTTATGCTTGGTTTAAATCACCATTTCCGATTCCGCCTTTTTTGTTAATCATAATGAAACGCACCACACACATACACCCCACTGAACAAAAAATTTGGGAAAAACACAATAGGTTTTTTTAAAATTTTAAGGTAAAAAAAAAAAAGAGTTTTCTTTACGAATAAAAATTGGATAATAGAAGAGAAAGTCCCAACGTAGAAAAACCCTTTTTTTCAAAACAATCCGGGGTTTATTGGGGGGTTTACACCGCTCGTACTTTGTTTATGTCGCGTTCGCGGGACTTTCAGTCGCGTGTTGTTTGGACAAAGGACGACGATCCTCCCATCCTGGGTCCAGACCCCCTCCTTTTCCGGCGATCTCCCTTGGGGAGTGGCGTTTGGTTTGCCCCAATTTTTGAGCGATTTTCCCTTATAAGGAGCTCCTTCTTCGCCAGCCGCCTCTTGACGCTCCAGTTTGGGCCCTGACGATGTCCCGACGAACTTGACGATGATCGGACGGGGCTCCCCCACGACACGACCTCTGCGGATTTCGCCTGAAGGTCCCAGGGGTGACAGCGGCGATGTCTAACGGTAAAAGGTCCATGCATAAGTGATTTGCAAAATGGGGGACAATTGGGGCGAGAACATCTTCATTTGGTGTTTAGGGAGGCCATGCACGAGCGGCAGTTTCGTCTGCGTACTGTTCGTTTAGCGTGGACGGTCCGAGTGTTTCCCCCCGGACGCGGTCAGGCGGGCAGTCAGTCCGCGCTGCCCTCATTCCCGCGTTTCTGGCCTTCCCAGCCCCAATTGAGACTCCACAAGTCTGCAGACAAAATTCTCCCGTTAGACGGGGGCGCCGCTCCGGGGGTTGGGTTTCTGGGGACTCCGGTTGCCGGGCCCGGACTTGGTGGCAAGGAGGGTTATTTTCGCCATCAGAGTCTCCCGAACGTGGCAAGCTGCGCCGAAAAGGAACCCTCCACCCGTAGTGAAGTTCCGCCCGTTCCGAAAAGTTCTGGGGGGGTTTTGTCTGTTGCGTTTTTAGGGTGCCATAGTTCTGCTGGTTTACGAAGTTTGACGATAATAGGAAAATTGGGAAAAACAACGATGAGTAGAGTTTTAAAATTGCGGCTAGAAAATGCAAAAAATTGAGAAATATTTTTGTGAAATACGCCGATTAAAGGAAAATACCCCAGAAACGAAAAAAAAATATAACCCCAAACATCATTTCAAGTTTTGGCCCGAAGCCCAAACTTTGGCCCCAAAAAAGTTAAAACTCAAAAAAAGTGAGACAGGGAAAAACAAAATGTTCTTTTGTTTGAAATTCTAAAATTTAAATCCGGACCCCGTCTAAAAATTTTAAAACAAGAACACTTAATGAGGGTCAAATTTTTGCGCAGACTTTTTTAAAAAACATTTTAAAGAATTTCCCAATTTCCTTTCAGGGAAAAACTATACTAAAAACACTTTTTGATGACCCGTGTATGGTGGTGGTCCGGGTCACAGCCTTCGTCAAGACACGCACAGACACAGAAGAAAGAGAGAGAGAGGAGAGAGAGAGAAAGAGAGTGATTACTGAAAAAACTTCGATATGTGGCAGGGTTTGAAGGATGACTGCTTTCTGCAGCGGATGTAGAGTTTTGGAGAAAGACCCAGGCTTTGTAGGTGGCAGAGGGGGAAGTGGTATGACTCCAGTGGCTGAGATCCGATAGGCCGACAGAAAACATTTTTCTTTTTCCAAATTCTGTTATTTTTTACTTAAATTTTGGGTTTTTTCCACCTTAGTGTTCTCGGTTTTTCCAATGTTTTTTACTCATGGGGGATCGCAAGTTTTTGATATGTAATTTGTGATTTATGCATAAAATGATGTGGGTTTTTGTTTGGTCTATGGTTTTTTGTTAAAACTTTTTATCCCAAACATTAAAAATTTTGCATTTTCGATCACGGGTTTCAGGAGAATACTTGTAAAAAGGGAGGGGATGACAAGTAGATGTGCTTTCATTCCTAGATGTTGATAAACTATCTTTGCTCCCTGATTATCCCTACGAGATACCACGTGTTGGCAATTGAAGGACACCCAGTTTAAACATGGTCTATTTCCCCGTAAACTTTTTGCATTTTCTACCACATTCATTGCTTGGTTTTGATGATGAATTTTTTTAGTGTTGGTATTTAAAACCTGATCTTGGATGGCAAATAAAACCTTCGGTTTCAGCAAACAAATCCCCTTTTGTGAATCCATCTTATTGTTTTAACAATGCCCATTTTTGGCTGCGGGATGCTTTTCGGGTATCTCCCATGAAGGATTTAGTTTTTCCAGCATTCATTTTTAAATTTAAATTTCTTGTTATTTCTGGAGGGAAAAGAATCGTCATTTAGCCTGAGGGGAGTTATATTTTATCTCGGAGTTTAAGTTTTTGGTGATAAGGGAAGTAAATTTTAAGAAAGATATCGATTTTTATGAATTTGCAATAGCAAATGACCGAATATTTACCAATCCTTTCCCCCCCCTTTTCCCTGGTTATATAACCTTTAGAAGTGCTTTTGGGTGGTTGAGTTCTGAAGAAGGTCTTTTGGTTTCTTTTTAAAACGATCTAGGTCCATCAAGTCCACACTGCCCACTTCACAATAAAAAGAAAAGGTCAAGTTGGTAAAAGCCCAGCTTTTAATCCCCTTGATTTATAGCTTCCCTTTTAACATTTATTTTAAGATAGTTTTAATTATTTTCATACTTTTGTTAAATACTTTTTTTAATTTCCTTGTGGTTAAGAATAATGTTTTGCCTCATTCCTAGGTATTTTTATCTTTCTTCGTTTTTTTTTTTGTTTATGTTTGGAATTTTTTTGCCCGGGACAAAATTTTTGGAATTGTCAGTTTTTTGCAATTTTCCATTTTTCATATGCATTGAAGACATTTATCTAACCAAATTCCCATATGAATGTTTCACTGAATAATTTTTACAATGTCAATTAAAAAATTTTGAGCTCTTTTTTTTGTTTTTCCATACATTTTAAAACATCATATACAGAGATGGTTATCCTTTATTATTTTTTTACAGGTAAGGCGATATCCGCATTGTTTTTAAGTAGCTCTGATAGGGGTTTAATGCGAGACAAAACCATAGAGGGCAAGGGTGTCCCCCTGGAAGATCCCTCTTTTTATTGCCATATTTCAATTTTAACAGAATCTGATGTTTTTTGTATTATATTAATTCTCCTGAATTTATGAATGTTAAGCACCCTTATCAACTGTGGATTTTCCTTTACAAATCAAGAACTTTTATTTAACCCAAACGTGCGGAACCGAAACAAATGCTTTTTTGTATCTATGAAGTACGATAGTTCCTCTTTTTTCATTTTCATGTTTTGTAACAATACTATCAATTAAAGCGCTCTTTTAAACCATATGATTTTGGTCACCTTTTTGTTCCCATGCAAAATTTCGTTTGATAAATGTTCTGTTTAAATTTTAAGGGAAAAAGATGTAAGAATTTTTAAATGGTTTGGGAAGCAAGTGATGGGTCTATAATTTTGGGGTCCCATCTGTCTCCCGTCTTGAATATCATATTGGTTTTACCTTGAGTAAAGAATCCTGGAAAATGATGGCGTGAAGTACTTGGGTTTAAAGAAAACCTTTAGTTTCAAAGCATGGCGTTAGTCTTTTCCACCAAAAGTTCTGTATTCCCTCTACTCCCGGGCTTTCCAATTTTGAGTTTTTTTTATTTCATATGAAGTCGTCTATATTTAACTATATCCGGCATTTCCTCAATTTATCGTTCTTGTTTATATGAGGGAAACCATTCGGCCCCCGCGGGTTTAAAATCTTTTTGGTTTTTTACCAAATGTTGCTCCCAAAATTTTTCCCAAGGTTTTTTAGTAGGGGGGGGGGGGGAATATTTTCGTTTTCAACCATAACTTTTTTTTCCTAGTTTCCGAAAAAACAGTTTCCATTACTCTTAAACAATTTTTTTCTTTTGTGTCTCCCGCTACAGACTATCTTTTTAAGGTGCCCCTAGAGCTTTCAATTTTGTTTATAGTGTCCCAAAAAGTCTTCAATTTTTAAACTGAAATCTTTTCACATGGATAGTTCGCTTTTTCAAAAACACTGGTTAACTTGTTCTCAGGGGCACCGATGTGTTATTTTCTAGATATGGTTTAAAGTCCAATACCCTCTTGTACTTTGATTCTAGTTCTAACCTTCTTTCCATTTTTCCCCCTTTTTGGTTTGTCCATTTTTTTCGAATTTTTGGTTGGATAAAGGGGAAAGTTGAACTTCTCGTACATGGGCTGCCCACAAAAAACAGCCCAAGAATTTCATGAAATCGGGTTGGATCTAAATTACTTTAAATTTCTTTTAATATGTTTTCAGACAGTTTAAGAAATCATATATTTTTTTTTGTAATAATCTTTGGTAAGTTCGGTCTCTCTTTGAAAGGAATGTGTTCAAATTTGCTAATGTTGTTCATAAATGCTATTCTTATATGTTCTGCGTCGTTTCCATCATTATTTATGTTCTCACCGTCTCTTCCTATGGCCTGAACCTCATGCAACTGTGCAGGGGTCGTGCTAACGTCGTCAGATTCGAGATTATCTCGTCTGTATATTTCATACCCGACTTCTCGTCTTATTTGGTCGATTACATCTTGCCGAGATATTGCTTTTTAAAAATTATATGAAGTCTATCTACAACATTTTGTTCTGTTATTTCTAGCTCTGGAAATTGTGTAGTATGCTCCCTGTATAATCGCTGTCTCCATCCAGGTAAAGGCTCGTCTTTACATTCGTTCACCCTAAAGAAGGAGCGCATAACATTTTCGTTCATTTCATGTGACCATTTTGTTCTTTTTGCGTCTCCGTTCGTTTGTTTCTGGTAGAGACTACTGGAGCGCCGGTATTCTGAGTGGCCGTGGCCGTAGAATGCAAGGCTTCTTCAGATCGTCTCTCCATTCCGATTAGTTGACTAAGCTCTTTGTCATAATTCAGTATACCTTGATTTAACTATTGTCTCTGCTTTTGTTTTCATATGATGTTTTTTGACCATTTTACAAAATACATTTTGTAAAACTGTTTATTGAGCGAGCGTAGCGAGCGTCTCCACTTGACTCTTATGGCTCGAATGTCTGTTTTTGTTTTTTTGTTTTTTTTTTTCTGTTACTGCTTCGATACAGGTCGCACCGTTTCTCTGATCGACCTGAAATTTTGCACACATGTACATACCACCTAGGCGGGTTGCTGTATAGTTTTTGAACAAAATCCGATCATTGGTTATAAAAAATAAAAAATAAATAAAAAAATAAAAAAATAAAAATGTACCGATCGTTATGAAATTTTGCAGGGTCAATAAGTACAACATTCTCTCCTATTTTCCAAATTTTCAGCTAAATCGGTCAAGACCTTAAAGACTTATTGCTAATCATAATTCGAAAAATGATGTTAAAAAATGAAGGAGGCAGTGAAGATACAAAGATACACTTTAGAAGGCATGACGTGAATTAGTACAATGCAAAGATGTTGGAATAGTAAAGTGTACAAATAATGTCAATATCCAGGTAGGCCTACACTGTGTGGTGGGCCTTATGGGAATGTCGGACTCAAGTCATGTTGCACGTACCGGTGCTCGCTCAACAACGCGTTCAACAACGCTAACGAATGTGTGTATTCATTAAACCGTGATCGACAGACCCACTCGTTGATTGAGCGAGCGAAGCGAGCGTCTCCACTTGACTCTTATGGCTCGAATGTCTGTTTTTGTTTTTTTCTGTTACTGCTTCGATACAGGTCGCACCGTTTCTCTGATCGACCTGAAATTTTGCACACATGTACATACCACCTAGGCGGGTTGCTGTATAGTTTTGTGGCAAAATCGTTCAAAAAGTTAAAAAGTTACATTAAAGTTAATTGAAAGTTTTTTTTCAAACTTAACGGAGACAAAATCTGAGGTGGCCAAATCATTTAGAATGTCCGTCCGATCACGAATATGTTATTTTTATTTTGATCCGATAAGTAGTGTAGTCGGAAATTACATTATAACAAAGTCCCGTTACCATGGCAACGGCGCACGTGGTTTCAGGTCACTATGCACTGCCACCTAGAAGTAATCAAAACACTATCGAGGAAGCAGTGTATTATTTTGTAACCAAGAGTTTAACAAGGAAATGATGTCAGGTCTTCTAGATGGCGGTGGTTTTTTATCCATTCTCTCCTATTTTTCAAATTTTCAGCTAAATCGGTCAAGACCTTAAAGACTTATTGGTTTGTAACATTATGGGATGTCTTACTCGGGTCGTTTTTGCACGTACCGGTGCTCGCTCAACAACGCGTCCAACTGAGCGTTTTCCTAGTATCTTTTCACATGGTACATGAAAACAGAACCAAATACTTCAGTTTATACACTGACATTAATATTAAACTGGTACTTACATTTTGTAGAAAACACGCTTATTTCACTCGCAAATCTGCAATGTATACAGAGCCCCTTTTTCACTTGAAGGCAGACTAGATGGTTGCTATGGTTTTATTATTATTATTATTATTATTTATTGATTGATAGCAGTTGTCGAAAAAGATTGCCCCGACTGGGTTTCGAACCCAGAACCTCCGGCTTAACGTGCCATAGCTCTACCATTAAGCTACCGGGACCACGAACAACCTTTAGGAAACTGCTATTTGTTGTGACTGTTGACTTACATGACATAAATCCAACAGAAGACGGCAATGTGCTGTCAATCTGAAAAAATTGCATGGATAAATTCAATCACATCTCATCTCCCATGAGTTGGGTAGTATGAATTTATTATCATTATTATTATTATCATTATTATTATTATTATTATTATTATTATTATTATTATTATTTTATTTTTATTATTATTATTATTTTTGTTTTTTTTTTCTCTCAGCTAGCTAAGCGATCCTAACACTCTTTATTGTTTTAGTTTGTTTTGTTATAAGTAAGCATGGTGTCATTTTGTCGTCATATAGTCGACGTTAAGTCCTGTAGTCGTCGTCTTATGTGTAAATTATTTCTTGTGTTTAGTTATTGGTGATAATATAAATTTATAACTTTGAGTTATAGTTATTTAATGTTTATAAAGTTTATGGTGTGTAGGTTTTAGGTTGATGAGTTTCTATACACTCCTCAGTGGAAGATAAAAGCCGTTGTTTGATCAGTTTTTTAAATTGGTGTTTTGTGTTGACCATTTTTATTTGCACAGGAATACTGTTAAAAATTGAAGGTAGATTACTTGTTTCTGGAGAAGTGTGGACTTAACTCTGAGAATTATCATTTGAAAACCTGTGATTTGTCTCGTTCTTTGAGAGTGGTTAGTGGTGGGGTAGTAGTGCCTGTGCTTGTGCATATATTCTAATAAATTTTGTTCATATATAGTTTCCGTATGGATAATATTGATAGCTCAGCTATTTAAGCATTTAAAAAAAAATACCAATTTTCCTATAAAAATTAAAAGAAATAAAGGAGAGTGACTGGTTTTCTTCGCTTGTTCACCTAATATATAGGTAACTCACATATTGAAATTAATACAACTAAATGAAGACGTTTAAGTTATGCAAATATTACAATTCTTTTGTACACAAACTAAATCTCCAAACGTACTAAGATAGCTTACTAGAAATAAAACGTATTTCTAAATTCTTCTTAAAGGGAGATTAACATTATATAATTCTTTTAGTAAGCGTTGCGTTATTGGTTATAAGGTTGTGACATATTTGACGATGTTGCCCTATTTTTTCCCGACATCAATGGGGTGAACCATTTAAAATAACGGGAAATCTAATATAGTCATTAGTAAAGAAGAATAATGAAAACACATTGTGTGCATTCTCAGTTCCGTAACCTACTTGCTTCTGCACATGTTATTGGTGGCTTGCTCCATTTTTTTGATGAGCAGGTTGCTGATTTCTGCTTGTCCTTGGTGGCAAAACCAGGCGCACACTTGAAGGTAGCCTTTGTCCCTTTTGGTACTCGCTTTTTGCAATCCACCACTGCCTTCTTCAGGGTACAATTGACAAGGGCATTTGGTATTTCAATTTTGGCACACCCCGAGACCATAGCCATTATTGCCTGAAGTGTACAAAATAAATACAATTATACAAATAATATTACTTCTTTCTTATACAAATTAATGTAGACAGCATAGATTATTATATTGAATGAGGGTAATCAAAGCTACATTAATTAATTTCGAACGGCTTGCTCGCTTAAATTGTATTTCATCTCATGATGTTTCATAGTTCTGTTAAATAACACAAATACGTACATCGATCCGTTCTTTAAGTGATATCGAGGCAGATTGTTGTCTCATCACTAGGCCTTTCACTTCAGCGGCGCATGCACCTTCATCTGAAAACTATGGAGAAGGTGAAATCCTGAACTATCTGCACAATAGTATTGGTACAAGTAAACATAATAATTGAATGAGCGAAGCGAAGACTTTAATTTCACAGACACCAAAAAATTATCTCGTTTTTTTTTTGTCTGTTTTTGTCTGTTTGTTTGTTTGCTCTCTACCGGGAAAACGGCATATGCGATCTTGATGAAAATTAAAAGGGACCTTCAGAATCTCTAAACTTAGTCGTGCCACGTTTTTCGGTACAATCGAAGAAATTTAACGATTTTTTTTCGATTTTTAGTGCGATATTTTCGTAACATTTGGGCCGATTCTGACCAAATGGGTAAGGCTACAACGTTCATGTGATGTAGTACCTTTTTAAAGAAAAAGTTTAAAAAAAAGTTACCAGAATCCATAGAAATAAACGTTTTAATATAAGTTTTTTGAGGATTAACAAGTAACTATAGAAACTTGATGTCAATCGCCTACAATGCGTACAAAAAGCAAGTCTTCGGGACTATGGATGTTTGACATTCTAATAACCAAAGCAATAATACTACTTAATAAAAATTATCCTCATTTAACAAAAACGATTTTGCAATGGAACTTGATGAAGTAAAGATATACCACGCATACTAAAAACTTAAAAAAGCTCACCCATGCTCATCCATGCAAAAAAGCGTTCGCGAAGCGCCTAGTAAAAATAAAAAAATAAATTTAAAAAATCGTATTTGGAGTCTACTCACTCAGTCATATAACTTATTTTCGTTGGGGGACAGCAAACCAAGCGACCAAGTCAACCCTGTGGGCCCCGATGCAATCGACGAGTGAGCGATAACTAATTAAAGATCGATTTTTTTTCAATAGGAAATATAGCAATCAGTGGTATAGGCGCTCCACGCTAAGAAAGGAGATGCGCGCGCTTTCGACGGGCCAATCAGCGATCGTTTTTTTTAAATTGGAGCCTGCTGAATGGCTACAATTCACCCGTTCAAAGCGCGCGCAACTCCTTTCTTAGCGTGGAGCGCCTATATGGACAGTGCGAACACACGCGGATCAACGCTAGAATCAACGAGGCCGATTCAGAACAACTTTGAATGTATTATGTGCCTCGTTGCTAGGACGGCTCCAAACTCGAAAGTCGCCGTTTACAAACTCCTAAGACAAGATTGAAGACTTCAATCCAAAAAAGTCAATCAAAGTAAAAAACTTCGACTAGCGGGAAATAGAAACCTTAGAAGACTGATTGGAGCAAGCAGTGCAGCACAAACAACGTCGGACAGCAAAGGGCGAACCAAGTCAACCCTGTGGCCCGAGAGTATCCACAGTTATGAGCAATAATAATAAGCATTCAGAGTAATTTTTTAATGAAATAAGTAATCAGGTTATGGGACCTCCACCGAAGAAAAAGATGGTCTTTCGGTTTTTCGAGTTTCAATCAGTATCGTTATTTTAAATTTGGCATGCTGAATGTTAAAATCACCGTTAAAAAGTCGCGCCACGTTTTTGGTGAGCGTTGAAGTATTGTGACAGTTTGCATCATGGACTTTAACCTTTAGAAGCTTCTAAGCATGAGGCGATTCGAACAATTTGAATGTATTATAGCTGTTATTGGATGACCTCAAAACTCATATGCCGTTTCGAATCCATAACAAGATTTATTTTCTTAAAAGTACCATTCAAATAAAAAAACTTATGCTAGCGGGAATTGAACCCTTAGCCCATCGATTGGCAGAGACGGCCCAAATGGACCAAATTCGCACATAACAAATCAGAATCAAAGTAAGAGGTTTCAATATTTCTCAGTAAACAAAAAAATAACCTATTCAGAGGAACCAGGCCTCATAGATTAGATAATAGAAGATATTGGACTCACCATGACCGGAACAATACAAAAATGTCATATTTCAAGAGATATATTATTAAATATTATTTGATTAATATTTTTTGGTTGTGAAATAATTTTGACTTACTGTTAAAGAGTAATCAAAATGCAAAAGAGCATCTGCCCCAATAGTACTGCCATACCGTGCATCCTCTATCTTATACTATATATTATAATAAAATACAATGTCCAAGAATTCATTTGGATGTGTATTCCATAAGGAAACAGATTGAGTTAGGTCCCATCGCCAAAAATCTCTCATAAGAAACAACATGGGACGATCTTTATGCCTTATTGTGACCTTAGAGGATTTTTATACAAGAAAATATTGGTCATTATTGACGTACTTGACAGCCTTTTCTGTAAATCCTTTTCATTTTGTTTTGTAATTCGGGCAAGTGGTTCGGTCAAAATATGATGATTACCAAGAAGGGGTGTGATTAAGGAATGCACAATTTTGCGTGTTTTAGTGTATGTTTGTGCACAATTACACACAATGTTATAAAGGGCCATCTTAGGTAAGTACGATGCTCTTGTATGTGAAACAAAAAATAAGCAGGTTAAAGACGATTTAAGAAATTCACCAAAACGCAAATTTTCTCAAATTTTACGATCAAAAAACTATTTAAAAACAGTGTGTTGTATCACAGTAACAAGATATGATTAATTGGATGAGCGTAGCGAGCAAAGCGAAGATTCCATTTCACTACACTGGAGAAAAAAATCGGGAATGTTCTTTTTTTTTTTGTATTTTTGTCTGTTTTTTAACACGATTCCGGCTAAACCGATACTCCAATTGCAATGAAATTTTATGGAGGTCTTCGAAATCTATGAACTTAGAACTGCCACGGTTTTGAGCACAATCGAAAAATTATTTCTCATGAAAATCGCAATTTTACGATTTTTTTTTCGATTTTTTAAAAATTTCTTCGACTACAACACCTACATGCTTTGTCCGATTGTAATGATTTTTTCACAGAACCTTAATTTCATGAATTGATATATTCATGTGAAATTTGAGCGTTATCAAAAAACTATTTTTTACGAAAATCGCAATTTTACGACTTTTTTCGATTTTAACAATTTCTTCGGCTTACATGCTTTTTTCGATTGTCATGATTTTTTCACATAACCTTAATTTTATAAATTAATATATTCGTGGGAAATTTGAGCGTTATCGTAAAATTATTCCTCATGAAAATCTATATTTTATGCGTTTTTCTTTTTTTTAAACAATTCTTTGACTTATAACACCTACATGCTTTATCCTATTGTAATGATTTTTTCACAGAACCTTAATTTTATGAATTAATATATTCGTGTAAAATTTGTGCGCAATCGAAAAAATATTTATTATGGAAATTTCATTATTATGATGTTTTCCTTTTTAAAATTACGATTAATTAAAAAATTAATAATTTAATTAATTTTTTATTTAATTTAATTTAATTTAAAAAAATCTTTAACTAAGTAATGATTTTTTCACAGAACAACGGAAAATCCGCATAACACATGGCAGCTCAATGCACCAATTACGCTCATCCAGCAACGCGGCGGGACTTAAGCGTTTTCCTAGTTTTATTGTAGTATGCTTTAGACTAAACCGCTTCGTTAACGCTTTTTCCAGTCGAGTTGATGAATGAGCATTTTTTAAAAATATTTCTGTCCAATGATACTACGTCTTTAGTACAAGTGAGATCTCATTACTTTTTAAGTTTAATTAGGATATTTTTTATTAATTAGTGTCAATTGCTATGGTAATACCAATTAAAAATAGATTGTAAAATATCTCGAAGCCCAAAGACTTGATTCTTGTACGCATTGTAGGTGTTTGTTGTCAAGTTTTTATAGTTACTTGTTTATTACAACTGTAAAAGAAACCTTTATATCTATGGATTCTAGTTAACTTTTAAAACTTTTTGTTGCCTTAATGCCACTGTTAAATATGAACGTTGTAGCCACACCCGTTTGGTATAATATTTCTTTGACTGTCACCTAAACCATAAAACGTCGATATCCAGTGATTTTAAATGTTTCCATAAAGTTTCAACAAGATCGGAGTAGTTGTTTGCCCGGTCACGAGCTAAATGTCACGAACATATCGCATTAAAAATCGATAAAATCGTAAATGTACTATATTCATGAAAAATATTTCTTCGATTGTACCAAAAAACGTGGCAGGTCTAAGTTCAGAGATGTCGAAGGTCTCCTCTAGCATGCCATTTGCCCGATAGTGCGCGAACAAACAGACGAAAATAAAAAATAAAAAAAAACACCCGAGCTAATTTTTGGGGGCGTCAGTGAAATTGAAGTTTTCACTTCGCTCATCCAATCATGCAGTGAAAAACAATTTTTGGAGGTAATCCACTTGAACGAGATCACTAAAATTGACAGACATCGATGTACAGTAAGTAGTATCGAATTATGTAGTGGTATCAAAACATTAATTTAGATGATAGGTTTTCAAAACCTCGATATTTATCAGTAAACTATGGTGAAATTATGATCAAACGTTTTACCGATATACCATCTTGCGGGTTCGAAAAATGCAGTTTATCTGAATAAAATCATTATAACTGTTGCGGTTGCGGATAACGTGAAAATGTTTGATGCTAATAGTTCAACCTGATGAGCTGATCAATATAACCGATTATTAATACTAGTTGAAATGCAAGTTCTTGTGACCAGAATAATTTAAGTGGGGCATGGTGGCCGAATTTACAAGAAAGCAGTTATTCATACACAACACATGGACGATTTAATGATATGTTTCAGTTCATCATTATTTTTTATTTATCCTGAGTAGATAATTAAACTAATATGTTTACTTAATAACTTCAAAGCAACGATTTTCTACTAAAAACGCAATTATTTAAACTATTCGTATTGAATATATTAACCTATAGAAATTAATTCATTACTTTTAATTCAAAACCGTTTCGTGATCAATTTAAATTATCGACAGAAATTCGAGATTTCACGCTGGATGTTAGTAAACTTGTTTTTAATTACGAAATAAATTGAAAAATTAAGCACTTTATTGCTCAATCAATGGTCATTAGAGGAGTGTCTTTTATTTTTACAGTGCATTCTGCCCGAATTTTACCTGCAATTAACCACAAATTTAACCGATATCGAAGACTTAAAACTATTTGGTTCACAATAATTGTTATCAAGAGTTGTCTACCACATTACATTATTACCTTTTTCAATATAGTATTTATTTATAAATTATATTAAATATGTCAACTTTATTTTCATGACATCATACTTAATATTTTTTTATAAAATTAACACGAAAAATACAAAAATTAGCAGCATAAAAAATGTTTTTTTTAATGGAACAACAAACTACTTCTAAAATGTAGTTTGTGTTTCCTGCTGAAGTGCTGATGCATGTTTTGCTGTAACTTTATTAATTTTGCTCTTAAAACAATTTTTCGCCAAAACGACGACCGTACACCATTTATTTACACAATTTTGTGACTGTGTATCAATGGACTCTTTAAGAACGGAATAGGCTTGTCTTTCCATAACACGACGATTTACATAAAAAATGCTACACTTTTATTATAATAAATACTTATAATAAAAAAATCATAATAACCAATATCCGAATGAACGTATGCACTCATAAAAAGTAGTCAAACACGCATCATAATTAAGTTATAATTAAAATGCATTCGAAGAGTACAAAAATTAAAGCACTCGATGTCAAACCGATCCCTCAAATTCAGAATTAACTCGAGCCTTCTGGACCCAAACGTTGGCCATAAAAGTGTTTTCTTTGAGTACTGTTTTGTGCTAAATTCTGTCCGGTAAGTGATCTATTCGATTCTTAGATAGTGGTTGCAAAAGTATTGATACCAGACGCCATCTGGTCTCTTATATGACAGTTATGACTTTTAGAAGTTTGTAACGAATCATGGAACGTCTATCTACAATGCAATCTACATATCATCGCTACCACTGACGTCTTTGATACATTATTTAAAAATATAATTATAATTGCATTCATTCATATAATAAAGCTTTTAAAAATAGTGAAATTTAATCAGGATTTAGAAAATGCTTTGAGAATTTTTTTTCGTTAGAATAAAGAAATCAGCAAACGTCCCATTATGAATAATATTATTACTTATTTGAACTTATATACTTGCATAAAGCGTATTATCTGTTAAGAAGATAAATTACCTTAAATATGCATGATTTTAAGTGAGAAACTATATTTTATATTAAAACATACTTATCGACAAAGTGGATATTTATTTTCACAATTCAAAATAATCACTGAAAATACTTACGTAAGTAATGGCTACTAAAGCGCTAAGAATCTCATCGACTTGTACATGATAATTCCAGTGATTTAAAACCTTCCTCTTTTGATAGCAGCGAATTATTGAGAAAAGTCTGGCCGTGGTGGCGAATATATATTCGTGTTAGGATATTAGGCCCCTAGAAGCATCTGATAATACCAGCGTTGATAATTGCATACAAAAAGCAACAGGTTTCGCGAGAGCCTATCAGAAGTATTTAATATTTTAGAGAAAAAGAAATCCAAAACAAATATTCGTTTGAATTAATATCCCGGATGCTACTTTTTAGACTGAAATTAATAATACAATGGCGTTTTAATCTCCTGATGGATGGAGAGGCTTGAAAATAGAGATTGCGGGAATTGATAGCATACATGCATACCTGGGGTTATATAACAGGCGTTAAATGTTTAAGTTGTTATCCAATAACTAAAGTATCAAATATGTATTAATCTAAACATGAGGTAGGAAACGAAAGTCAGCTGCCTACTATACTATATGCTATATATTTTTAAGATTTAGACATTATGTAAATTATAAAAAATTAGTAGCCTTGTACACATTTGCTTAATGTATTAACAAGAAAATAATATTAGGCTTCTTTATTACTTTTACGTCATCAAATCATTAATTGTGCTTATGCCACAAATAAAAATAAAAATCGTATTTAGAGTCTACCCACTCAGTCTCATAACTGATATTCAGTGGGGGACAGTAAACCAAAGCGGCCAAGCCAACTCTGTAGGCCCCGACGCAATCATATAAGCGTATACATGCAGAGAGTCTAGGATAGTCACGCAACACATACAAACATTGGATCTTTTATGTGATAAAGCGACAAATCGTTACGAAGTGTTCATTTTACTTGATACTTATCACTACTTAGCAACAATTTCCTCGTCCCTTGTCATTGATGATGAGAAATGTTTTTTTCTAAAAAATTTCTCTGGTAAAAAATGATATTTCCTAGAACATCTGCATGTTTTTATTTCGAGATGTTACAACAATTCCAGATCGATAACAACAAGGTCGCTGATTTGACCCTGGCTACTGCCCACGTCAGTACTTCCTGGCGCGCGTGACAAGCAGATCAAAGGCGGAGTGACATTGGTTGTTGGTTAACAAAGAAAATTTAATACAAAAAAGGAAAATGATTCATCCGTTTCAAACGCCTAAATGACGTC